>OZ024855.1:19980216-19995216 GCA_964017155.1 Oasisia sp. SBJ-2009
ACCGCACCGCACCGCACCGCACCGCACCGCACCGTACAGTACAGTTCAGTACAGTATAGGTATAGTATTTTACGGTATTGCATTGCATTGCATTGCATTGCATTGCATTGCATTGCATTGCATTGCATTGCATTGCATTGCATTGCATTGCATTGCATTGCATTGCATTGCATTGCATTGCATTGCATTGCATTGCATTGCATTGCATTGCATTGCATTGCATTGCATTGCATTGCATTGCATTGCATTGCATTGCAATATGCATTTTACTACTATACCTATGTAGGAGCTTTTAAGAGAGAGTGTGATCAATCTCACCACATGCCCGCAAACTGGTTTTTTTTTCTGAACTGAAAAGGTTGGAGGACATTTCCTATGCTGTCCTCCTGAGGCTGAAAAGTGGGGAGACGCGTTCCCCTCGTCCCCCACCGATCGGCGCCCCTGCCAGTTCATAGACCAAACCGCGACACGTGTTTATTATGTCCTATTGCATTTTGAAAATGAGATTCGTAAGGTGCACAAATTCTGTGTGTCGTCAATTCCGTCATAGTCTATTAAATGCTACATGGAGCATTTAGTTGACTCACGTGAACGTTTCTCACGTTGCTGCCCTTCGTCTGCTGGCATGGATCATTTATTTGACTATAACGGAATTGAGGTACCGACCGAATTAGGTTATCAAACGTTACTATTTGGTTAGTTGATTACGTTGTGTTGTTTATTATTTGCCCTTTCAAATGCATCCCTATTTATAACTCCGTTTCGAATAACTGTTTCACTGAATCTTGTGGGTTATCACGAAGTTTCTAATGCTAGTGTCCAATAAGCAGTAAAGTTCCTCTACACTGTTAAACCTGTTGTACACCCGTGCACTGAAGTCAGACTGGTGGGAAAGGAAGGCAGTGGAGCTGCAGAGAGCTGCTGACAGTAACAACACGAAGGGCTTCTACAATGGACTGAAGGAAGTGTGGGGACCCAAAAAGAAGGGACCTGTTGAACTGAAATCAGCAGATGGAATGGAGACCTTCTCTGACAGCAAGAGAGTTGTGGCAAGATGGAGTGAACACTTCCAGAAGCTACTCAACGTCCCTGGAGACATAGATCATGAAGCTCTGGACAACATCCCGCAGCGCATTATCAAGACAAGCCTAGATGAGATTCCAACTATGGATGAGATGGCTAAAGCAATCGCTGGCCTGAAAGATGGCAAAGCACCTGGAGGAGATGGAATTCCTGCAGAAGTATGGTAGCACGGAGGAGACAATCTGTTCAGTAGACTGCACCAACTAATCACAAATGCCTGGGAGGTGAGTTCTGTACCACAAGCATGGAAGGATGCCAGCATTGTAACCATCTACAAGAAAGGTGATCGAACAGACTGTGGGAACTATAGAGGAATCTCTCTTCTTTCCATAGCAGGCAAGATCTTCGCCAGGATCCTACTCAACAGACTATCTACCCACATAACACCAGAGGTAGTTCCAGAGACTCAATGTGGTTTCAGAGGTAACCGGAGCACCGTGGATATGATATTTTGTCTGCATTGAGCAGGACCGACCACTGTACATGGTATTTGTCGACTTCAGTAAGGCGTTCGATACAGTTGGGAGGACCGGGCTATGGCAGCTACTGAGGAAGTATGGATGCACAGAGAAGTTCACAACAATGATCGAGGCACTACATACCGGAATGATGGCGAATGTTAGTGTTGGAGGGGAAGTCTCGGAATCGTTCAGTGTCACAAATGGGGTCAAGCAAGGATGTGTACTGGCCCCCACGCTGTTCTCCATCTTCCTATCAGCAATGCTCGATGATGCTTTCCGATACATGGGGGATGGCGTCTACATACAGTCCAGACAGAGCGCTGACCTATTCAACGTCGCACACTTCAGAGCGAAGACCAAGACTACTCGGATACTGATGAGAGAGCTGCTATTCGCAGATGACAGTGCACTGGTTGCACACTCTGCTGAAGAGATGCAGAACATAGTGGATGCTTTCTCCAATGCGTCAAAGAACTTTGGCCTGAAGATTAACATCAAGTAGACCGAGGTGCTGTACCAACCCAACTCTACAAGAACCCGAGAGGAGGATATCATGGTTGATGGAAACAAGTTGAACTCTGTTCTGGAATGCACCTACCTCGGAAGCACTATATCAAGTGATGGATGCATTGACGATGAAATACAGAGGAGGATGGCCAAGGCTAGTGCATCTTTCGGCCGACTACACCAGAGACTCTGGAACAACCACCATGTGTCCATGCGGGTTAAAGGCAAGATATACCGTGCAATCGTGCTGTCCACCCTCCTATACAGAGCCGAGGCCTGGACAGTATACAGACGACAGGTGAAAAAGCTGCATGCCTTCATGATGCGATATCTGCGATCGATCATGAGGATAACCTGGATGGACAAAGTGACAAACAAGGAAATACTCGAACGGACAGGGCTGCCATCTATGGAAGATCTCCTGATCAGAAAGAATCTCTGGTGGACTGGACACCTCACGAGGATGTCACCAGACAGGCTACCAAAGCAGGTTCTCTACTCCCAACTGTCTTCTGGTCAGAGAAAGAGAGGGCGCCCTCGTCTCCGGTTCAAGGATACCATCAAAAGAAACCTGAAGCTGAGAGACATAAAGATCGACTCCTGGACATCTCTCTCACAGCAGAGATATAAATGGAGAGCAACAGTCAAGTGATGGAAGCAGTCTTTGTCGCTTCGCGACCGACAGCATGTTGATGTGTGAATCCGTCATCAAAGATAGCCGCAACTTATTATATTACTGGTTATGCCATACTATTTGACAGCAAGCTTCTCGTTGAAGTCAACTTGCGAAGTCACGCGTATGCCACCAGGTTTGACAGTAGCGCCTTCATCTTCGACTTTTTTGTGCAGCTGCGTATGCCATATGTCTTAGTTGTTACAGTTATATACTTATTGTAGGTCTCAGGTCTCAGGTTATTTACTCCAAACAGCCTAAACTTGGGCTAACGCAGGTAATTGCAATGGCCCCGTGAATTGGGCACTTATGCAGAAGTCGGACCCACCTCAATTTTGCCATTATAACTGTATTTTTGCCAACATTTGATACTTGAATTTGTTAATTCAATCAATTATAATCAACTAGGCTAAGCCTAGCTAAACAAAACTCAAAAGGCCCACATTGGGCCACAATCGTAATCATGGCGTAAAGCCGGCATGCTTCAAAAATAAAATCAAGATGATGATAAATATGGCTCATGTGAAATTATCTGTGTAGATTTATTGTTTATGAATTATTGAATCAAGGTTTTGCTTAGTATAATATTGATTTCACTGTTATGTAGCATCAAAATGACACAACTAGGAAATCTTCTGCCAGGTCAAAAATCCGTGTCATTTAAGATTATTCAAGGGCATATAACACGCACGGTATTTTTTACATAGGCGTTTCGAGATTTAGAATTTGTCATTTTAATATCTTGTATTGTAGGTACTGTTTGGTTTATGATAATTTATTATATATATATATATATATATATATATATATATATATATATATATATATAGTCAGGTCGCCAGACAGGTATACCCTGCACCGGCTGATATCTTTTTTTTCTCGCTGGATTCTACATACTTAGGACCGCTATATCGAACATCAAGCGAATATCAAGCGGATATCCTTGAGCAATTTGAGATATCCAAGATGGCCGCCAAGATGCCCGCCGGCGCCAATAGAAAAATAACTTTCGAACCAGTGGACTTAGAATCGCCTGTGATACCACTTTTTTTAGGTAAACTTGTTTTGAACAAACCATTTTTGGGGGTATTTTTGCAATATGAGGTCAACATAACAGTTAAAGGTCAAGTTCAAGGTCATGTCTCAGAGATAATGCAACAAAAAATATTAGTTTTGCATGTAATTAACATATTTATGTAATATTAGTGTTCAAGAATGAAATTTGCAATTATGTTTAAACGAGGTCTGAATTTTATAGTTCAAATATGTGTTAGATAAACCATGCAACGGTCGAAGCCAAGGTCACGTAATGTCCGATAATCATTTATCTGAACAAGTGCGAAAACGATTATTATCCTAGTGTGAGGGACACACACGCGCGCGCGCGCGCACTCACACACACACACACACACACACACACATTCCATTGAAATAACTAATTATTAACGTCTAGCAGTGTCATGCACGAGCATTCAAAATGTCCCTGTCAATACAGTTAGATGATCTATTTGTTGTTGCCATCATCCTCCCTCTGCAACGGCAGGAAATGGTGCAACTGAGTCCATTAGCCTTGCAGCTACACCTCTTGTTTGCACACGGTGTTTCGCTGCTGCAGCCACATTTCAAGAGCTTGAGCAGCTCAGCAGGAGCTAGGGGACTGTCTGAAGGGACGATAGTTGGGGAAAGAGCGGCGCTGCCCTCAGGATGGTACCACCCATGCTTCGTTGGGTCAAGAGCAGGAGGGTCTGTCTTGAGGCAATCCCGCCAGATGGCCACCGCGAGATGACCATGTAGGGCATTCTCTCGGAATGCTGTATCAGTTGGAGGAAGGGAGCAGAGTATTTGAAATATGTTGATTACCTGCTCTCAGAACCTTCACACCAGCCCTCTCATGGGATATGCATTGAACTTCGAAGTACTCATAAGGCAAATCATGTTGGGGTAGAGATGGAGGGGATGGTTTCTCTCTAGCACATATGTGATTATCTCATGTTCCCCATCGAAGCAAATGGGATTGGACATCTCAGCCTGGCTGAAACGGTGTATCGTGTTAGGGACTGGCTCTACTGGAGATTTTGAATGTGTCTCGATGGTCGCCATGTCACGAGTGGACAACAACCCATTGGGGCTGCTCAGCTAACATAACAATTGTCGACTATGACTTGAACATGTCCTTTCACTCTAGGGGTTGCCGTCGGTCATTGCTAATCTGGACGTATTTTGACACTACCAAGGATTTCTTGAAGCGCAGCAACTCCTCATACGAACAACAGACGAGATAGTCGTGCATGTGCTTGACCGTCTTCTTTTTGTTGAAGTACACCCCGAGCGCGATTTGGAATGTGGTAGGGTGTTTCTTGATGTCGCTGGTGATGATATTTCCAATTAGGAGAGAAGACATTGTTGACCAATGGACATTTTCCTTTGTAACTGCTGGAGGGTATCCCGTGCAGATTCTTCTGCGATCTCTTTGGAGGTGTTCGTATAGTATGTCTGATGCTTGTAATCGATCATCGAACTTTCCTTCTTGATCTGGGTTGCCACCACATCCAGCGCAGCCTCCAGATTGTCATCCTCATCGTCATCCTTGATCATTTTCAGAGTGGCAATAGTACTGTCGCGGAAGACTACCTATCGGTAGCCATGTGCTGATAGCACAACCAGATCCTACACATTCTCATAAATCAAGTTGATTAACGTGGAACGCCGCATACGCTTCCCACCGTGGTCCACATATCTCTCCATCAACCAAACATAGACCCACCTCTGAGATCGCTGACGTTGCATATCTTTCATGAGCAACTCTAGAGGACTACGAGCAATATCGTGTGATGATTCTTTGCTGGTTTTACATGGAAGAGAGCGCCCGCTGAAGAATCGGACATAGCAATCTGTGTGGTAACGCGCGTCAGCGTGTGAGACAAGTTAAGCGCCCTAGTACATCATCAGCCCACTCGTCTGCCCTTTCATCGCGTTTATCCTTTATTCTGTGTTCTATGGCATCTGCCTTCTCGGTTCCATCTTCATTCTTATGCTTCTCTTCAGTTTCTCTCACAAGATACGATGGAATCCATCGATTTGGGTTCTTTAGATCTTGGTCAACATTGCACGAACCACGGCAATAGAAACACTGGCGAAGCCAATCAAATGGTCATGTTCTCTACTCATGTAGATGGGATGGACTTGATATAGTTCGTTTCTGTTTTTCTGCTGAGCGTGTTTCCTTTGTAATATACTTTGTCACACAAGATTTGTGATATTTACCCTGATACGTTGGATCACTTTCCTATTTTATCTGAACATCTGAATGTATGCTATCACCTAGTATTTCACTGGCTTTCATAATACTGTGCAGTCTATCACAGCTCTGACTCACCAGGAGTCTTTCATTGTCTGAGCAACTGTAGCAACATTTGTAAAGACATTTGTCACTGCATCAGTTGACTAGCCAATCCACCACAAAATATTAATTGCTACGCTATGATTGATAGTTAGTTCACTGTCGCACCATCACTACGCTGTCCACAGTAAACTATCTACATCGTTTCACAGCATGCTTGTTCGTCTATAGTAGATACAGAATTGTACAGTTTTGCTATGCCGGATTGAGATACACACCGTAGCGTCTGAGTGAGGTAAGAAGGTTCGATAAGTTTGTTGATTTATTACAAATATCATACATCGATTTCTATTCGGCACGCATTATTTTTATCGACTAGCCTGCGTTGATCACTATGATATAAATAGTCAGTGATAACAATTTGAAAAATGCGAGAGAACTAGTACTTTCAATGATAACTCTTACCTACTTCAAACATGGCGTATACAGTCGCGACGCGCACGCCGATTAAAAATAACCATTTTCTCCACAGATACGATTTGGCTTATCTATTTTGATATTTCATGAATACATCATTTTGCAAAAATGCAGTGATATTTATTGATATATATTTGCGTCAACATTTTATTCAGAATTATGTTTTGCATGTTTGTATCATCTACGTTCCTGCTTTATATATTTAATATTGTCTGTAAACTACATAGTTATTTAATAGAGAATGAACATGACACGCTCTCGATCATTGTAAGGCCAACCATACATGCACTTGCACAACTAAGTTCAGAAAAATTGCTAATCTCTCCTCAGAACCTAATGTCAGTTGTCTTCATTACATTGATCGTGACCTTTGACCTTTTGTTGGATTGCTCATAACAAGTTAACCTAAAAAAGTGGTATCACAGACGATTCTATGTCTACTGGTTCGAAATATATTTTTCTATTGGCGCCGGCGGCCATCTTGGCGGCCATCTTGGATATATCGAATTGCTCAAGGATATCCGCTTGATATCCGCTTGATATTCGTTATAGAGGTCCTAAGGATGTAGAATCCAGCGAGAAAAAAACTATATCAGTCGGTGCAGGGTTAGGCCCAAAAATCAGCTTTGGCGACCTGACTAATATATATATATATATATATATATATATATATATATATATATATATATATATATATCTGCTGTAAATTGAGCAAAATAAAAAAATTGATAAATATTTCAGGTATCTGTTCACATCTTGACAGAATGTCATCACTGAGAGAGATGGACATTTTAGTTTAAAATATGTAAAAGGTGCGAAATTGGAAATGCCAAATGTGGAGGACAATCTTCCGGACGACCTGCATAGGTGGCTACGCACACGTGGGTTGTCTGTCTCAATGTCTGAATCAAAAGCATGTCTCATGAAAAGGTAACTAAGGAAAATATCTTGTAAAGCAGTACTGTTCTCTGTCTGTCAGTGTGTTTGTGGAGCCATATCACCAATAATTTTGCTTATATGGGGTTTCAAATGGGAGTTTGTAGTCATTACACTCACAACGCTTCATATTCACCTTTTTCTGCAATTAATCCTCCCACAATTTTATTCAGGGCTGTATACTATCAATACAGTGAGTCAGTGACTGTAACCTTTTCTGTTGCAGTTACTTACACTTACAATACGTTTGCATACATTATACCTATAAGTTTACAAATGCATTATGTTAATGTGACGGTATGTGTCAGGCGGCATGTGTCAGAGTGAAATGTCTCATGACCAATATCTGTTTTCTAAATACATCGTTGATCCGGACTTTGGCTTATGACATTGTGCAAAGTTATGTGGATGACAGAATACTTAAGGTCACTTCTCGGGCATTTTACAATTGGACAGAGACTCTTTCAGATATCCCGCAGAAATTTAACTATACACACATGTATGAATATCTGATGAAGAGAGAAGTGGTTGTTTTATCAGCAGATGGAGTCGTTATCGATAATGTCATGTTGCCAGTGGCAGAACAACCACAGCAGAGTGTCTTTGTGTGGCAGGGCGTGGAGGCAAATGCAACCATGTAGGAACAATCTTGTTTGCCCTAGTCGAGTTCCGAGAATCACAGATGAAGACTAGCTGCACAGGACAACCTCAACAATGGCATCTGCCCTCTAGAACAAGCAAAAAGAGGACAAAGCCCCAGACCATTGGTGAGACAATGTGAAAGTATACTATCAATAATAATTGTACTGATCTTGGTTTTTCTAAGTTTCTAAGATACTGAATGAAAATATACTACAAGGATTAATGCATATATTCATTTGATTTTCATTGTATATATATATAAGTCAGTAATTTACAAATCTATGAATTTATAGTATTTGTATTTAAAAACTTATAAAGTATTAATAATTTCCTAATAATTTCAAATACTGTTCACGTACATAGGATATGATTATTAATACATTGCAGTTTAATATTATTCTTGACTGAATTCTTAAAAGTCAATTAATTTTAATGAGTCATTTGGCAATTCACTCAGAAGTAATGGTAATAAAACCCCAATTTGCCAGTGTTAAAGTATTTATGTTTGAATTCCTCAAAGGTATTTGTATTTAAATACACTTCAATATATGTTACCCCATGTTTGGCAATAACTGCTTCAGGGGAGAGATATGATAAGAAACATGTGTATGGTCGAGGTGAGCATTCGAGGATACCTCTAGATGGATAGGGCGACTACAGTGCTATACAAGATCCTGTCATCGACACTGTTGCTATGAAATCCGGGCTTGACGATGTACCCCATATCATGTGCATAAACCAACTTCTGCAGACCAACTCTGATACCAATGAAGATACAAGTTTGTGGATGGAGACACAGACAAACATGACACCAGAGGAAATCATACTGTCAGAGTTGCAGGTTGGCAAGTTAATCATATACCCAGGTAATTATAACAATTAAGACATATGGCAAACGCAGCTGCACAAAAAAGTCGAAGTTGAAGGCGCTTTCAAACCTGGCGGCATACGCGTGACTTCACAAATTGACTTCAAAGTTCAACGAGAATCTTACTGTCAAATAGTATGGCATAACCAGTAATATAATAAGTTGCGGCGCTCTTTGATGACGGATTCACACACTTTGATTATATGCCGTGAAGTCTTTTTCACTACATTTTCTTGTTAGTTAGCCAGTTTGTCATATAGCCAGATCTTGCGAGACACCCGAAAAACACAGTACAAAATATCCACAATGCATTGCGGAGGGAATTCCCTCGCTATAGTGCACAAGGTCCATTCAACCTTCATTTAGATGGGAACTTTTTGATATTATATACAGGGGAGATCGGGGCATATTGGACTTAATCGATCAAGAATTTGTTCTTGTCAAAGGATCCCCACATATCTTCCACAGATAATTAGGGCATAATTAATTGTCCGGCCTATTACACATGTGCAGTATAATGAGTTATATGAGATGTACTAAAGTGTTACAATTTACTACTATACGGCGCAAGTTGTACCAGGCTGTGGGTTAAACTATAACACAGTGTTTTAGCATTGGTGCAAATTGTAATAATATAGAAAATTACACAATTGGAGCAGTTAATATCTCTAAATCATTTAGGCAATATAAGTAGTTTGCTACTTGACAATAATGATATACAATATAACATGCAAGCCCATAGTTTAGTAAATTATATACAGATATTCACCTTTTAAATACCCCTTTAAACAAAACCGTCTGTATTAGCAAAACACATAATAGCATAACCATTTCAATTACACCGAACTGTAGATAATAACTTGTAACTGCTCAAGCAAACATTCGCATATGTAAACACGTGATCTGATTTTGATCAGATTTTACAGTTATTGTGATCATACAAATTATGTAGACGTGCCATCGAGTTATAGCATATCTACTTCATTTATTTACCAAATGGCCTATTTTTGAAAGCTTATAATTAGGGGGTGCCGTTAGAGCAAATATTTTAGGTACCCCCTCCAAAAGATCGAGATGATCTTTCTGAGTGGGGAAATAGCCGTCGTTCGTCATCTGATCGATGCTAAACCCCATGCACTTACATACCCTTGAAACGAAGACCCCTCTAAAAGGCACCCGTTTCTGGAAAAGTATCTCAACTATCATGTTTATTATAACTCAGAAAATGTGACAAATTACTGCCTTAAGTGTTTAAAGTGAGAGTCGTTACTAACAATGGTTATGGCTATAACAATGTATGTATGTATAGTAGCTGGTATCAATGGTTTGGCTACAGTTTTTCACAGTGACAGCTGGATTCGGAGTTATTGTGTTATATTGTAAAACATACTGCATCAAATTGACCACATAAGTATTGATATGGAGCCTCCAGTAGTCCATTAATAGACGAAACATGTCACTCGTTTTTAGAACACAATGTGATATGTCATGAGCATAGAGAATCCCATTTAGGGACGTTCTATGTAGCTTCCTCATCTATTATGTTGCTGCAATGTACTCATCATTTGCATAGGTAGATGTGAATGGGCCTCCCATTGTCTCAATTATGTCCAAGTCTTTAATTCTTCCCCATCTAATGCTAGATTAGCAATTTTCATTATCATGCAGGCCTTGGTTCTTTAGTTCTTGCTGTCTTCTTTTCCATGGCAACATAATTATTGATATCATGTCTCATTGTATTACCACACACACAGCCAACCATCCAGAAAGACCATGGCTGTTGTCGGTCAATCAGATATGTCGCTTTAGATTAACTTCCACTAAAGATGTGTTGCCAAGCTGCTTGCCTTCTGGTCGAGAGCTAGTAGTCTACGCTCAGCTGCCAAGTTGTGGATGGGTGCCTTATTTAGCTTTTGTGTGTCCATGTAGGAAACTGACTAATCCACAGACTCATCGTAGTTGCAAAGACTAAATATATGCCCCATTTGCTTCTGGAAGGCAACAGCCAATTTGGGCCAAATAGTGTTCAGGATCTTTAGCCCTTGGGGTCAAACCGATCCTGCTACCATGGTTATGCCAACACATATGTCCTGATCGTACCGTGCATGCTTGAACCCGATGTGTCCCCGTCAAGTATCTTAGCAATCTGACTAGGTTAACCCTTGAATACAGTATCATCCAGTGCGTGCGTAATAGTTGGCAATTGTTCGCTGAGCGGATGCTTCGGGTAACTAGATAGCATCTTTTCAAAAATTCGATACTGAGAAAAAATGCAACATGGCAGGTAGTACTTCAAAACGGGTGCTGCTTACCGACTTCACAATGCACTCAATCATAGAAGCACTCTCTTTTGTTGTAGTTGCTGTGTCAGATGACTCCCTTGCCGCAACTCCAGTCGACATTGTCTGCGTCTTTTTAAGGTACACCGTAAACCGTTGGCCTAGTCACCGTGTCTTGCGACGCATCTATCTGAGTGCACGTCAGCCAACGACCTGCAGTGTCCTCGTGTTATTCGATGGCGCCTGTAGCAACCAAGCTTACCAGTGTGATACATAAATGCTCAACTGCATTAGAGTCTTTTTGATAAACAATAGGATTATGCTAATTTATTCCGTAATTGGAAACAGGGTTATAAGCAAGTGTGCATATGACAAAACCAAAATACAAATAACACCAAAACACGCATAATGACCTAACCAACTACGAACATCATTGTCAAAATACATTATAATTATAATCAATAAGCAAGCATGTGTCGCGTTGTGATATATAGCTAAACTAACATTGGTAATATATATGACTTGACGACACGAGTAATGTGGGTCTTAACGATGGCGGACGAAATGTAGACGAGCCCGTGTCGCTCCCGAAATGTTAATTGTATATCTAGTTAGGAAACAATGAGTCGAATGACAGCCTCGCGAGCTGAACCATGAAATGTGTGTTAAAGTCACAACTTCGTCAAAATGAGTACACTCGGTTTTAAAAGTATCAACGGAAAATTGGGACGCCTATTGCTTTTCAGTACGCGTCACTGTCACGATGCACAGCAGTGACTGATAGGCTTTCTGATTTTGTACACTACACTGTCTGTCTTACGCAGTACTCGACAGCAGGTATGCCGGATTAAGATAATTCATCAATTCACCGCAGCAAGAGAAAGCAAGACGCTGTTTTCAAACACCGCACAGCACTGAAATATCTGATCGATGCAAATCAGAGCAAATGTATCAAGACTTAACGATCCGCTCAAAAACGGCCTATCGAACAAGACAACTGAAGTGAATGTTGGACATTCATGGAAATATACGGATCAAAGACACAAAACCGATGTCATCCATAAATGAGTGCCTTATGTACTTACCCGTATTGAACAATTACAATAGTAAGTTACTTTACGCTGATTTGTAAATGAACATAACGTTTGCAGTGCCGATTGTACTTCTTTAGTACATGTAACTGTTGTTTTTATATTGTATGTATGTATGTATGTATGTATGTATGTATGTATGTATGTATGTATGTATATATGTATGTATGTATGTATGTATGTATGTATGTATGTATGTATGTATGCATGCATGCACGTATGCATGCATGCACGCATGCATGCATGCATGCATGCATGCATGTATGTTTGTATGTATGTATGTATGCATGTATGTATGTACGTATATATGTATGTAGGCCCTATGTAAGTATGTATGTATATATGTATGTATTTATGTTAGGAGCAACCTCATAACCTCTTTTGAAATATTCCCTGTCAAATCGGACTTTTCGAGCATGTTTTGACTTTATTCACGGGCAACAGAAATAAAATGCTAACATTTAACCATCACTCTCGCATGACCCTTTTGGTTACAATCTGAGCCCTGAGGGCACGTGATACCAGTACACCAAATAATGACATTGAATGGGTATGGTTAGGAAACGATATGGTCCTATGCCCGCTAAGAGATGTATGTTGATGAAGCGACTCTGTTATGGCGTGCACAACATTTTGCATTATTTGGAGGGCGTTATACCCGATGTGTCATTAAATTCCCATTTTACCCACCAGTTCTTCCTTGCAGGATGGTGATAGTCAAGCTCCCCTTTCATTTGATCACATGACCAATCCGCTACAACAAGTTGGCCAATGTTACTTTCTACATTCATTTGCTTCATTTGATCTCATCTTAATTGTATTGTATCTTTTCTTAGGCGTTGTTTTGTGTGTTTATAATACTCCCCACTAATTAACTAATTAATTATACGCCTAGATTGACATGACCCAACCTTAACAGTTTCATTTCCCTATTAGAAGACATAATATGTATTTACATGATGGAGCGATCGTAATGCTAAAAACTTAATAAAGTTTGGTTTATCGCAAAAACATGACAAATGACTATAGATACTATAGATACTATTTGGCCTGCTGCAGCCAGCGCGCTTGAGTGAATTGGTTGTTAACGTGTATCTTTGGTATTTAACCATCAAAAATGATGGCATATTTATTTAGCTTTCTATTGTGGTGGTGCAATTTGCATCGGAGCTGTAGACTTCTTGTCTGCCCCGTACCATCTACATACAATGGATGCTATTCTCCCACCAACAGCCGGCTCCACCGCTGTCAGACCGTCCGCAGTGACACCATGTTTAATGATCCATGGTAAAACTGCTAGTACACAAGCAGTAGAAAATAACAAATCCTATTTAAGCAACCGTAAGGGTCTAGTGTCAAAATACATAATAATTCCTCATATTGAAGATTCGCAGCTTATTCGGATAGGTAGGCATACAAAATATAGCTTTTTTTTTTTAAATTGTCAACGGAAACTTGGGAAGTGACTTCACTTCACTGACACGATGGTTGGCAGGTGTTCTGCTATTGCACACCACCCTGTCTGTCCTTGTGTAAAACTCGACAGCAGGTGTGTTACAAAGGTAAACTCTGACGACGATCAACAGGCACCCAGGGTAATATGCCTATTCAATGGTTCGGCGCTTTTAAAGAAGATGACATTGATGCAGTTTCCGAGCAAATTACCTGAGAAGATTTCACAAGTTCACTTTACATCAAAGAAGCTGCATAACGCTGCTAGTGGAAAACGATACTCGAACCCTGGAGGACAATATTGACCAACTCGAAATGCAAATAGATAAAAACGAACCATTCAGTTGAAGTGATACTTTATGAGTGGAACAGTTTAGTGAAACACGATTAAGGGGAAGATCTGAAGCAAACAATGACGACACTCTTTAACGAACAAAAACAGTTCTCCTGCAGTTGATATATACTGCACATTAAAACGAGTTGCCTGACTTGCGCGAACAAAGCAGCGTTGCGAGAATTCATTATGTTACCGCAGCGAGAAAACGCGAGACATTGTCTCCAAACAACTAATTACACTGACTTTTCTGAACGACGGGAACTCAGAGCAAATTTATGAGGGCTTAACAAACCTACGCTCAAAACGAGACTTGTGACAGAATAAAATGAGTACAATCTTTTACTTACTCGACCTAGACTTCTAAAATAGTAAGTTAATGTTTACACTGAGTTGAAACAGAACGTTATTTTTGCAATGCCAACTATAGAGTTCAGTTCGTATAACGGCGCTAAGCGTGACCTGCGACACGTCGGACATACGCTGCCGTGCTCTGCCAATGTAGACCCTTTCTATATAATGAGTATTCGTCGACACTAACTGTTATTTATCAATAACAGTATTTGGAACATTTTATTTAATGGAATATTTAGTTATACATAACAATAAACATATTATATTCGATATTTAATAATATGATATTTTATTTTATTTTTTAATAATAATTTTAATCATTGACTCATTTATTTACTCGAATATTAATGTATTCACTTATTTATTTCATGCAACATAGCTGTTGGGATATGGAGCGGAACAGGCGAAACAGACGTAGTTAAGTTATTCACCTCTGCACCACAAAAGAAAGTACAAATAATAAAAACAACACAGGGAGTTTGCCATGAATGTTTGCATTATTA
>OZ024855.1:19997716-20027716 GCA_964017155.1 Oasisia sp. SBJ-2009
GAAGAAATTAAGAGATTGAAAACATTATGTTGGCCACTTGTCAAATATTTACCAACATCCGCCCTTTGAATCGATACGAAGAAAACAATGTTTTCAAGTCTGTCAGACCGCTCAGCTCGATACGGAACGCTGGTCTGCCAAGTGCTGATGTAAGCGATAACTATCCTCGACGCGGTATGCCTTGGTGTGTATGGCGTGCGGTTTCATGCGACAACAGTCATGGTTTGAGAACAACAGTCATTGTTTGAGGACATGGTGTTTATAATACTATTTTGCGTGTTGATTTCAATTCAACTATAAAAAAACTTTAGCATGTGATAAATTATGAATAAGCCAAGGCTAAGTAAAGAAAGTTACACAACAGTAGGTTGTGGTCACCAGAAGGAAGGTCATCAAGCACAGCATGAAATATGGAGAAAAAATAGGTTTGTTGCAACAACTGTTGTTATGTCTAGCTACATACACAACTACGACTGACACAATTTACAACAACGAAAATGTTGTCAAAATAAAGGATAGCAAGAATAAACATTAAGGCTATATTACCGCCAAGTACACGAAAAACCCGTTCCCAGCGGCGCATGAGTGGCGTCTGTATACCAGAGTGCTGGGCGTGATGGGGTCTGTAAACCAGTCGTGAGTTATGTATATACAGTTTAAAATGTCTGTGTGTATCACAATACACACAGTACACATACTGGACATTTAAAAAAACGACTCGTGCTGCAACACAATCTGTCCGGGAACCTGTCCGCTAAGTATTTACCGGATCCAAACTTTGTTCTGGGAGAAAAAGTAGCTTTGTTGACGCGTTCTCTTTTAATGAGTGCCATCCATTCAGTGAATTTAGTGAATAATTCCATACACGTTGTGTTCTGGCTGAACAATTAATATTTAGAAGAGTGATACAAACGTCAAATGAATCACCCATGATGGTTACTTTCAGGTGTACTACCCGGGGCTGGATACCAGCAGATGACACCAAAGCAGCAACAGAGAATGCCGACACCAAACAGCTATCCTGGACCTGTAAGGGCAGCCAACACAATGCCAAATGCGAACTTTGGTGGCGGCCCACAATCACCACCTTCACAAGGATATGCAAGGGGTCCTGCGCCCCGGGTAGTTGGCGCTGTAAACCCACAGCGGTACGGTTAGCCTCCACTTAGTAACGCCACTAGTCTTTCACTGGTCTTTCACTGGTCCGCCTGGGGTAGCTTCGCCACCACGAACCATGTTCCAGCAATCGCCACCGCAGGCACCTCCGGGTGCCAGGATGATGATGACACCGGGTGGACAAATGAGTGCAGCGCCACGCCCACCTGGGGGGCAGGCAGGAATGATGCCCACTGATGGACTCACAAAAAGCCAGTCATCTCCACTGCCTTCGTCACAACCATCACCAGGTGGAACGAGAATGTCATCGCCACCGATTATGAACGGGTTATCATCGCGCCCGATTCATATGTCGCAACCCCCTGTGAGAGGTGGAGCTCCCCCAATGATGAATGGCCCTGCACAAATACCACCTGCGTCTAGCATGCAGGGTCCTCCTCCACCCAGGGTTGGGGAAGTATATCAGAAACCACCGTCAACGCCTCCAGTGTCGCAATATTTCCAGGTAGAGTGGGAGACCATATAACATTTTAAATTTATAGTTTCAAAGAGTGTTCAGGAGGTATCGTCCAGGAGCAATAAGTTGTTGACTCGACCCCTAAAACTTAAAGATTTTTTTTTATATCGTAGCAGCAAAGACTCTTCCATTACACCCGGAGCAGAACTGACATAGGAGACGATCAACCGTTTGTGTTCGTGTGCGTGTGCGTGTGCGTGTGCGTGTGCGTGTGCGTGTGCGTGTGCGTGTGCGTGTGCGTGTGCGTGTGCGTGTGCGTGTGCGTGTGCGTGTGCGTGTGCGTGTGCGTGTGCGTGTGCGTGTGCGTGTGCGTGTGCGTGTGCGTGTGCGTGTGCGTGTGCGTGTGCGTGTGCGTGTGCGTGTGCGTGTGCGTGTGCGTGTGCGTGTGCGTGTGCGTGTGCGTGTGCGTGTGCGTGTGCGTGTGCGTGTGCGTGTGCGTGTGCGTGTGCGTGTGCGTGTGCGTGTGCGTGTGCGTGTGCGTGTGCGTGTGCGTGTGCGTGTGCGTGTGCGTGTGCGTGTGCGTGTGCGTGTGCGTGTGCGTGTGCGTGTGCGTGTGCGTGTGCGTGTGCGTGTGCGTGTGCGTGTGCGTGTGCGTGTGCGTGTGCGTGTGCGTGTGCGTGTGCGTGTGCGTGTGCGTGTGCGTGTGCGTGTGCGTGTGCGTGTGCGTGTGCGTGTGCGTGTGCGTGTGCGTGTGCGTGTGCGTGTGCGTGTGCGTGTGCGTGTGCGTGTGCGTGTGCGTGTGCGTGTGCGTGTGCGTGTGCGTGTGCGTGTGCGTGTGCGTGTGCGTGTGCGTGTGCGTGTGCGTGTGCGTGTGCGTGTGCGTGTGCGTGTGCGTGTGCGTGTGCGTGTGCGTGTGCGTGTGCGTGTGCGTGTGCGTGTGCGTGTGCGTGTGCGTGTGCGTGTGCGTGTGCGTGTGCGTGTGCGTGTGCGTGTGCGTGTGCGTGTGCGTGTGCGTGTGCGTGTGCGTGTGCGTGTGCGTGTGCGTGTGCGTGTGCGTGTGCGTGTGCGTGTGCGTGTGCGTGTGCGTGTGCGTGTGCGTGTGCGTGTGCGTGTGCGTGTGCGTGTGCGTGTGCGTGTGCGTGTGCGTGTGCGTGTGCGTGTGCGTGTGCGTGTGCGTGTGCGTGTGCGTGTGCGTGTGCGTGTGCGTGTGCGTGTGCGTGTGCGTGTGCGTGTGCGTGTGCGTGTGCGTGTGCGTGTGCGTGTGCGTGTGCGTGTGCGTGTGCGTGTGCGTGTGCGTGCGCGTGCGCGTGCGCGTGCGCGTGCGCGTGCGCGTGCGCGTGCGCGTGCGCGTGCGCGTGCGCGTGCGCGTGCGCGTGCGCGTGCGCGTGCGCGTGCGCGTGCGCGTGCGCGTGCGCGTGCGCGTGCGCGTGCGCGTGCGCGTGCGCGTGCGCGTGCGCGTGCGCGTGCGCGTGCGCGTGCGCGAGTGCGTTTTTCTTTAGGTGTGCACAGTTGCGTGTGGAGCGTAATAAGGAATAATAATAGGAAGAAAAATAACTTCATATGAGCCGATATCCATTAAAATAAAGCCAAGACATTTTTTTTTATAGTATAAAGTAATCTCTCGAAATAGTTAATTCCATACTCAAAAGAAATTATTGGGAATATTCTCACCCTTTCTTTACGCGCTTAAGATTAATGAAATTTAATGATGTATACAAACTGGAAATTGAAATATTTATGTATAATTATGTTCACAGGAGTCTACCTCATTATTTATCCGATATTTTGCATTTACCCATGACATACACATTAACGAAACTAGACATACCTCACACATATGTCCTATTGCTTCTTACAGTAAACTTTTCTAACAGTTTTTTTATGTAAAGGACCATTGATATGGAACAGAATTCCGTTTACCATCCAGCAAAAAAACATAACACGTTGTTTTGCAGTATCACTAAAAGCAATTGTTGTAAAAGGATATGAAACGCTAGCTGAAGCTTATTCAATATAAAATACTTGTTCATATACGTATGTAATTATATCCTTGTCATTGCCAGTAGTTGGTTTCACTACACGTTTGCTATAGATGTTAATTGAACATTCACTATTGAATATTATTGCAACGTTTTACATACCTGGTCAGGTATATAAAAAAAAACTATACGTATGTGTCACACGTGAAATTACTATTATAACATTATTGTTTATACAGCTATGATAGGGTTGGCAGCGTCCAGTTTAGTTTATGAGAAATGGTTTCATAATAATAATTATAATCTATTCCAACTGATAAAACCCTTAATTGGCTCCGCTGTCTGCCCGGAATCGTACATTATATGATTGATTGTTACATTTTTAGTTTAAACATACTGTGTGCATATGTGCTCTGTACGATTCCAAAAATAAATATTCATTCATTCATTCATTCATTCATTCATTCGTTATCATAAACAATGCGCGAGTCGTGGATGGATGGATGAAAGTGCTAGGAAGCTAAATGGACAGGCAGCATTACATTGACAGACGTGTAGACGCCGACGATAAGAAACTGTATTTCCCTCTAACCTTACGCTGGTAGGAAGATAATTATACACAAACAGAACCAACAGCAGCCCCAAATACAGAGAAACAACAGCAGCTAGTAGCCGTCTACATTTCTCGTGCCGCAGAAGGCCAGAACGTGTAGTGATATTATTGCTGTGAACCGTTTGTTGGTGTAAACTTGTAGTAGGTAGAAGTTGCACGATTTGTATGAATATCCATTTGAAAGTGAGATAATTGCTATGTTTGTGGAAAACAAATCTATGGCGTGGTCCATTTATGTATACACTAGACGATCTTAGATAAGTTGTAATGTTTGATCAATGAGACATATTATTTGTGGTTTGCAAGATGCAGCCTGCTTGGTGTGATCTCTTAGGCAATTTCTGAGTTCGATCGGGGGCGAACGTGTTAAGGAGGGGGGGGGGTGTGAAAGTGACCCCCCGCCTGAGATTGTGACACCCCCGCGGGTCTCCGAAACTAGAGAGCGGCGAGAAGCAGAGCGGGGAGCGTGGTCGAGCTTGTTTGTTTGTGTTGGCAATTTTAACTTGTTATTAAACTGTTTAAGCCAAATTGTAATACGTCGTTAAATATATATCACAGGTGCACAAACGACAGACCAAGCTTATATTCAACCTTCATACGGGGAAATCGTTCGGACTTGGTGGTGTAACTGCTGAACATCATATTTTACAGTAAATCATCCCCATTACTGTCTATATCCATAGCCTGCGTGGCTGTATACTATTCTTCTTGCGTCTATGCATGCGCATTCGCATTATTCACCACTGGATCCATTGCTTCCGTGTTAACGAAATCCAGTTTTGTACTGCTGTAAACTGCAAGGAATATTCGACCAATAATTATATCACCACCACGAGAGCAGCCGTGTAGCCACATGGTTAACTACACGCAGTGAACTTTATTAGTTTCCCTAGAGGCGGTGCTGGCGTGCCAGAAATGGTTGCACTTTGTGGTTTTATAAATATGTTTTGGACAATCTAAGACTAATGATTGCAGGAGTAATCTGGCGTGCTGATAAAGTTTTTGTATTGAAAACTTACGACGGTTTGTTGGAGCTTGTTTTTTTACCCGGCATGTGTTATGTTTTGCGGTTTATTTATCAGTACATACGTCGCACAGGGCGAAACAGGAATAATGTGTTTTCATCATGCTACTGCGACGTTGAGCACAATTACATTTTAGACACACCAAAGTGCTAGTGGCAACGACTGTACTCAGTACTAATACATCTTATAACCAGACTTGATATGGCGAATCAAATTTGGTATTGAAAACTATAACTGTACGATTGTTGGCAAATGTCCCTCGAAGTGGAGGTTAGTTGACAATTGTTTATGTAATGAATAATCAATTAACATACTCGTCAATGTGTTTGATCGTGAAGGTAATAACGCTACCCATGTCAATAATAGATTAATAACATGCAGATAATCGTCTAATGTGTTTTGTATTGCTGCTTTGTATACCCAGGAGCTTTTCCTGATGTTCAAGTATACATTTATCAAAGCATATGACATTAATGCACGGCTTTGAATGCATGAGTATTTGCATTATTAAAGCGCTAAACATTGATAGTGTCCAGGATGTTGAAATTGTCACCAAGTAAAGGCGTTTTTAATAATCACTTCTGATCTACAATTGAGATTCCTATATATAATGGGCATGTCGACTTGATTAGACACCTTTCATTCCCCGAAACATGTATCATCAATATTCATATGAACGTCTTAGTGCACCTCTTAATCACTGCATTTTAATAACGCGCGCTCGAATGCACATACCCACCATGACAATGGTTGTATTAGGTATAAGTGAAATTATATTATTAATAAATACGGTAATTCTTCTTTCCCGTAATGGTGATGAATCAACTAATATTTATTTGCGTGATAAAAACGCAGTTATTTGGTTATTATTAACAGTTAGTTTTTAAGATTGTTGTAACCAGGTGGGCGACGCGTCAATAAATAACGTAATGCGTGTGAGCTGGTTCCCGACCATTCGATGCATCATTGGGTGACAGCACAGACACATTACATTGTTTAATGACGCGGCAGCACATTTTCAAAGAGTCTACTGAGAAATAATATAACAGGGAACTCAATTCCTCAAACGGCTGCTTCTTGCCGTCTTCACAATGTATTTATTCATAGAAGCAGTCTCCTTTGTTGTAGTTGTATTGAGCCCACGAAGTGACGGGAGCTCTGACAGGAGTACACACAGTAATTTCACCCCATATTGTCTGTGTATTTTGTCAGGTACAAAATAAATCGTTGGCCTATCCACCGTGTCTTTTGATGCATCTACTTTAGTGCGTGTTTGCCAGCGACCTGCAAATGTCATCGTTTATCCGATGGCATCTGTATCTACCATGTTAAGGAATCAACAACCCATCGGTGGCAACGTTCCCAGTTGAACGAACAAATCCCAACTTAGTACATATCAACAATAGGTTTAACATATTGCAATACAAAACAAGTGTCTACTAGCCAACCGCAATATAGTCTTCTTGATAAACAAAGAGTTTCTGCTAATTTATCCGTAATTCGAAACAGCGTTATAAGCAACCGTGCATTTGACAAAACCATATCACAGACAATAACAAATCAGACACACAATAACCTAACCAACTATGAACATCATTGTTAAATACATTATACAATTAATAAGCACGCATGTGCAGCGTTTTTAGCTACAGCCAAAGTAAAATCGCTATATGATTTCACGACACCAGCTGTTTAGGTCTTCAAGATGGCCGACCAGATGTAGACGAGCCCGAGTCGCTCTCGAAATGTTCTTTGGCCATGTGGTTAGGAAACAGTGAATCGACTGACTGACATGTGAGCTGAACCATGAAGTTTGTATGCAAGTAACACGTTCATCAAAGTGAGTGAACGCGGTTTGAAAATTGTCAACGGGAACTTGGGGACTGCATTGCTTTCCATTAGGCTTCACTGACACGATGCCCATCACGTGGCTGGCAGGTGTTCTGCTATTGCACACCACCCTGTATGTCTTGTGTAATACTCGACAGCAGGTGTGTTACAAAGGAAACCTCTGACGACGATCAACACGCACCCAGGATAATATACCTATTCAGTGGCTCGGCGCTTTTGAAGAAGATGACATTTGTGCATTTTCCGAGCAAATTACCTGAGCAAATTGCATAAGTTCACTCTACATTATAGAAGCTGCATACGCGGATAGAGGAAAACGATCAAACGATTGGAAACCTGGAGGACAATTTTGACCCACAAAAATGCAAATAGAACAATTCATTTGAACTGATACTTCATGAGTGAAACAGTTTAGTGAAACATGACCAAGAGAAAGATCTGAAATAACCAATGATCACACTCTTTAACGAACACAAAAACATGTCCTGCAGTTGATATAATCTACGACATAGAAAGAGTTCCCTGACTTGCGCGAACTCTCAAAAACAACGCAGGGTTGCGTTCATCATGTTGCCACAGCGAGACAACGCAAAACACTGGTTTCAAACAACGCATTGCACTGACATTCCTGAACGACTAGAAATCAAAGCAAATGTATGAGGACCCTACACTCAAAAACGGCCTATCAAACGAGACAACAGAAAGAAAAACAAAGAAGTATGTGATTGGTGGACATTCGATGGGTATATACGGGTCAAGGTCACAAAATGCAATTCATATGCGAGTGCCATATTTCCCTTACCCGACTTAGACATTTAAAATAGTATGTTATTTTTGACACTCAGGTGTAACAGAATGATATTTTGCAATGCCACTTAGAATTTAATTCGTATAACATTTGGCTATATGTACATGTGTGTGTGTGTGTGTGTGTGTGTGTGTGTGTGTGTGTGTGTGTGTGTGTGTGTATATATATATATATATATACATATATATATATATATACATATATATATATATATATATATATATATATATATATATATATATACATATATATATATATACATATATACTATGTTATGTTATGCTATGCTATGCTATGCTATGCTATGCTATGCTATGCTATGCTATGCTATGCTATGCTATGCTATGCTATGCTATGCTATGCTATGCTATGCTATGCTATGCTATGCTATGCTATGCTATGCTATGCTATGCTATGCTATGCTATGCTATGCTATGCTATGCTATGCTATGCTATGCTATGCTATGCTATGCTATGCTATGCTATGCTATGCTATGCTATGCTATGCTATGCTATGCTATGCTATGCTATGCTATGCTATGCTATGCTATGCTATGCTATGCTATGCTACTGACTGACGGCGCTAAGCGTGACCTGCGACAAAACGAACGTCGTACACTGCCATGCTCTGCCCACGTCAACGCTTTCGATATAATGAGAACATAGTGAGAATTCGTCGACACTAAATGTTATTTATCATTTATATTATTGTTTAGTACATTTTATTTTATGCACTGTTTAACAATACACACAAAATTATGTTGCCATGCATTTTGTTATTTACGTAATAATAATAATAATATAATTTATTTGTATAGCGCCCGAATCAATATTATTGCTCTCAGGCGCTTCACATAAATGTACAAATAGTAGCTAAAATTGGATGATAAATGATTACTAAAATATATATATGTATATAGAGATGATAAAATATTATTAAGGTAAGTAAACTTATATATACATATATATATAGATACATATACGCACGCACATATATATATATATACATATGAACACTATAAATATAAGCCTATACATGAAACAATAAAATAAAATAGCACAGTCGTTACATTACTTAATATTCTTCAGTATGCTAAAATAAAATAAATTTATATAAAAAGTGTATGATTAAAATAATAATAATAATAACATAGCTAATCAATCATAAAAACTATCATACTAAAATGCTAATAATGATACTAATTGCGTAATAAAAATTGTATAACTTATTGATAAATGTATGTCATTAAAGTCCACATTATCACGTCACAGAAATGCTAATCTAAAAATATGTGTCTTTAGAAGTGTTTTATACTGTGGCTGTGTCTTTGCCGTCCTAACACTGTCCGGCAGTCCATTCCACAGAGCGGCTGCTGCTACGGCAAAACGGCGATCACCGGGAGTGACCGTCTGCGATGCAGGTAGTGTCAGCAGTGGCAAAGACGCAGACCTCAGTCGGCGATTGGGTTGACGACGTGACAGTAGTTCCGCGAGGTAACACGGTGCTTGTTCATGCATAACCGAATACACAAACATAAGCACTTTGTATGCCGGGCGCACACAAATCGGTAGCCAGTGCAGATGTTGCAGCACTGGCGTGATGTGGTCGTACTTTCTAGTGCGACTGACGAACCGGGCAGCGCAGTTTTGCACACGTTGCAAACGCTGCAGCGTTGTCTGCGGAAGGCCGTATAGCAGTGCATTCGCGTAGTCGAGGCGTGCAGTGACAAGCGCGTGTACTAGGGTTTTGCACGCTTCATCAGTGATGCTTGACCGGATTTGTCCGATGTTGCGGATCTGGTGATAGCAAGACTTTGCTATCTGAGCAACCTGCGCTTGCATAGTGAGTCCACTGTCGAGTATTACTCCAAGGTTACGTACAGATGGTTTAGGTACAACTCGATGTCCATCAATTGTCACGGAAATGTTACAAGGCAAATCGTTTCGTTTTGTTTTTGTTAAGAAGATGACTGCCTCTGACTTCTCAGTGTTCAACTTAAGTTGGTTCTTTCCATACCAGTCAGTCACCTCCGTCAAATATTGTTCGATCTTTGTAATGGCTTCTGTGATTGGCTGGTTATGTTCCACTGCCATATATATTTGTGTGTCTTCAGCATAACAATGGTATTTCAGGCCATGTCGTGCAACAATGTCACCGATGGGTCTCGTGTATATGCAGTACAGAATTGGTCCAAGTACTGACCCTTGTGGCACGCCACACTTCATGACACAATCAGCTGATGTTGCGCTGTCCACGGCGACTCTCTGGTAACGTTCAGTGATGTACGAATGTAGCCATGAAAGTACTGCGTCTGTAATGCCAACCGAATGTTGCAGTCGATTCATCAAGATGTCGTGATTGATTGTGTCGAATGCACTGGACAAATCAAGCATCACAAGTACAACCTTGCCCTTCTCATCCAACGTCGCGGCGATGTCGTTCTTCACTCGCAGTAGTGCCGTCTCCGTTGAGTGTCCATGGCGGTATGCTGATTGAAATGGATCGCTTAAGGTATTCATGTCGAGATGAATGTTCAGTTGTCTTGCAATCACTTTTTCAACAAGCTTTGACAAAAATGGCAAGTTTGAAATTGGACGGTAGCTGCATAAAGCATCTTCATCAAGCGTAACCTTTTTTAGGACAGGTCTAACGACCGCCTGCTTGAATGCGTCAGGTACAGTTGAACTTTCGAGGGAGGAGTTTATTATAGCTGTGATCACAGCTACAAGTTCAGACGAACATAGTTTCAGCAGCCATGTAGGTAGTGGGTCTAGTCCGCATGACTTGCACGGTGAGTCTGCGATCAACTTCGAAACGTCCGAAGCATTAACTCCTGTGAAGCTTGTCAATTTAGCACCGCCGAAAGCAGTGTCATCACTGAATGCAGCGGCAATAGCATACGAACAATCACCGCTACGGTGAGCTATGCTATGTTGAATGTCACTCACTTTCTTCTCGAAGTGGTTGCTGAACCGTTGGGCCAAGTCATTCGGAGACACACATGACGGCAGTTGTGCGTGGCAACTTACTCCCATTAGGCTTTTCGTGATATTAAAGAGCTGCTTTTGGTTGCTCCCACAACTCGCGATCTTGTCAGTGTAATAATCACGTTTCGCGGCGAGTAGCATACGGTTTACAATCACACATTGCGCCCGATACACTTGCCTGTGTATGACAAGGCCCGTGCGTAGCCATGTCCGCTCCGCTCGCCGTCTGTTATGCTTCTCGCGTCGCAGTTCGTCGGTATACCACGGCGAATTAGGTCTCAGTGTTACTGTTTTCACGACCAAGGGAGCATGGTGGACAACAATGCGACGTTATCCGGTGTCGTACGCTTCGACCATTTCCCCAACTGGTCCGTCAACGAGAAGATCTAACAGAGATGCAATATCTGTCATGAAGTCGGAAACGTTTTTCTGTCGCAATCTGCGAAACGTTGTTGTTTTGCGCACCCCAGACGGCTTCCTTGCGTTTACGTCAAAACTTATGGCTAGATGGTCTCCAGACGAGTTGCCATGTGTATTGCATAAACATGAGTCGTATACTTTTGGCAGTGCAGGTACTATGCAAGTATTGTCTGTAACAATGACCACATCTAAAATGTGCCCCTTACTGTGGGTGGCTTCATTGACGAGTTGTTTCATTCCACGGTCGCAGAGTGTCTCGAAAAAACGTTTCACGTCCAGTGTTGTGTTGGGATGTCTAAATGAAAGTTCAGATCACCAGTGATAATGATATCATGCATGTTCAGCATTATATCGTCAAAAAACGCAGACCACTGGTCAAAGAAAACGGTGTTAGAAAAACCGTTTCGCTTCGATGGCGGCGGACGATACACAACGCAGAGCCTGAATGTGACAGCACGTATAGTAACGTAATAATCGGAGTGTTCAATGTTAGTGTAATTGTCACGCATAGGTATCGGTTTTACAGCCAGGCCGGATTTGTGCAGCACTGCGACACCTCCTCCGCGTGTTCCATGTGGTCGTGACACTGAATTCGTATCCACATGGAACTAGTGTATTTATCACGTGAGCGTCTATGGCGCTGCCAAGCCACGTCTCCGTCAGAGCCAAAATGTCGATGTCCCGCGAAATCACAAGGTCGGAAACGGATATTGCTTTGTTCTTAACCGAACGAACATTAATACAATGCACATTCAATTTAGCAACATTTACCAACGTTAGCAGGTTCCCTTTGTTGGTTTGTTTAGTAGTGGTAGACCCATTACGCGATTCCGTGAAAGTCAGTGTAATCAAGTTAGCATTGTCTACACCAGTTTGTTTAACAACAAAGTTCCTCGTCGTTGTAACAATGGATGGAATTGGTTCTGGCGTACGCAGACGACACTGACCACCAGTGGTCCCTCTGTGTGTTGGTGTTGCGTAACAAATGTCCAATTGCCTCAGGTTACAATAGACTTCCCTGGAGACGCGCATGAGTGGTGATTTCGTGGCTCGCCGACATAGTTGGCGAAGTTGGTGACTTGTGTAAGCGATCACCATGGCGACGATTCTAGTTCACTGACAGTGTGGCAAATATAAAACTGGGAATTTCACGTAAAATAACTAAAATCCAAGCAGCCAGACACCTCCAAGTTGTAACATCATAATCCACGTACCTTCGCTGTCACACACAATGTAAAATTTAAGTAGCGAACCGCGTATAAACGTTCGATAATATCAATAATAGGGGGAGAGAGTTACCCCACGTGGCAGCTCAGGCGCGCACGAATACAAATGACGTACATTATAAATAACTGTTTTGTATTGATGTCGTATCATTCTGTATCTTTTCTTAAATGTTTAACTCTGCCCAATGCCAAATGCATTTTACTCAAGTGAAATGTCCCAAGTCAACTTTAGTTTTACTTTAGGCAGTTAAATATATTAATATGTTACAACACCAGTGACTGGGAGTTTTGTTTTTAAACATTTTCTCTGGTCACATTAGCGGCAAGATGTTCTCAACTGCCCGATATTATTTTGTCGAAATAATGTTTTCGTGTTTATTTCTTCTTTGCTAATTTTCAAATCATAAAGTATGTATGCGTAGCCTTGTCTACTCTCTTTTTATACAATGAATTAATTATGAAGGCAATACATATTACGCTGTCATATATTTTCACAGAATTTCTGACTAGATAATTTCCTACATATATTATTTCGCAGAGAAATGCGTTGGTGGGCTTTTTTATACAAACTTCAGAATAACAAATACAAGGAAAGTACAGTCACTTTGTATGATTTTTATCATGCGGCTTGGGCATATTGTATAGCTCGGTGTAACGATTTGAAACGTAAAGGAAATTCGCAAATGTTACACCACTAGCAGGGATTCCTCATTCCTTATGCAGCATATGTGACGTTTTAAATTAATTCGTTGGTTATAAATTGTTGTATTTTTATTTCACATTTGATTTTTGACACACATACACACATACAAACGTTTTGTCGAACTATATAACGCCTACACCGTGGAATAGGGCGTCTTTATTTGAGCATAGCAATACAAATAAAAACAATTACATTGATCAGATAGGAGATAGCCAAACCAGAAGCTTTGGAACATGCATAGAATAAAGATGGCGATATATAGGGCTCCATCATGCCGATTTCGACATGGAACAACCATTTTCAGTATGTGATGTATTTTTGTAACCATTAATGTAGAGTTAAATAGTATACATTGTAATATAACATATAACAACTTCGCTTCAATTCCATTTAAAACAACCAGGAAACAAAGTGACTATACGAAATGTTTATGCTTTTTTCATAAACAAATATGTACACGTAGGTTTAAGATATCTTAGAGACAACAATTACTTGACTGAATAAGTGTTTATGAAAATGTATGATGCGATGAAACTGTCTTGATTAAACCGTACCTCGCCAGCTGGTTTGGTTTGCATTGATTTACAAAATCACATACATTGTCGTAGTAATGTTCTGAAAAGGTGGTCGGAATAAAGGTGTACTATCATAACTAATGATAATAATGATAATATACTTTTAACAATTACATACAGAATAAAACATGGTTCAAGGGTGAACATATATGACCACACAGTCTACACAATTTTGACCGTTCGTCAAAATATATAAGCAGGACATTCCAGTCAGCGTACATAATTGCGTCGACAGCATGCCTGGTGATTAGATATTATAAAACATCATGTTCCACCAACTAGCCTACATAATATTAATGTATTTGCGGGATTCAGCTGTGCAAGAAGCATGGTCGCGCATACTGCGAGAACATGTAATTATAACACATCACTTGACCGACTGAACGAGTACACGTTGTACGTGTGGCTATGTGAATAATAAGAATAATAACAATAAAAACAAAACAATACCAATAATTTTTTTTACAATCCCAGTAACAATCACAACATAAAGAACAATAACATTAACAACAACAATAACCGTAAAAATAACAATAATAATAAAAATAAGAACAAGAGCAAAAATTAGGACAATTATAATCTTAACAACGACAACGACAACGACAACGACAACGACAACGACAACGGCTACGGCTACGGCTACGGCTACGGCTACGGCTACGGCTACGGCTACGGCTACGGCTACGGCTACGGCTACGGCTACGGCTACGGCTACGGCTACGGCTACGGCTACGGCTACGGCTACGGCTACGGCTACGGCTACGGCTACGGCTACGGCTACGGCTACGGCTACGGCTACGGCTACGGCTACGGCTACGGCTACGGCTACGGCTACGGCTACGGCTACGGCTACGGCTACGGCTACGGCTACGGCTACGGCTACGGCTACGGCTACGGCTACGGCTACGGCTACGGCTACGGCTACGGCTACGGCTACGGCTACGGCTACGGCTACGGCTACGGCTACGGCTACGGCTACGGCTACGGCTACGGCTACGGCTACGGCTACGGCTACGGCTACGGCTACGGCTACGGCTACGGCTACGGCTACGGCTACGGCTACGGCTACGGCTACGGCTACGGCTACGGCTACGGCTACGACTCCGACTCCGACTCCGACTACGACTACGACAACGACTACGACTACGACTACGACAACGACAACGACTACGACTACGACTACGACTACGTCTACGACTACGACTACGACTACGACTACGAGAACGAGAACGAGAACGAGAACGAGAACGAGAACGACGCCGAGAACGACGACGAGAACGAGAACGAGAACGACAACGAGAACGACAACGACAACGACAACGACAACGACAACGACAACGACAACGACAACGACAACGACAACGACAACGACAACGACAACGACAACGACAACGACAACGACAACGACAACGACAACGACAACGACAACGACAACGACAACGACAACGACAACGACAACGACAACGACAACGACAACGACAACGACAACGACAACGACAACGACAACGACAACGACAACGACAACGACAACGACAACGACAACGACAACGACAACGACAACGACAACGACAACGACAACGACAACGACAACGACAACGACAACGACAACGACAACGACAACGACAACGACAACGACAACGACAACGACAACGACAACGACAACGACAACGACAACGACAACGACAACGACAACGACAACGACAACGACAACGACAACGACAACGACAACGACAACGACAACGACAACGACAACGACAACGACAACGACAACGACAACGACAACGACAACGACAACGACAGCGACAATAAAAATAATACGGTAATTTCTACTGTGCAAATACTAATAAATCTTAGTGATTGAAACGTGTTTAGACACATTTGAAGTAATGGTTAACAAATTGTTACATAACTATATCACAAATATTAAAATATATTATTTACAACCTCATTTCCACGGATTCCTATGCTACACCTTGATGAAGACAGGTCCCGCTCCTAACTCTGGCCCCTGTTAACGGTCGACTGTGCGCAGACAGTTGACGTCGGCGGTGAACGAACGCTGCGCATTGTATCTGGTGCCATGAGAAAACATGACAGATTGCTACCTGGGATCGGTAGTCACCGTGAACGTTTGAAGCCGCATTACTACAGATGGGACATCAATAATAATAATAACTTTATTTATACACTAAAATCTAAAAGTAGACCTCTGTTCAGTTATGTTGACAATACTCGATAAAATCTAAGACGTAACTTTAATATATAGTAATAATAATATAAGTACAATGTATACATACATATAAGTCGTGTATATGTAGTCAATTCACATTTTCAATATATATATATATATATATATATATATATATATATATATATATATATATATATATATATATATATATATATATATATATATATATATATACATGACATAACGACTGCTGTATCAAGTTATGATAACTAAATATTAAAAGGAATTTTCAAGTAATGTGTCGTAAGCCAAAATTAAAATGTGCCCATGCACTGTATCAGTCGCAGATCTTCCGGCGAATCCCATAGGGTTGGTTCTGCGCACGAGAAAGACCGACGGCAGCTCGTATGATGAAGGGCTTTCAATATTCCATGCGAAATACAGGACCTTTGCGGGACATCAAATTACTAAACTAATCGAACCAGATCCTCTTGTTCAGAATCCAACACACTATCCAATGAAAAGCAAGTTAGGCAAACTTATTTTCTACACTGAAGTGCTTTTGACTACTTATGCAGGAGTCTGCTTGTGATTTCTTCAAACAAGTACAAGCTCATAAATATTAGCACTCCCCACTATAGGTTACACTTGGGTTGTCAACTGCGCCATTATGTTGGTCTGCAACAAGGGCGCCTGAGTGAATCGTTAGTTGACAAGGAAGTTATCTTCGGGATCTAACTCTCAAGAATGTCGGCAAACCAATTTCACTTTACATTGTAATAGTGTTATTTACATCGGCGTTGTAGACTTGTTAACTACCTCATAACATCAATGCTAACATACCACCAACGAACAGTGCCCCGCCTCTGTCAGAAACTCCCCATTGTAACTATATTTAATTATCCATATTACCATAAAAATACGTAAATACGTAAATACGTAAATACGTACATACGTACATACGTACATACGTACATACGTACATACGTACATACGTACATACGTACATACGTACATACGTACATACGTACATACGTACATACGTACATACGTACATACGTACATACGTACATACGTACACACGCAAACACATAAACACATAAATACGTATACACGTATACACGTATACACGTATACACGTATGTACATACATACACACATGGATACATTCATACACATATATACACATACACAGTCATACATACGCATACGCATACGCATACGCATACGCATACGCATACGCATACGCATACGCATACGCATACGCATACGCATACGCATACGCATACGCATACGCATACGCATACGCATACGCATACGCATACGCATACGCATACGCATACGCATACGCATACGCATACGCATACGCATACGCATACGCATACGCATACGCATACGCATACGCATACGCATACGCATACGCATACGCATACGCATACGAATACGCATACGCATACGCATACGCATACGCATACGCATACGCATACGCATACGCATACGCATACGCATACGCATACGCATACGCATACGCATACGCATACGCATACGCATACGCATACGCATACGCATACGCATACGCATACGCATACGCATACGCATACGCATACGCATACGCATACGCATACGCATACGCATACGCATACGCATACGCATACGCATACGCATACGCATACGCATACGCATACGCATACGCATACGCATACGCATACGCATACGCATACGCATACGCATACGCATACGCATACGCATACGCATACGCATACGCATACGCATACGCATACGCATACGCATACGCATACGCATACGCATACGCATACGCATACGCATACGCATACGCATACGCATACGCATACGCATACGCATACGCATACGCATACGCATACGCATACGCATACGCATACGCATACGCATACGCATACGCATACGCATACGCATACGCATACGCATACGCATACGCATACGCATACGCATACGCATACGCATACGCATACGCATACGCATACGCATACGCATACGCATACGCATACGCATACGCATACGCATACGCATACGCATACGCGCGTACACGCGTACACGCGTACACGCGTACACGCGTACACGCGTACACGCGTACACGCGTACACGCGTACACGCGTACACGCGTACACGCGTACACGCGTACACGCGTACACGCGTACACGCGTACACGCGTACACGCGTACACGCGTACACGCGTACACGCGTACACACGTACGCGCGTACGCGCGTACGCGCGTACGCGCGCATACATACATACATACATACATACATACATACATACATACATACATACATACATACATACATACATACATACATACATACATACATACATACATACATACATACATACATACATACATACATACATACATACATACATACATACATACATACATACATACATACATACATACATACATACATACATACATACATACATACATAAAGAGCTACGGCGAACAGGGATTTGGGTTTGCTAATGGCTAAAATAATGTATAATGAAATACTGTTTTTAACTGTTTTATAAAGCTATACGAAAAACTAGTGCTCCCTATTATTAAATGTGGTTCTGCTGTGTGGAGCATAAAATATGTTGTGATAAGTAGCATATACTCAATAGAGCCCTGTCAAACTGTCCTAGGTGTCGTGAATGTACACCAACAGCAGCATCACAGGTTGAATACAAATGAATACAAAAATGCTAAGATACCAATAAACTATTTTTACACGGTTAAATCACTTTAACAGTATTAACAGTTTCATTTGTTGTGAAGGTGGTCCGTACGCAATGCTGTACTATTCTTTCCCAGGCTAGTGAAGTTCGTAATTAACCGAATTTTAAAGTGTTCAGCTTGGATTAATCACATATCTACTTTAAAGGGCACAGCGTTTCCACAATCCAAACTGTATGTAACGTATGCTTGAACGATATATATTATACTAGATCTATTCTACAATGTCATATAGGCAAACCACTAATTTGAAGAAAAAGTAGTAACCGAAAACCTTATATTGGATAGTTGTCAAATATTTTCCCACATCCGCCCTCTGAAACGACACGAAGAAAATATATGTTCATGTCTGTCAGACCGCGCAGCTCGCTACGGAATGTTTGTTGGCCATGTGCTGATGTAAGCGATAACCCTCCTGGCTTGAGCACACATAATTAGGGGCGTTGAATGTGTAAAGTACGGAACTGCCAACTACCTTGAACAAAACATTGACGCGGGGCACAATCGCGGTTACATTTCCAGTGCACGTTGCGTAATCTATCCTCGAGGCGGTATGCCTATGTGTCTGGCGTGCGAGCGTGTCGGCTCCCAGAGCGGGTACATGCGATAACAGTCATAGTTTGTGAACAACAGTCATGGTTTGAGGACATGGTTATAATACTATTTTGCCTATTGATTTCTATTCAATTATAAAACAAACTTCAGCATGTGATAAGTTATAAATAAAGCAAGGTTAAGTAAAGAAAGTTGCACAACAGTAGGTTGTTGTCACCAGAAGGAAGGTCATCAAGCACAGCACGAAATTGGCAGAGAAAATAGGTTTGTTGCAACAACTGTTGTTATGTCTAGCTACATACACAACTACGACTGACACAATTTACAACAATGAAAATATTTATGCTTGCACGTTTGAAAAAACAGAGCTTAATAAACCGTTGTTAAAATAAAGGATAGCAAGAATAAACACAAAGGCGACATCAGTGTAAAAGTACACGAAAACACCCGCTCCCAGCGGCGCATGAGTGTCGTATGAGGCATTCAGGTAGCCGTCTGTGTACACGAGTTCGGGGCGTGAAGGGTCTGTAAACCACTCGTGAAATTATATGTGTAAAGTTTAAAATACCTATCTATCGCAGTACACACAGTACACATATTGGACATTAAAAAAACTCGACTCGTTCTGCAAAACAATCTATCCGGGAAGCAATATTTAGCGGATCCAAACTTTGTTCTGCGATATAAAGTAGCTTTGTTGGAGCGTTCTCTTTTGCTGACAATTTTATATATAAAAACTGTGTTCAAGAGGTACTCTTCCGTCACCCCCAGAGCAGAACTGACATGGTGTGTGTGTGTGTGTGTGTGTGTGTGTGTGTGTGTGTGTGTGTGTGTGTGTGTGTGTGTGTGTCTATGTGTGTGTGTGTGTGTGTGTGTGTGTGTGTGTGTGTGTGTGTGTGTGTGGTGTGGTGTGTGGTGTGTGGTGTGTGGTGTGTGGTGTGTGGTGTGTGGTGTGTGGTGTGTGGTGTGTGGTGTGTGGTGTGTGGTGTGTGGTGTGTGGTGTGTGTGTGTGTGTGTGTGTGTGTGTGTGTGTGTGTGTATGTGTGTGTGTGTGTGTGTGTGTGTGTGTGTGTGTGTGTGTGTGTGTGTGTGTGTGTGTGTGTGTGTGTGTGTGTGTGTGTGTGCATTACCGTGAGTGTATGCTTGTAAGTGGGTGGATGTGCGAGTGTGTGGACTGAATTAGTGTCACTTACTCCCGTTTATCATTTTATTGTGCGATCGACATCGAAATAATGGTTTGACACAAGCGGGCGAGTGCTATTAAATAATATTAGGACGAACTGCAACTGGATTTGGCAATTGTGTGTATATATACGAATGACTAATATATATATATATATATATATATATATATATATATATATATATATATATATATATATATATATATATGTGTGTGTGTGTGTGTGTGTGTGTGTGTGTGTATGTGTGTGTGTGTGTGTGTGTGTGTGTGTGTGTGTGTGTGTGTGTGTGTGTGTGTGTGTGTGTGTGTGTGTGTGTGTGTGTGACTCACATGCAGAATCACACACACACTCGCACACCATTTACACATTCACACACATTTACACACACATTCACACACACATTCACACAGGCACAGACACACAAAGACGCAAACACACACATACACACACACACACACACACACACACACACACACTCACACCACAACCGAACGCGTTCTGATTCGCGCACACAAAGTGCACTTACAAAAGCACGTAATAGGTAGCCAGCTTAATGTTTAACCATATATGGTGGTTTGTCTTATAAATAGTGCATTTTTGATTTGAGTTAACATTAAGCCCCTCAAATGTGATTTAAAATGCGTCTCTGAAGACCGCAACTCTTAAAACACACACACACACACACACACACACACACACACACACACACACACACACACACACACAAACATGCACACACTCACACATACACATATACATACAAGTACACACATATACACATACACACAAACACACGCACACACGCACATACATACATATATATATACACACTTGCCCGCATGGACACACAAACAAACACACACACACACACGCACACACATAAACAAAGACACTCACACATACACATACAAACACACACACACACAGACACACAGACACACACACACACACACACACACACACACACACACACACACACACACACACGCACACACAAGTATCCGCGCACTGATACGAGCATAACACGTACTCACAGAGGCACACTCAAGCTGACACGCACATGCACACATATAGACATACGCAGTCACCACGCGCTCCCGCGCAAGTATGCGCACACATTCGTCCGTACGTGCAAATACCCATTAACACAGGAAGGTGCACATGCAATGACCCTTTGTCTCCCATTTATTACCAACATACACATGCGCGTACATACGCACATACATCCACACATGCGCGCAGACACGTATGAACGCACGCACTCACTCGCATGAACTCTCACACATTCGCACGCATGACAGAACATACACGTTGACTACAGTGGTAACATCCACACGCATATACACAGACGCACGCACACACTGACAAACGCACATATGCAGGCACTGTGCACGTAAGTAAGCAAGCAAGCACATAAGCATTTATTCATTCACTCAGTCTTTCTCATTTACTCACTCACTCACTCACTCACTCATTCGCACAAACCCATGCACGCAAATTCACACACGCACACAAACACGCAAACACGCAAACACGCAAACACGCAAACACGCAAACACGCAAACACGCAAACACGCAAACACGCAAACACGCAAACACGCAAACACGCAAACACGCAAACACGCAAACACGCAAACACGCAAACACGCAAACACGCAAACACGCAAACACGCAAACACGCAAACACGCAAACACGCAAACACGCAAACACGCAAACACGCAAACACGCAAACACGCAAACACGCAAACACGCAAACACGCAAACACGCAAACACGCAAACACGCAAACACGCAAACACGCAAACACGCAAACACGCAAACACGCAAACACGCAAACACGCAAACACACAAACACACAAACACACACTGATCTATGTCACATGTAAAACTGTTGTAATAGCTCAAGGGTCTGCGAGTGCTGGCTCAACGACTGATTGGAGGATTTTTATCCACTTTACACGTTTCCACTAATGTTCATAATGTAACAATTGACATGTCCCAACATAAAAAAGTCACAAGTCTGTTAGAGGACATTTATATTTACATAATAGTGTAATTTATGTTACAAACATAATTATGTTTGGTTTGTCGCTGAAACGTAAACACTTGCTGATAAATGCCAACCTTCCCCTACCACAAGTGACTTTGCGGCTGCCGACAAGACCGCTGTCTCGGCCTGCAGCCAACTCGCCTACAATTTTGCATGTTTAACGCACCCGGGAACATCTAATTTGCATCAGTGGCGAACGGAAATGTCACTACTGAGGCCGGCCATGAGAGCTGTATAGAGAACTCAGCGGTGTCGGAGTACAATGCATTCACGCGAGACGTGAACTTGGCTGGTTGAAATAAAAAACATTATCAGAGAAAGTAAGCCCAGAGGACGCCTCCAAATCAACATCGCTTTTCCGTTGATGTATATCAGTGGTGTTTAAGTCAGCGCTGTAGACGCCTTGTCTGCCCCGGGTCGCCTCTACACAATGGGTGTTATCCTACCATCAACGAGCAGCGTTTCACTTCTACGTCACTTCTCTGTGGTTAGTCAGCCATTCCCCAGACACTACAATTTATTATTCAAATTGTTGGTGCCCAAACAAATATAAAGTAACATTTTGAAAATGTATTTAACCGTAAGTGTCTTATGTCAAAATAATAGTAATTTCCCATGTTGAATAATCGTCGCTTTTCCAAATACTCGTTTGCAATCTAGCAACTGTTCACATTTTATTAAACGTGTTTAGACCAAGTCTTTGTCTATACATACATACATACATACATACATGCATGCATACATGCATACATGCATACATACATACATACACACATACATACATACATACATACATACATACATACATACATACCTACATACCTACATACATACATACATACATACATACATACATACATACATACATACATACATACATACATACATACATACATACATACATACATACATACATACATACATACATACATACATACATACATACATACATACATACATACATACATACATACATACATACATACATACATACATACATACATACATACATACATACATACATACATATACCCATGCATGCATACATACATACATATACACACATACATACATACATACACACACACACACACACATACATACATACATACATACATACATACATACATACATACATACATACATACATACATACATACATACATACATACATACAGACACACACACCCACACACACACACACACACACACACACACACACACACACACACACACACACATACATACATACATACATACATACATACATATATACACACATACACACATACACACCTACATACCTACATACATACATACATACATACATACATACATACATACATACATACATACATACATACATACATACATACATACATACATATACCCATGCATGCATACATACATACATATACACACATACATACATACATACATACATACATACACACATACATACATACATACATACATACATACATACACACATACATACATACATACATACATACATACATACATACATACATACATACATACATACATACATACATACATACATACATACATACACACACACACATACATACATACATACATACATACTTAAATACATATATACATACTTACATACATACATATAATAGTATACATATATATATATATTTGGGGTACAAACTATTCTGTCATACGTAGCATATACACAGTCAAACTGCTCTAGATGAGGGTAAATATACCCCAACAGCAGCAGCTTAGGTTGGTCGTTTGGTCAATGTGGATGTATCAGGAATGACAAAACGTGTATTTCTACGGATGATGGAAATGGCCGAAAGTGAAAAACGAAATTGGGGCTACGAAGTATACAGTCGTTATAATGATGTAAATTGACATATTCTTATACATTTTCATTAGTGTTAATGTAAAGTCTATAATAGCGTAGTTCCCTCTCTGTGTTACAGGAACAACAATACCTTAATATCATAAATAGAAAAATGGGCAGAAATTGTAGTAGAACTAAACATAGAATTAATAAACAGTTAACATACAAACATTATAATTGAGCGTTATGTTTGGAAAATTATGACTACAAGTAATCGATCAGCACTTGCAAAATTTCGATGTAGCGTGGCACCAATCAGAATAGAAACAGGAGTAACTAACACGTGCATGCACGCAAGCACGCGCGCGCGCACGCACGCACGCACGCACGCACGCACTCGCATTACAGTTTGTGTTCCATTTTGATCGCAAACACGCCAGCACATACAAACAGAATGAAGTGTATCACACTCACTCATTCACTCATTCACTCATTCACTCATTCACTCATTCACTCATTCACTCATTCATTCATTCACTCATTCACTCATTCACTCATTCACTCATTCACTCATTCACTCATTCACTCATTCACTCATTCACTCATTCACTCATTCACTCATTCACTCATTCACTCATTCACTCATTCACTCATTCACTCATTCACTCATTCACTCATTCACTCATTCACTCATTCACTCATTCACTCATTCACTCATTCACTCATTCACTCATTCACTCATTCACCCATTCACCCATTCACCCATTCACCCATTCACCCATTCACCCATTCACCCATTCACCCATTCACCCATTCACCCATTCACCCATTCACCCATTCACCCATTCACCCATTCACCCATTCACCCATTCACCCATTCACCCATTCACCCATTCACCCATTCACCCATTCACCCATTCACCCATTCACCCATTCACCCATTCACCCATTCACCCATTCACCCATTCACCCATTCACTCATTCACTCATTCACTCATTCACTCATTCACTCATTCACTCATTCACTCATTCACTCATTCACTCATTCACTCATTCACTCATTCACTCATTCACTCATTCACTCATTCACTCATTCACTCATTCACTCATTCACTCATTCACTCATTCACTCATTCACTCATTCACTCATTCACTCATTCACTCATTCACTCATTCACTCATTCACTCATTCACTCATTCACTCATTCACTCATTCACTCATTCACTCATTCACTCATTCACTCATTCACTCATTCACTCATTCACTCATTCACCCACTCACACACTCACTCACTCACTCACTCACTCATTCACTCATCCACTCATTCAATCACTCATTCAATCACTCATTCAATCACTCAAACACACGCAAACGCACACACACACACACACGGACACGCACACGCACACGCACACGCACACGCACACGCACACGCACACGCACACGCACACGCACACGCACACGCACACGCACACGCACACGCACACGCACACGCACACGCACACGCACACGCACACGCACACGCACACGCACACGCACACGCACACGCACACGCACACGCACACGCACACGCACACGCACACGCACACGCACACGCACACGCACACGCACACGCACACGCACACGCACACGCACACGCACACGCACACGCACACGCACACGCACACGCACACGCACACGCACACGCACACGCACACGCACACGCACACGCACACGCACACGCACGCACACACACACGGTATCTCGCGCAGGCCTGACTACTTGTGTGAGTGGAAGGATAATGACAATGCAATGAAGTACGAAACTGCTGACAACAACAACGTTTCAGAAGAGGAAAGAGTCCAAAGGAAGATTCTTTTTGAGATAAACATGTAAAATAGTTTTGTTCATTGAAGCCGTGGAAACGTGAGGAATTTTATCCGGTGTGTCCCCACTAAGTTAAGTTGCTTAGCAACTTGACTATAGGTCATTCCCTGAATACCGTGACACTTGTGGTATCTAAATAGTTGTCAGTCGCTCGATGGGTGAGTGCATTGGGTGCTTCCTGTCTACGGAGCAAACAGTGGGTCTGTTGTGTGTAAATGGGTTCACCGTAATACAATAGGGCACTCAATTCCTCAAACTGCTGCCGCGCACCGAGTTCACAATGCACTTTTCACAGACACACTATGTTGTAAATGTGCAGCACTCGTCTTGTCAAGGAGACGTGACGGGAGCAGTGCAGCAGCTATGTCACTTGTCAACACGAGGCTGCCGCTATGTCACTTGTCAACACGAGGCTGCCGCTATGTCACTTGCGACGGCGGTTCTGGTCACAAGTGACGCTTTTGTATTGTGTAGCTCGGGTGTAGTGTACGACCGATGCGTCGAAGCGTAGCAAATATGTATTAGACAAAGGTCAAGACCCATGACCACAGGGGAGCTTCGAGCCACCCACTGAAACGTTGGTAATACTTGTCATATGTTTAATGTTTCGAGTTACGTTATGCTACTTACAACTGCACGACTATTTGAGTAATTAGGACTACTAACGGTGTGATTGTATGCGTTTCTTGTGATAAATGATTTTGACTAAATATTTTGTGGTTTTTATTCTCTTCATGCAATTACCACATAACAAACGATGTTATTGGCACCGGCACACTGAGTCGTGCATGTTTGCCAATATGTGAAACAGTTTTGACATATGCTATTCCACTTAAACAACTTGTTTTGCATGTAAAGTTGCGGCCAAGTACCCATGAGCCAAAATTGAATGGTGCAACCCGCACATTTCTTTGTATACCACTAATAGCTTCTATACATTCGGATTGTACCAGTTTCATGTAGAAATATATTAGTGATACTAAACAATAAATATATAATGGAATAATTTATGTTTTCTGATTTCATTTTTAAGTAACTGACATGCATACAATGTTCGTCAAGGCACGTGTAGTATCTGAATCACTGTTGTTCCTCAGGTAGATATATTCACCTTTCTTTCATAAAAACAACGCATAGAAGCACCATTTCCTTGCTTCATCCTAAATCTAAAATATTTCTCCTTCTAGATCGGATTTAATTACACTGTCTCATCCCAATAGTGTGCCTGTGCCTGTGCCTGCGCCTGCGCCTGCGCCTGCGCCTGCGCCTGCGCCTGCGCCTGCGCCTGCGCCTGCGCCTGCGCCTGCGCCTGCGCCTGCGCCTGCGCCTGCGCCTGCGCCTGCGCCTGCGCCTGCGCCTGCGCCTGCGCCTGCGCCTGCGCCTGCGCCTGCGCCTGCGCCTGCGCCTGCGCCTGCGCCTGCGCCTGCGCCTGCGCCTGCGCCTGCGCCTGCGCCTGCGCCTGCGCCTGCGCCTGCGCCTGCGCCTGCGCCTGCGCCTGCGCCTGCGCCTGCGCCTGCGCCTGCGCCTGCGCCTGCGCCTGCGCCTGCGCCTGCGCCTGCGCCTGCGCCTGCGCCTGTGCATGTGCCTGCATGTGCCTGTGACTGTGTGTGTTCGTGTGTCTGTGTCTGTTCCTGTGCATCTGCGACTGCAACTGTTTGTACTTAATTTCAGAGAAAACAGACCGAATAAAACTAGGACAGACATTTGAGTACATCCTTCAAGAATACACGTACACTACTTGGTCGGAGTCAGCAACATGTTTGGATGTGCCCAAGATTGCCTCCCATCATTCCCTTTGAACATGTGTGAAATCTCTCAGGCCCGTGTGCACCGTTATGCAACACAAAGATGTTGATATGATTGCATTTTGAGACTGACTCGCACTATTTCATCCAAACATATGTTCCCACGGTGTCACACCTTCCTATTCTATTTTGAAACATTGTTTTTTCACACCGATTTCATACCCTACCACATTTTACTTTCTCTTCCACGTACAATACAGTTATACCTGCAATAGTTTGAGAAAGTCTATGACAATAACCATAACTATGACACAAGTTTGATTAGCAACTCAACTGAGTTGGATTCATATTAAACAATAAAATACATGTAATACAGTTAAAACATAATAAAATATCGATACATATGATACTGTATTAATCTACTGTATTATGGCCGTGCCGTGTTTACTGGCTGTTGTATAATCCCCACGGTATAAAGGAGTTACGGAATCTATGTGTTCTAGTTACTGGTAACGGGTACACATTTTCTTTTCTAATATTATATTTGTTATGCCTTTTGTTAGGCAGCAGATGGTGTAATCTATGTCTGCCGACTTTAATTTTATCAAAATATTTTTTACAAAAGCTATCCCGTCTTACTTTTAGCGTATCCAGGTTAACATGCCTAAGTATTTCCACGTAACCAAATCCACGAAAAAGTTACATGTTAATGCTTTTTTTGTATAATTTCTATATTGTCAGATATAAATATAGGGGCAAGTTAGTGTGCGATACAGGACATGCATACTCTACAACCTTATATACATTGACCAGATCTTTCTGTGTAATCCTTGCACACTTTAACTGATATAATCGTTTAGCGTCCTTTTAATATTGTAAACATGTTTATTCCACGTCAGATCCTGATAAATGGTTACACTTAATAGTTTGGCATGGCAAACTTGTGCTATATCCCTCCCATCAATTTTTATATTCGGGATAGTGCTTCTAAAATTGCCATCTTGTGCTAAACTAATAATTATTTCTTTTGATTTTTTCCGAATTAATGTTCATATCATTCTGTTCTGTCCACCTAGCAGCAACATCAACCGACTCTTGTATAACAGATACATCACTTCTGTCGCATATTTAAACTAATGTATTGTCATCTACATATTTATACAATGGAGCAGTCGTTGTTAAATCATTCATGTAAATTAATAAACATTTAGGTCCAGACAATGTTCGTTGCGATACTCCCCATGGGATGGTCAGAATGAGAATATTTATCCGCTATTTTTACTCGTTAAGTTCTGTCCAACAGAAACGTTGCCGTTCATCTTACGATGTGTGAGGGCAAACCATACATTTGCAGCTTTTCTACTAACAAATGATGATTAAGGAGATCAAACGGTTTGCTAAAATCTAGCATTACAATCTAACATAAGAATCCGATTTATCAGTCGCCTTTATAAAGTGAACCATTTCGACCAGAACATCTGCTAATTGCCTAACATCAATTTCACCTTCAATTGCTTCATCCACCCATTTCATTATTACAAATTCAAACACATTGGCAGCTACCGGAGTTAGTGAAATTGGTATAATGTATTATTTGCAATCGACACGGGTGGGTTGTTTTTGGCAACAGTATCACTTTGGCCATTTTCCATTCCGTATGGAGTACACCATATATATATATATATATATATATATATATATATATATATATATATATATATATATATATATATATATATATATATATATATATATATATATATATATATATATATATATATATATATATATATATATATATATATATATATATATATATATATATATATATATATATATTGATGCGTTATAGAGATGATGATAGCATTAAAAAAACATCGTTTTTGTGTGGTCACGTGACCCGAGTAAACGCTCTGAGCCGGCGACTGAGCGTGGTTCGTTCGTGTCAATCATGAATGAATGGTACGCTCTCGACAAGCACGGCAAACACAGCTAGTCTAATTAGAATGACATTGAACAATAATTGTGGTCTCAAATGTTAAATGAAGGATTATTTATGCTTGCAAAAATGT
>OZ024855.1:20040216-20112716 GCA_964017155.1 Oasisia sp. SBJ-2009
AGTCGACTCAACAATTGTATCAATGATGCAGCACTGATGAGTCGACTCTACAACTGTACCACTGGTGCAACACTGATGAGTCGACTCTACAATTGTATCACTGGTGCAACACTGATGAGTCGACTCAACAACTGTATCAATGATGCAGCACTGATGAGTCGACTCTACAACTGTATCAATGATGCAGCACTGATGAGTCGATTCTACAACTGTACCACTGGTGCAACACTGATGAGTCGACTCTACAATTGTATCACTGGTGCAACACTGATGAGTCGATTCAACAACTGTATCAATGATGCAGCACTGATGAGTCGACTCTACAACTGTATCAATGATGCAGCACTGATGAGTCGACTCAACAACTGTACCACTGGTGCAACACTGATGAGTCGACTCTACACCTGTATCAATGATGCAGCACTGATGAGTCGACTCAACAACTGTATCAATGATGCAGCACTGATGAGTCGACTCTACAACTGTACCACTGGTGCAACACTGATGAGTCGACTCTACAATTGTATCACTGGTGCAACACTGATGAGTCGACTCAACAACTGTATCAATGATGCAGCATTGATGAGTCGACTCAACAACTGTACCACTAGTGCAACACTGATGAGTCGATTCTACAACTGTACCACTGGTGCAACACTGATGAGTCGACTCTACAACTGTACCACTGGTGCAACACTGATAAGTCGACTCTACAACTGTACCACTGGTGCAGCACTGATGAGTCGACTCAACTGTATCAATGATGCAGCACTGATGAGTCGACTCTACAACTGTATCAATGTATCAATGATGCAGCATTGATGAGTCGACTCAACAACTGTATCAATGATGCAGCACTGATGAGTCGACTCTAGAACTGTATCAATGATGCAGCACTGATGAGTCGACTCTACAACTGTATCACTGGTACAACACTGATGAGTCGACTCTACAACTGTACCACTGGTGCAACACTGATGAGTCGACTCTACAACTGTACCACTGGTGCAACACTGATGAGTCGAGTCTACAACTGTGCCACTGGTGCAGCACTGGTGAGTCGGCTCAACAACTGCATCAATGATGCAGCACTGATGAGTCGACTCTACAACTGTATCAATGATGCAGCATTGATGAGTCGACTCAACAACTGTATCAATGATGCAGCACTGATGAGTCGACTCTACAACTGTATCAATGATGCAGCACTGATGAGTCGACTCAACAACTGTATCAATGATGCAGCACTGATGAGTCGACTCAACAAATTTACCACTGGTGCTACACTGATGAGTCGACTCTACAACTGTATCACTAGTGCAACACTGATGAGTCTACTCTACAACTGTACCACTGGTGCAACATTGATGAGTCGACTCTACAACTGTATCAATGGTGCAACACTGATGAGTCGACTCAACAACTGTACCACTGGTGCAACACTGATGAGTCGACTCTACCACTGTGTCACTGGTGCAACACTGATGAGTCGACTCTACAACTGTATCAATGGTGCAACACTGATGAGTCGACTCAACAACTGTACCACTGGTGCAACGCTGATGGGTCGACTCTACCACTGTACCACTGGTGCAACACTGATGAGTCGGGTCTACAACTGTGCCAATGGTGCAGCACTGGTGAGTCGGCTCAACAACTGTATCAATGATGCAGCACTGATGAGTCGACTCTACAACAGTACCACTGGTGCAACACTGATGAGTCGACTCTACAACTGTACCACTGGTGCAACACTGATGAGTCGACTCAACAACTGTATCAATGATGCAGCATTGATGAGTCGACTCTACAACTGTACCACTAGTGCAACACTGATGAGTCGACTCAACAACTGTATCAATGATGCAGCACTGATGAGTCGACTCTACAACTGTATCAATGATGCAGCACTGATGAGTCGACTCAACAACTGTATCAATGATGCAGCACTGATGAGTCGACTCTACAACTGTACCACTGGTGCAACACTGATGAGTCGACTCTACAATTGTATCACTGGTGCAACACTGATGAGTCGACTCAACAATTGTATCAATGATGCAGCACTGATGAGTCGACTCTACAACTGTACCACTGGTGCAACACTGATGAGTCGACTCTACAATTGTATCACTGGTGCAACACTGATGAGTCGACTCAACAACTGTATCAATGATGCAGCACTGATGAGTCGACTCTACAACTGTATCAATGATGCAGCACTGATGAGTCGATTCTACAACTGTACCTCTGGTGCAACACTGATGAGTCGACTCTACAATTGTATCACTGGTGCAACACTGATGAGTCGATTCAACAACTGTATCAATGATGCAGCACTGATGAGTCGACTCAACAACTGTACCACTAGTGCAACACTGATGAGTCGATTCTACAACTGTACCACTGGTGCAACACTGATGAGTCGACTCTACAACTGTACCACTGGTGCAACACTGATAAGTCGACTCTACAACTGTACCACTGGTGCAGCACTGATGAGTCGACTCAACTGTATCAATGATGCAGCACTGATGAGTCGACTCTACAACTGTATCAATGTATCAATGATGCAGCATTGATGAGTCGACTCAACAACTGTATCAATGATGCAGCACTGATGAGTCGACTCTAGAACTGTATCAATGATGCAGCACTGATGAGTCGACTCTACAACTGTATCACTGGTACAACACTGATGAGTCGACTCTACAACTGTACCACTGGTGCAACACTGATGAGTCGACTCTACAACTGTACCACTGGTGCAACACTGATGAGTCGAGTCTACAACTGTGCCACTGGTGCAGCACTGGTGAGTCGGCTCAACAACTGTATCAATGATGCAGCACTGATGAGTCGACTCAACAACTGTACCACTAGTGCAACACTGATGAGTCGATTCTACAACTGTACCACTGGTGCAACACTGATGAGTCGACTCTACAACTGTACCACTGGTGCAACACTGATAAGTCGACTCTACAACTGTACCACTGGTGCAGCACTGATGAGTCGACTCAACTGTATCAATGATGCAGCACTGATGAGTCGACTCTACAACTGTATCAATGTATCAATGATGCAGCATTGATGAGTCGACTCAACAACTGTATCAATGATGCAGCACTGATGAGTCGACTCTAGAACTGTATCAATGATGCAGCACTGATGAGTCGACTCTACAACTGTATCACTGGTACAACACTGATGAGTCGACTCTACAACTGTACCACTGGTGCAACACTGATGAGTCGACTCTACAACTGTACCACTGGTGCAACACTGATGAGTCGAGTCTACAACTGTGCCACTGGTGCAGCACTGATGAGTCGACTCTACAACTGTATCAATGATGCAGCATTGATGAGTCGACTCAACAACTGTATCAATGATGCAGCACTGATGAGTCGACTCTACAACTGTATCAATGATGCAGCACTGATGAGTCGACTCAACAACTGTATCAATGATGCAGCACTGATGAGTCGACTCAACAACTTTACCACTGGTGCTACACTGACGAGTCGACTCTACAACTGTATCACTAGTGCAACACTGATGAGTCTACTCTACAACTGTACCACTGGTGCAACATTGATGAGTCGACTCTACAACTGTATCAATGGTGCAACACTGATGAGTCGACTCAACAACTGTACCACTGGTGCAACGCTGATGGGTCGACTCTACCACTGTACCACTGGTGCAACACTGATGAGTCGGGTCTACAACTGTGCCAATGGTGCAGCACTGGTGAGTCGGCTCAACAACTGTATCAATGATGCAGCACTGATGAGTCGACTCTACAACAGTACCACTGGTGCAACACTGATGAGTCGACTCTACAACTGTACCACTGGTGCAACACTGATGAGTCGACTCAACAACTGTATCAATGATGCAGCATTGATGAGTCGACTCTACAACTGTACCACTAGTGCAACACTGATGAGTCGACTCAACAACTGTATCAATGATGCAGCACTGATGAGTCGACTCTACAACTGTATCAATGATGCAGCACTGATGAGTCGACTCAACAACTGTATCAATGATGCAGCACTGATGAGTCGACTCTACAACTGTACCACTGGTGCAACACTGATGAGTCGACTCTACAATTGTATCACTGGTGCAACACTGATGAGTCGACTCAACAATTGTATCAATGATGCAGCACTGATGAGTCGACTCTACAACTGTACCACTGGTGCAACACTGATGAGTCGACTCTACAATTGTATCACTGGTGCAACACTGATGAGTCGACTCAACAACTGTATCAATGATGCAGCACTGATGAGTCGACTCTACAACTGTATCAATGATGCAGCACTGATGAGTCGATTCTACAACTGTACCTCTGGTGCAACACTGATGAGTCGACTCTACAATTGTATCACTGGTGCAACACTGATGAGTCGATTCAACAACTGTATCAATGATGCAGCACTGATGAGTCGACTCAACAACTGTACCACTAGTGCAACACTGATGAGTCGATTCTACAACTGTACCACTGGTGCAACACTGATGAGTCGACTCTACAACTGTACCACTGGTGCAACACTGATAAGTCGACTCTACAACTGTACCACTGGTGCAGCACTGATGAGTCGACTCAACTGTATCAATGATGCAGCACTGATGAGTCGACTCTACAACTGTATCAATGTATCAATGATGCAGCATTGATGAGTCGACTCAACAACTGTATCAATGATGCAGCACTGATGAGTCGACTCTAGAACTGTATCAATGATGCAGCACTGATGAGTCGACTCTACAACTGTATCACTGGTACAACACTGATGAGTCGACTCTACAACTGTACCACTGGTGCAACACTGATGAGTCGACTCTACAACTGTACCACTGGTGCAACACTGATGAGTCGAGTCTACAACTGTGCCACTGGTGCAGCACTGGTGAGTCGGCTCAACAACTGTATCAATGATGCAGCACTGATGAGTCGACTCAACAACTGTACCACTAGTGCAACACTGATGAGTCGATTCTACAACTGTACCACTGGTGCAACACTGATGAGTCGACTCTACAACTGTACCACTGGTGCAACACTGATAAGTCGACTCTACAACTGTACCACTGGTGCAGCACTGATGAGTCGACTCAACTGTATCAATGATGCAGCACTGATGAGTCGACTCTACAACTGTATCAATGTATCAATGATGCAGCATTGATGAGTCGACTCAACAACTGTATCAATGATGCAGCACTGATGAGTCGACTCTAGAACTGTATCAATGATGCAGCACTGATGAGTCGACTCTACAACTGTATCACTGGTACAACACTGATGAGTCGACTCTACAACTGTACCACTGGTGCAACACTGATGAGTCGACTCTACAACTGTACCACTGGTGCAACACTGATGAGTCGAGTCTACAACTGTGCCACTGGTGCAGCACTGATGAGTCGACTCTACAACTGTATCAATGATGCAGCATTGATGAGTCGACTCAACAACTGTATCAATGATGCAGCACTGATGAGTCGACTCTACAACTGTATCAATGATGCAGCACTGATGAGTCGACTCAACAACTGTATCAATGATGCAGCACTGATGAGTCGACTCAACAACTTTACCACTGGTGCTACACTGACGAGTCGACTCTACAACTGTATCACTAGTGCAACACTGATGAGTCTACTCTACAACTGTACCACTGGTGCAACATTGATGAGTCGACTCTACAACTGTATCAATGGTGCAACACTGATGAGTCGACTCAACAACTGTACCACTGGTGCAACGCTGATGGGTCGACTCTACCACTGTACCACTGGTGCAACACTGATGAGTCGGGTCTACAACTGTGCCAATGGTGCAGCACTGGTGAGTCGGCTCAACAACTGTATCAATGATGCAGCACTGATGAGTCGACTCTACAACAGTACCACTGGTGCAACACTGATGAGTCGACTCTACAACTGTACCACTGGTGCAACACTGATGAGTCGACTCAACAACTGTATCAATGATGCAGCAGTGATGAGTCGACTCTACAACTGTACCACTAGTGCAACACTGATGAGTCGACTCAACAACTGTATCAATGATGCAGCACTGATGAGTTGACTCTACAACTGTATCAATGATGCAGCATTGATGAGTCGACTCAACAACTGTATCAATGATGCAGCACTGATGAGTCGACTCTACAACTGTATCAATGATGCTGCACTGATGAGTCGACTCAACAACTGTATCAATGATGCAGCACTGATGAGTCGACTCTACAACTGTACCACTGGTGCAACACTGATGAGTCGACTCTATAACTGTATCACTAGTGCAACACTGATGAGTCTACTCTACAACTGTACCACTGGTGCAACATTGATGAGTCGACTCTACAACTGTATCAATGGTGCAACACTGATGATTCGACTCTACAACTGTACCACTGGTGCGACACTGATGAGTCGAATCTACAACTGTATCACTGGTGCAACACTGATGAGTCTACTCAACAACTGTATCACTGGTGCAACACTGATGAGTCTACTTTATAAAGTGTAAAGCGTGTTGAGCCTATAGCTACATTAGCATTGGCAAAAGCAGTAAAAGGAACACTTTGTCCCCCCCCCCCCTTCCGATGTTGCTTGTTTTACTCATATCACAATAAAATGATCGATGGCCCATAGTAGGCTTGGTATTCAACGACGTAAGTAATCGATACATTTACATTGTCGCCATTGCCTGTACAAACATTTTATGTCCGCGCATTGCACATTATGATATCATTGTCGTATTCTTGTAAATAAAACTATAACCCAGTTGCTGAATCGAAGGGAATATGTGACTACACCAGCCGACATTGACAAATCGAACGAAACTTGGAACATTGCGTGTTATGACTGTTGTTACGGTCTGGCACTTTTTATCAATCATCATTTTATTGGAATCGTCAACTTTTAAACTACACTCTAAGTAAACTAATGATGTTTTTTATACTAAAATTGCAAAACGGTAAGTTACATTAATGTTTTGAAGTAGACTACATAGCATCAACTAGTTTCCATTGGAATGACGGTTAAATCACGTAATCGTTTCAACTGATGTAACCCTAAGAGTAAACTTAGCAATTCTATGTCACAGAAGGCCTTTGATTTCATCTTTCCATTCCATACGAACGCTGTTAGTGTCAGCAGACATGTGCCTCTAGTCTAGAGCACGCCCACTGTTTGAGTGATATTGCTTTCATCATGACACGCGCGTCTAATCAGGCTGCTTGGGAGGCGCAGCCGTCACGCTTGATGGATCACAGCACACAGCCGCACACGAGGTTAGATGCTCAATAAAGTTCCTTTCAGAACGAGTTATTTCTGGTTAAATAATTGGTCATACCGCAATAACATTTATCGCACGATATATTGTGAACTTGTGGCTACTGATAAAACATATTGGATCTGCAAAGTGGCAATATTGCGTTTGTTATCACACGGATTACAAATACTTCTCTGGACAAGGAAGTCATACCAAAGTCGGTGAAGCATGCAACTGACCATCCTCTTTTGAAAAAACCATCACTTGCGAAAGACATTCAGGGCATTTGTGACCCAGTGAATAACCATACCCAAAGTAATTGAGAAAGTGGTCATGTTTCTGCTCAGCAAATGGTTGAGTGCTTCCAGTTGGCGTACCGGGGAAAACTATCGACTGCAAGCTGGAAGTCCGACCAAAACAGCCATGGACAATAAGCAAATTCGGTTCTCATTGGTTTTTCTTCCGCCTTCGATACGATAAACAGTGATTGGTGGACGGAGCAAGTACAAATCGGTGACCACCAACCATCGAGTATAATTACTCTAACGACATAATATGTTTATGTTCCACAAGGTTGTCTTGGGATTACTGCTTTTTTTATTTTACGATCAATCTATCGTGTATGATTGGTATGATTTGTATGGTTACTGTTGTCACAGCATTGGTGTGGTTACTATCATAGCGTTGGCATGGTTACTGTTTCAGCATGGGTGTGGTTACTGTTACAACGTTGGTGTGGTTGGGATACTGTTACAGCGTTGGTATGGTTAAGTTATTGTTACAGTGTTGGTGTGGTTACTGTACCAGCGTTGGTGTGGTTACTGTTGCAGCGTTGGTATGGTTACTGTTACAGCGTTGGTGTGATTACTGTTACAGCGTTGGTGTGATTACTGTCACAGCGTTGGTGTGGTTACTATTACAGCGTTGGTGTGGTTACTGTTACAGCGTTGATGTGGTTACTGTCACAGCGTTGGTGTGGTTACTGTTACAGCGTTGGTGTGGTTACTGTTACAGCGTTGGTGTGGTTACTATTACAGCGTTGGTGTGGTTACTGTTACAGCGTTGGTGTGGTTATCGTTACAGCGTTGGTGTGGTTACTATTACAGCGTTGGTGTGATTACTGTCACAGCGTTGGTGTGGTTACTATTACAGCGTTGGTGTGGTTACTGTTACAGCGTTGATGTGGTTACTGTCACAGCGTTGGTGTGGTTACTGTCACAGCGTTGGTGTGGTTACTGTCACAGCGTTGGTGTGGTTATTGTCACAGCGTTGGTGTGGTTACTGTTAAAGCGTTGGTGTGGTTACTGTTAAAGCGTTGGTGTGGTTACTGTTAAAGCGTTGGTGTGGTTACTGTTAAAGCGTTGGTGTAGTTACTGTCACAGCGTTGGTGTGGTTAGATTACTGTTATAACGTTCTGACGTCTTCAGAATATGGAATTTTTTTATTAACAGGCACCCTGACATAAGAAGCAAGCTTCACAAACTATATATCAGCGCGTGCTCTATCTATCTGTACCCATCCTCACAAGCCAAGGCCTTTTGCCATGCAAACTAGCCCTGCAAATCCCATACGAGCAGTGCGTGATTTTAGCCGAGTCGAACTAGTTTATTGGCGTCGCCAAACGTGATGCTTACCCATGAGAAAACCGCTAATAGTCCTACGCACCCCAATCTGTAGACGGATACACAGGAATATCATAATAATATTTATATGCTTCCACTATAACGACCCGTCCGCTCAATCAAACGAGCAGCTGAATGGTTTTGTGTATTCGAATGTGTGCTTCTAACAACCACTGCAGATATCACGAGTACCGTGTGGCTGTATTCACCCAAAAGTATTACTAGACCGGCGATCGACCACATTCATCGTAGGCCATCTCATTGGTTGCGATTTCGAAAATGATTTTTGAAATGGTTTTGCCATGAGTGGTAATGACGTAGTCAACACGAGACGTACTCGACCCCTGGTGTGCGAGGATGCTTCCGTCCCATCAGTCAGATTAGCCGCAAGGGATTAAGCAAACTCGTAATCGAAAACAATGCGTGAGTCGTCAATGGATGGATGAAGAAGCTACGAGACTAAGGAGGATAGGCAGCATTAAAGAGATAGGTTTTTAGACGTCGGCGGAATGAAACTAAATTACCTTCTGATTTATAGCATGGCAGGCAGCGGATTTATAGCATGGCAGGAAGCGAATTCCACACCGTTGGTGCGGCAACCGAGAAAGCTCGGGTCCCGGCTGTCGGTTTTACCCAAGGAATGTAAAGAGGGTTACTACTGGTTGAGCATAACTGTCTGGAATTTCTTGTTGGAGTTAGCTTTGAATTTAGATATGTTGGTTGTGTAGATGAGACTGCTTGATAGGCTGTTGTGCAAATTTTGAAAATGATGCGACAGTGCACAGGGAGCCAATGCAATGATTTTAGAAGCGGCACTGAGCGAGAAAAACGAGTAGAACGCGGGACTACCCTTGCCAAACAATTTGGTATACGTGTATGCATGTATGCACCCATGCATGCACCCATGCATGCATGCATGCATGCATGTATGTATGTATGTATATATGTATGTATGTATGTATGTATGTATGTATGGATGTATGTATGTATGTATGTATGTATGTATGTATGTATGTATGTATGTATGTATGTATGCATGTATGTATGTATGTATGTATGTACATATGTATGTACGTACGTATATACATACATACATGCATACATGCATGCATGCATGCAAGTATGTATGTATGTATGTATGTATGTATGTATGTATGTATGTATGTATGTATGCATGTATGTATGCATGTATATATGTATGTATGTATGTATGTATGTATGTATGTATGTATGTACGTACGTATGTATGTACGTACGTACGTACGTACGTATGTACGTACGTACGTATGTATGTATGTATACATTTATGCATGTATATATTAACGAACCAGAGGTATGATGTCATAATGACAATAGTTTTTTTACCGAGTTATTTCATGTCGTCGTCATTTCTACTCTAATGGTCAATGTATGGAATCACTACAGATTTGCTCTAAATATGTTTAATAAAATGTGAACAATTGCTAGATTGCAAACGAGTATTTTGAAAAGCTACGGATATTCAACAAGGGAAATTACTATCTATTTAGCCTTCAGACACTTACGATTAAATACATAGGATTTTCTAAATGTTGCTTTATATTTGTTTGTGCAGCAACAATTTGAATAATAAATTGTAGTGTCCGTGGGGATTGTCTGACTAACCACAGAGAAGTTGACTTAGACGTGGAACGCTGCTCGTTGATGGTAGGATAACACCCATTGTGTAGAGACGACCCGGGGCAAACAAAGCGTCTACTGCGCTGACGTAAACACCACTCTTATCTCGACGGAATAACGATGTTGATTTGGAGGCGCTCGCAGGGGTTAGTTTTTAGATATGGAGGAAACATAACCACCGATGTCTTTGTTTATAACTTAAGATGGATGATAAAGACGCTATCGGATATAACCAGGACACTGCAGGTCACTAACATACTCGCACTCGGCATAACCGTCAAAACACCGTAACTAGGCGAAAGTTTACCTTCCGAAAGACACAGACAATGTGAGGTGAACAGAATATCCCAAGTTTTGAAAAGGCGTGAATATTTACACTGTGAAGTGGGCATACAGCAGCAATTTGAGAAATTTAGTGCCCTATTGAATTCCTGTAAATCCATGTCCACACAACAGGCCCACTGTTTGAGACTGTGCTCCGTAGACAGGAAGCACCCGTTGTACCCACCCAGCGAGCGACTGACAACTATTTTATTTAGAGAGCACAACTGTCACAGTATTAACGGATTACCTATGATCAAGGTGATGACCTAGACAAGTTGCTAAGCAACTTGATGATACAGGCCGGATAAAAGTCAAATGTTTCCCACTGCGTCATTGAACAATACTGTTTGTCATGTTGATTTCAATGAGCACCTTTCTTTCTTGTTTTCATCAGTTTCGTACTCCATCATACACCGTAAATTCAAAAACAAAACCAGAAATGGTCAGTCCCGTAATATATGGTGTGTACCCGAGTGATTGAGTGATTGAGTGATTGAGTGATTGAGTGATTGAGTGATTGAGTGATTGAGTGATTGAGTGATTGAGTGATTGAGTGATTGAGTGATTGAGTGATTGAGTGATTGAGTGATTGAGTGATTGAGTGATTGAGTGATTGAGTGATTGAGTGATTGAGTGATTGAATGATTGAGTGAGTGAGTGAGTGAGTGAGTGAGTCAGTCAGTCAGTCAGTCAGTCAGTCAGTCAGTCAGTCAGTCAGAGAGTCAATCAATCAGTCAGTCAGTGAGTCAGTGAGTCAGTGAATGAGTGAATACATATGTGCTTGCGTGAATGTGTATGTGCGTGTGTGTGTGCGTGTGTTTGCGCGTCTGTGTATGTGCGTGTGTACGTTGTCACTGTATTCAGCGTGCATGTGCTGCATGGCGTGTTTGCAAGTGTGTGGGAGCACATGCAGTTGTTCGAGTGCGTGTGTGCTTGTCTGTGCACGTGTTTGAAGCCGCGCGCTAGTGCAAGTGCCTGCCCCTGCCCCTGCCCCTGCCCCTGCCCCTGCCCCTGCCCCTGCCCCTGCCCCTGCCCCTGCCCCTGCCCCTGCCCCTGCCCCTGCCCCTGCCCCTGCCCCTGCCCCTGCCCCTGCCCCTGCCCCTGCCCCTGCCCCTGCCCCTGCCCCTGCCCCTGCCCCTGCCCCTGCCCCTGCCCCTGCCCCTGCCCCTGCCCCTGCCCCTGCCCCTGCCCCTGCCCCTGCCCCTGCCCCTGCCCCTGCCCCTGCCCCTGCCCCTGCCCCTGCCCCTGCCCCTGCCCCTGCCCCTGCCCCTGCCCCTGCCCCTGCCCCTGCCCCTGCCCCTGCCCCTGCCCCTGCCCCTGCCCCTGCCCCTGCCCCTGCCCCTGCCCCTGCCCCTGCCCCTGCCCCTGCCCCTGCCCCTGCCCCTGCCCCTGCCCCTGCCCCTGCCCCTGCCCCTGCCCCTGCCCCTGCCCCTGCCCCTGCCCCTGCCCCTGCCCCTGCCCCTGCCCCTGCCCCTGCCCCTGCCCCTGCCCCTGCCCCTGCCCCTGCCCCTGCCCCTGCCCCTGCCCCTGCCCCTGCCCCTGCCCCTGCCCCTGCCCCTGCCCCTGCCCCTGCCCCTGCCCCTGCCCCTGCCCCTGCCCCTGCCCCTGCCCCTGCCCCTGCCCCTGCCCCTGCCCCTGCCCCTGCCCCTGCCCCTGCCCCTGCCCCTGCCCCTGCCCCTGCCCCTGCCCCTGCCCCTGCCCCTGCCCCTGCCCCTGCCCCTGCCCCTGCCCCTGCCCCTGCCCCTGCCCCTGCCCCTGCCCCTGCCCCTGCCCCTGCCCCTGCCCCTGCCCCTGCCCCTGCCCCTGCCCCTGCCCCTGCCCCTGCCCCTGCCCCTGCCCCTGCCCCTGCCCCTGCCCCTGCCCCTGCCCCTGCCCCTGCCCCTGCCCCTGCCCCTGCCCCTGCCCCTGCCCCTGCCCCTGCCCCTGCCCCTGCCCCTGCCCCTGCCCCTGCCCCTGCCCCTGCCCCTGCCCCTGCCCCTGCCCCTGCCCCTGCCCCTGCCCCTGCCCCTGCCCCTGCCCCTGCCCCTGCCCCTGCCCCTGCCCCTGCCCCTGCCCCTGCCCCTGCCCCTGCCCCTGCCCCTGCCCCTGCCCCTGCCCCTGCCCCTGCCCCTGCCCCTGCCCCTGCCCCTGCCCCTGCCCCTGCCCCTGCCCCTGCCCCTGCCCCTGCCCCTGCCCCTGCCCCTGCCCCTGCCCCTGCCCCTGCCCCTGCCCCTGCCCCTGCCCCTGCCCCTGCCCCTGCCCCTGCCCCTGCCCCTGCCCCTGCCCCTGCCCCTGCCCCTGTCCCTGTCCCTGCCCCTGCCCCTGTCCCTGTCCCTGTCCCTGTCCCTGTCCCTGTCCCTGTCCCTGTCCCTGTCCCTGTCCCTGTCCCTGTCCCTGTCCCTGTCCCTGTCCCTGTCCCTGTCCCTGTCCCTGTCCCTGTCCCTGTCCCTGTCCCTGTCCCTGTCCCTATACATACGTTACTTATATACTATGGTCGAATAAGTTACTTTGATTCCGCCAGAATTTGCAATAATGTACAGTCAGGCACAACTACACACTCTCCCTTTGTTAAACACTCTCCCTCTGCTAAGCACTCTTCCTCTGCCACTCATTCTCCCTCTGCCACTCACACTCCCTCTTCTACACACTCTCTGCACACACTATCCCTCTGTTACACACTCTCCCTCTGCTACAGACACTCCCTCTTCCACTTACTCTCCCTCTGTCACTCACTCTCCCTCTGCTACACACTCTCCCTCTGCTACACACTCTCCCTCTGCTACACACTCTCCCTCTGCTACACACTCTCCCTCTGCTACACACTCTCCCTCTGCCACATTCTCACTATGCTACACACTCTCCCTCTGCCACCCATTCTCCCTCTGTCACACTCTCCTTCTGCTACACACTCTCCCTCTGCAACACATTTCCCTCTGCCACACTTCCCCCCTGCTACACACTCTCCCTCTGCTACACCCTCTCCCTCTGCTACACACTCTCACTCTGCTACACATTCTCCCTCTGCTACACACTCTCTCCGTCTGTCTCTCACACTTCATCTGCAACACACTCTCCCTCTGTCACACTCTCCCTCTACTACACACTCTCCCTCTGCTACACACTCTCCCTCTGCCACACTCTCCTTTTACTACACACTCTCCCTCTGCCACTCACTCTCCCTCTGCTACACACTCTGCCTCTGCCACTCACTCTCCCTCTGCCACTCACTCTCCCTGTGTTACACACTCTCCCTCTACTACACACTCTCCCTCTGCTACACACTCTCCCTCTGCTACACATTTCCCTCTGCCACACTTTCCTCCTGCTACACACTCTCCCTCTGCTACACATTCTCCATCTGCTACACACGCTCCCTCTGCTACACACTCTCCGTCTGTCACTCACCCTTCCTCTGCTACACACTCTCCCTCTACTACACACTCTCCCTCTGCCACTCTCTCTCTCTCTCTGCTACACACTCTCCCTCTGCCACTCACTCTCCCAATGCTACACACTGTCCCTCTGCTACACACTCTCCCTTTGCTACACACTCTCCCTTTGTTAAACACTCTCCCTCTGCTACACACTCTCCCTCTGCTACACACTCTCCCTCTGCTACACACTCTCCTTCTGCTACACAATCTCCCTCTACTACACACTCTCCCTCTGCTACACACTCTTCCTCTGCTACATACACTCCCTCTGCCACTCAATCTCCTTCTGCTACACACTCTCCTTCTGCTACACACTCTCCCTCTGCCACTCACTCTCCCTACGTTACACACTCTCCCTCTGCGACTCACTCTCCCTCTGCGACTCACTCTCCCTCTGCTACACACTCTCCCTCTGCTACAAACTGTATCACTGGTGCAGCACTGATGGGTCTACACTACAACTGTATCACTGGTGCAGCACTGATGGGTCTACTCTACAACTGTATCACTGGTGCAGCGCTGAAGAGTCTACTGTACAACTGTATCACTGGTGCAGCACTGATGGGTCTACTCTACAACTGTATCACTGGTGCAGCACTGAAGAGTCTACTCTACAACTGTATCACTGTTGCAGCACTGATGAGTCTTCAACTGTATCACTGGTGCAGCACTGATGAGTCTACTCTACAACTGTATCACTGGTGCAGCACTGATGAGTCTACAACTGTATCATTGGTGCAGCACTGATGAGTCTACTCTACAACTGTATCACTGTTGCAGCACTGATGAGTCTACAACTGTATCACTGGTGCAGCACTGATGAGTCTACTCTACAACTGTATCAACTCTACAACTGTATCACTGGGGCAGCATGGAAGAGTCTACTCTACAATTGTATCACTAGTACAGCACTGAGGAGTCTACTCTACAACTGTATCAATGGTGCAGCACTGATGAGTCTACTCTACAACTGTATCAATGTTGCAGCATTGATGGGTCTACTCTACAACTGTATCACTGGTGCAGCACGGATGAGTCTACTCTACATCTGTATCACTGGTGCAGCACTGATGGGTCTACTCTACAACTGTATCAATGGTGCAGCACTGATGGGTCTACTCTACAACTGTATCACTGGTGCAGCACTGATGAGTCTACTATACAACTGTATCACTGGTGCAGCAGGGATGTGTCTACTATACAACTGTATCACTGGTGCAGCACTGGTGAGTCTACTCTACAATTGTATCACTGGTGCAGCACTGACGAGTCTACTCTACAACTGTATCACTAGTGCAGCACTGATGAGTCTACTCTACAACTGTATCACTGGTGCAGCACGGATGAGTCTACTCTACAACTGTATCACTGGTGCAGCACTGATGGGTCTATTCTACAACTGTATCACTGGTGCAGCACTGCTGGGTCTACAACTGTATCACTGGTGCAGCACTGGTTAGTCTACAACTGTATCACTGGTGCAGCACTGATGGGTCTACTCTACAACTGTATCACTGGTGCAGCACGGATGAGTCTACTCTACAACTGTATCACTGGTGCAGCACGGATGAGTCTACTCTACAACTGTATCACTGGTGCAGCACGGATGAGTCTACTCTACAACTGTATCACTGGTGCAGCACTGATGGGTCTACTCTACAACTGTATCACTGGTGCAGCACGGATGAGTCTACTCTACAACTGTATCACTAGTGCAGCACTGACGAGTCTACTCTACAACTGTATCACTGGTGCAGCACTGATGGGTCTACTCTACAACTGTATCACTGGTGTCTGTACACACATTTTATATCCGCACATTGCACATGATGATATCGTTGTAGTGTTCTTGTAAATAAAAGTATACCCAATTGCTGAATCGAAGGGAATATGTCACCACACCAGCCGACATTGACATATCGAACAAAACTTGGAACATGGCTTGTTATAACTGATGTAACTGTTTGCACTTTTTATCAATCATCATATTATTGGAATCGTCAATTTTTAAACAACATTCTAAGTAAACCATTGATGTTTTTTATATTAAAATTGCAAAACGGTAGGCTACATTAATGTTTTGAAGAAGACTACATAGCATCGAATAGTTTCCATTGAAATAACGGTGAAATCATAAAATTGCTTAAATGGGTATAACCCTAAGAGTAAACTTAGCAATTGTATTTCACAGAGGCCCTTTGATTTCACCTTTCCACTGCACACGAACGCTTGTTAGTGTCTGTAGACATGTGCCTCCAGGCTACAACACGCCCACTGTTTGATTGCTTTCACCGCGGCACGCGCGTCTAGTCAGGCTGCTTGGGCGGCCACGCTGAGCCGTCACGCTTGGGCGATCACAGCACACAGCCGCTCGTGTGTGACTGGGGTAAAGTAATCTGAGTATGTTTCTTTGTTATTAGTGAGGTTAGATGCTCGATAAAGTCCCTTTCAGAACGAGTGGTTTCTGATTAAATAATTCGTCATACTCGCACGATATATTGTGAACTTGTGGCTACTGGTAAAACGTGCGTATTGGATCTGCAAAGTGACAATATTGTGTTTGTTATCACACGGAGTACAAATAGTTCTCTGGACAAGGAAGTCATACTAAAGTCGTTGAAGCATGCAACTGACCATCCTCTTTTGAAGAAACCATCACTTGCGGAAGACATTCAGGGCATGCGTCAACCAGAGAATAACCAAAGTAATTGAGAAAGTGGTTGTGATTCTGCTCAGCAAATGGTTGAGTGCTTTCAGTTGGCGTACCGGGGAAAACGTTCGACTCCAAGCTGGATGTCCGGTCAAAACAGCCGTGGACAATAAGCAAGGAACCGTATCGGTTCTCATTGGTTTTACTTCCGCCTGCGATACGATAAACCGTGATTGGTGAACGGAGCAATACTAATCGGTGACCACCAATCATCGAGTATTACCACTCTAACGACATATGTCCCACAGGCTTCTGTGATGGGCCTACTACTATTTTTTTTATTTTACGCTCAATCTGTCGTGTATGATTTGCATTTGTATGTTTACTGTTTCAGCGTTGGCGTGGTTACTTGTGTGGTTAATGTTACAGCGTTGGTGTGGTTACTTGTGTGGTTACTGTTACAGCGTTGGTGTGGTTAGGTTACGGTTACAGCGTTTTTGTGGTTACTGTTAAAGCGTTGGCGTGATTAGATTACTGTTATAGCGTTGGTGTGGCTACTGTTACAGCGTTTGTGTGGTTAGGTTACCGTTACAGCGTCCAGACGTCTTCAGAATATGGTCCTTTTTATTCACAGGCACCTTGACATGAAGAAGCAAGCGTCACAAACTATATATCAGCGCGTGCTCTTTCTATCTGTACCCATCATCACAAGATAGGGCCTTTTGCCATGCAAACTAGCCCTGGCAAATCACATACGGGAAGTGCGTGATTTTAGCCGAGTCGAACTAGTTTATTGTCGTTGCCAAGCGTGACGCTAACCCATGAGAAAAGCTAATAGGCCTACGCACCTCAATCTGTAGATGGTTACACAATTCATAGGAATGCCATCATATAATGCTTCCACTATAACGACCCGTCCGCTCAATCGCACGAGCAGCGGAATGGTTTTGTGTATTCGAATGTGTGTAGGCTAGTTGCCAGCTGTATCCTTTCAATGGTGAACTTAGAAATTGTAATTACTGTAAGGTTTTTTATTTGATATGTATTGACATGGGTGTCTGGAAGATTTTGAGCTTTGGTGGCAGTGGGCCAACTTTGGGAAACTTTTTTATTAGTTAATTAGCATAATTAGCATTATTAACGCTAGTTAAGCTTGATCCAAGTATAACGTTTGAACTAATAGGCCTAGAATCATGTATGATAGCACTTTTCTATATAATTTTGTCTCGAGGAATTCATTTCTGATATTATTGTCGTGATTAAAGGTCAAGGTCAATGTATAAAATCAAGGTCAAGGTCATTTTTGGTCAGGATTGTTGAAATTTACTTAACTTCCCCACTTCGCGCAACTGACAATGAAACAGACAATCAGTGGTTTTACTTATATTTAATTTTATTAAACAGAGAAACACTAGCCTATGGCTAGTATAACAAAATGTAAGCATTCATAGTAAAACAAAATTAACATAGAAAATAACATCTATCTATCCACAACTAAGTATTGTTCTTATAACTCATCCCGATCTACGTACTCATCATCATAGTCATGGTCATGCTGGTCATCGTTCTCCTCCATTTCCTCTGTCTTCGTAAATGGGTTGCAGAATTCATCACCTGCTGTGCAGATGGAGTAGATTGTGCAGCTGAGTTTTCACGGTAACAGGTACAATTGCCTTCCTTGCATGCCTTGTCCTTCGCTTGACAGCGGCAACTAATGACGTTCATTGGAGATGTTGTCAATGCTGGGGCAAGTTATCCCATCGTCTATTTTCCAACCATACTCTGCGATTGAGACATCTGGAGAACGAGGTTTAACAAGGTTTAACAAGTTGCCGTCCAGGACCAAGCTCCAGACGGCATTGAACAAGGAAGCCTATGGCTTATCGAGTGTTCACTTAAAATTATAAATATACAATATTATAAAATGCACTAAAATGCTACTAAAATGCTACTGTTGGTCAGCTGCCTTCCAAAGCAACATCTGCAGGTGAGCACGTCGCACATGGAGGCAAAGATACTGTTTCCTACCCCTTCGGCAAAGGCAAGGCCTCTAGCTGTTCTTAAGACACTGAAAGCAGGCAACTTTCCAGGGCTATTCGACGTACTGGGTGAGGAGAGTGCCACTCACGTAGACCTCATGGCAGTTGGACAGCAGTTCTTTGCGGCACTGCATGGACAACCGACGGGCACCTCGATGACTCAAGCTCGGTACAATCTGTACATCCGCAAACAGGGGAAGCCACAGCGCATCCTGTTACTGCCTCCGACTGACACAAACCTTTACCTCCACGTGCGTCGTGCTCACCTGCAGATGTTGCTTTGGAAGGCAGCTGACCAACAGGGTTCTCCAGACGTCTCCATCGCAGAGTATGGTTGGAAAATAGACGATGGGATAACTTGCCCCAGCATTGACAGTGGTCCACCAGGACCACCACTTCTAATAAACGTCATTAGCTGCCGCTGTCGAGCGAAGGACAAGGCACATCAGGTGATGAATGCTGCAACGCATTTACGAAGAAATGGGAGATGGAGGAGAACGATGACCAGCATGGCCATGACCATGATGATGATCATGCAGATCGGGATGAGTTATAAGAACAATACTCAGTATTGGATAGATAGTATGTTATTATCTATGTTAATTTGGTTTTACTATAAATGTTAATGTTTACATTTGCTTATACTAGCCATAGGGTAGTGTTTCTTTGTTTAATAAAATTATCTATAAATAAAATCATTGATTGTCCGTTTCATTGTCAGTTACGCGACGTGGGAAAGTTAAGTAAATGTCAACAATATTGAACATAAATGACCTTGACCTTGATTTTATACATTGACACCTTGACCTTTAATCACGAAAATAATATCAGAAATGAATTCCTCGAGTCAAACCTATATAGAAAAGTGCTATCACACAGGATTCTAGGCCTAATAGTTCAAACGTTATACTTGGATTAAGCTTAACTTAATGCTAATTATGCTAATTAGCTAATAAAAAAGTTCCCCAAAGTTGGCCCATTGCCAACAAAGCTCAAAATCTTCCAGACACCCATGTGAATACATATCAATCAAAAAAAACCTTACAGTAATTACAATTTCTAGGTTCGCTATCTGGCAACTAGACTAGTGCTTCTACCAGACACTGCAGGTAGCACGAGCACCGTGTGGCTGTATTCACCCAAAATTATTAATAGACCGGCGATCGACCACATTCATCGTACGCGATCTTATTTGTTGCGTTTTTGAAAAACAGGTTTTGAAAGGGTTATGCCATGAGTGGTAATGGTGTAATCAACCGCAGCGACCCCTGGCGCGCGAGGATGTCTGCACCACATCAGACAGATTAGCCGCTTTCTACCGACAAAGGAATGCGACTGCAACGCAGTTACACAGGTCGATGGAAACGGACAACTGCTCGATGGCAAACCATCCAGAATCGAAACACCAGCGATATTTTTCTTTAGAAAATGCCGTGCAACAAATTTCTCTCTGACCAATCAAAGTGTTTTCTCTGACGTAAAATTGCATCATATTATGTTGATTCTTTGATAGCGTCCTCACTGCAAATTTGCATGTGCCGTCGATAATGGTCGCGCTCTGTGTAATCGGCTCTGCTCGCAGTTGGCCGCATTGAGTCTCGGTTTGCCGTAGCCACCGAGCACTGTAAACTGGCCCTTAAACGGCACGTTTGCAGTTCATATCGCGCGCCAACAGCGAATACACAATCCTGCTGCCAGACGCATTCTGCGTCGTCCGCGCAGAGACAACGTCACGTGATCTACAACGGCTGCCCGCTGCCTTCAGAATTGATTGCAAGACACTTGTAGACACTTAGAAAGCCATGCACAACGACATGTCATTATATCTGTGAGTGAATTCGTGTGCCTACTGCCTATACCAACGGGTAAAGGCAGATAATTATAACCATTAGGTTCAATAATTAAAACAAGACTTTGTTGTCTCTGGCAACAGCCAGAAATGTTTGCAGTGCGCTTTGCATTGTACCTCTACTCAAACACTGGGAAGAAGTGAAGATTGGGTCTCGTGCCAACAAAGGAAATCAAATTAACTACACACTCGCAAGACCACCCAGTTGGCGCTCTACCGTGACTACACACCAACTAGATCGACAAGTTGACGTTCTACCCTGACTACATACCAACCAGACTGACCAGTTGGCAGTCTACCCTGACTACACACCAACCAGACTGACCAGTTGGCAGTCTACCCTGACTACATACCAACCAGACTGACCAGTTGGTGATCTACCCTGACTACACACCAACCAGACTGACCAGTTGGGGTTCTACCCTGACTACACACCAACCAGACTGACCAGTTGGCGGTCGACCGTGACTACACACCAACCAGACCGACCAGTTGGCGCTCTATCCTGACTACACACCAACCAGACTGACCAGTTGGCAGTCTACCCTGACTACACACCAACCAGACTGACCAGTTGGCGGTCTATCGTGACTACACACCAACAAGACTGACCAGTTGGCGGTCTACCGTGACTACACACCAACCAGACTGACCAGTTGGTGCTTTACCCTGACTACACACCAACCAGACTAACCAGTTGGCGGTCTACCCTGACTACACACCAACCAGACTGACCAGTTGGTGCTTTACCCTGACTACACACCAACCAGACTGACCAGTTGGCGCTCTACCCTGACTACACACCAACCAGACTGACCAGTTGGCAGTCTACCCTGACTACGCACCAACCAGACTGACCAGTTGGCGGTCTACCCTGACTACACACTAACCAGACTGACCAGTTGGTGCTCTATCGTGACTACACACCAACCAGACTGACCAGTTGGCGGTCTACCCTGACTACACACCAACCAGACTGAGCAGTTGGCGGTCTACCCTGACTACACACCAACCAGACTGACCAGTTGGTGCTCTACCCTGACTACACACCAACCAGACTGACCAGTTGGTGCTCTACACTGACTACACACCAACCACACAAAACAAAACAAATGCAACGAGGACAAACATTGTTCCAACCATCCGAAACTAGATTATAGTTTTAACAATAATTACATCTTCGTCAAAACTCATACAATCCAAGTGCTTTCATTTTTGAAAACATATTTGAAAAATTCAAACAGATATACCAACAAATATGCAGCCGTGTCTAACCCCCCTTGATCTTTCCCTTCAGTATGTTACACCATACAATAAAAACACATTGCTGCATAGTAACATAAACATAGTGCACACTAAACATGGGTTCCCCAAACCAGCAATTACCGTCCAACTACTGTAATATGTTGTGTACGTGCGAATATATGTGTTTATCTGTATCCGTGTGTTGTCGTTACGTCCGTTTGTCTGTATAATATATACACAGGCGTATATTTTTATATGAGTATTTGTGTTCGTGCGAGCTTGTGCGTGTATGTGAGCGTGTACCAGCGAAGGTGCGCTTGTTAGCGTCCGCATACGCACGGGTGTGTGTAAAAAAACGATGTATGTGTGGCGTGTCTCTGTTTGTGTGTGTGTGTGTGTGTGTGTGTTTGTGCGCGCGCGCGCACTTATGTGTTTCATGCCTTAGTGAACGTGTGGATGTGCAGATGAGTCCATTTCCACGTGTGTATGTGCCCGTGTATTTTCGAGTGTGGAAACAGCTACGTGTGCAAATGCACGATGGCGTGTGCGAGTGGGTGTTTGTGTGGGCACGAATGTATGTGTACGTATATACTTGTGTGGGTGTGCAGATGTATGTCCGCGTAATTGCGTGTTTGCTTCTGTGTTTAGGTTTCATTTGGGCATTTGGGCATGTGCGCGTGGTCATTCGCGTGCGGGCGTGGGTGCGGGTGTGTGTCAGAGGGTACGTGTCGGCGCATGGTTATCTGTGTAGTTTAATCTTGTACGTTTGCGTAAGCGTATTCTGACGAGTGCAAGCAAGTGTGCACGTTTGGGAATCCCGTAGGTGCAGATGCACGTGTATGTGCATGAACAGATGCACGTGTATGTGCATGAGCAGATGCCCGTGTATGTGCATGAACAGATGCACGTGTATGTGCATGAGCAGATGCACGTGTATGTTCATGAGCAGATGCCCGTGCATGTGCATGAACAGATGTACGTGTATGTGTATGACCAGATGCACGTGTATGTGCATGAGCAGATGCACGTGTATGTGCGTGAGCAGATGCACGTGTATGAGCAGATGCACGTGTATGTGCATGAGCAGATGCACGTGTATGTTCATGAGCAGATGCACGTGTATGTTCATGAGTAGATGCACGTGTATGTGCATGAACAGATGCACGTGTATGTACATGACCAGATGCACGTGTATGTTCATGAGCAGATGCACGTGTATGAGCAGATGCACGTGTATGTTCATGAGCAGATGCCCGTGCATGTGCATGAACAGATGCACGTGTATGTGCATGAGCAGATGCACGTGTATGCGCACGAGCAGATGCACGTGTATGTGCATGAGCAGATGCACGTGTATGTTCATGAGCAGATGCACGTGTATGTTCATGAGTAGATGCACGTGCACGTGCATGAACAGATGTACGTGTATGTGTATGACCAGATGCACGTGTATGTTCATGAGCAGATGCACGTGTATGTGCATGAACAGATGTACGTGTAAGTGCATGGACAGATGTACGTGTAAGTGCATGAACAGATGTACGTGTAAGTGCATGAACAGATGTACGTGTAAGTGCATGAACAGATGTACGTGTAAGTGCATGAACAGATGCACGTGTATGTGCATGAACAGATGTACGTGTAAGTGCATGAACAGATGCACGTGTATGTGCATGAGCAGATGCACGTGTGTGTTCATGAGCAGATGCACCTGTATGTTCATGAGCAGATGCACGTGTATGTTCATGAGCAGATGCACGTGTGTGTTCATGAGCAGATGCCCGTGCATGTGCATGAACAGATGTACGTGTATGTGTATGACCAGATGCACGTGTATGTGCATGAGCAGATGCACGTGTATGTGCGTGAGCAGATGCACGTGTATGTGCATGAGCAGATGCACGTGTATGTGCATGACCAGATGCACGTGTATGTTCATGAGCAGATGCACGTGTATGTTCATGAGTAGATGCACGTGTATTTACATGAACAGATGCACGTGTATGTTCATGAGCAGATGCACGTGTATGAGCAGATGCACGTGTATGTTCATGAGCAGATGCCCGTGCATGTGCATGAACAGATGCACGTGTATGTGCATGAGCAGATGCACGTGTATGTGCATGAGCAGATGCACGTGTATGAGCAGATGCACGTGTATGTTCATGAGCAGATGCACGTGCATGTGCATGAACAGATGTACGTGTATGTGTATGACCAGATGCACGTGTATGTTCATGAGCAGATGCACGTGTATGTGCATGAACAGATGTACGTGTAAGTGCATGAACAGATGTACGTGTAAGTGCATGAACAGATGTACGTGTAAGTGCATGAACAGATGTACGTGTAAGTGCATGAACAGATGTACGTGTAAGTGCATGAACAGATGCACGTGTATGTGCATGAACAGATGCACGTGTATTTGCATGAACAGGTGCGTGTGTATGTGCATGAACAGATGCGCGTGTATGTGCATGAACAGGTGCGCGTGTGTTGGGGCAGATGAAAGAAATAAGACCAATGCTCCTCGGCAAATGCGCTGATATGTGCTGCCATCTAGTGACTCTGTTGAGAACCAACTGTTTTGCTTTGATTACGTTGTGTGAGGCTGAAACTAGGCTTCGATAAAACAAATGCAAGCTCTTGCGTGATTAGGAGGACTGTGTCATGGTCGCTGGTATTAACAGCAAATCAATGTATTAGTAAAACGAAGCTTGTGCTTTTGCTACCTTCTATAATTTAGATGTCAGTCGTGAGTAAAATCACAGAATATTGTTTATTGAACAACATAACACAACTAATTGTCATTAGTGTGCATTAAGGCTCTGAAGCATTGGGGTAAGGTGGGCAGATATGGAATTTTACTGAGGGGGGCAAACATATAGTTCTACTTCCCCTAATAAATAGGAAGTTACAATAAGAGGCTGTGCTAATATTTCAACAGCAGAGTTTGGTAAAAATTCTGAGTCTGTTAACAAAGAAAGAAAGCATTGTGAATTTAAGAGTTTATTATAATCTCATGCAACGACCTGCACAGGCAGATAACTACAAACACAAATACACATGCAAATACCATGAAATGCGCAGCGTTATCCTGGTAGCAATACAGTCAAGATGATCCTCTATGCCATTAGACATCTCTCACCTGAACATTCTGTGAGATGATCCTCTATGCCATTAGACGCCTCTCACCTGTACATTCTGTGAAATGATTCTCTATGCCATTAGACATCTCTCAACTGTACATTCTGTGAGATGATCCTCTATGCCATTAGATGTCTCTCACCTGTACATTCTGTGAGATGATCTTCTATGCCATTAGATGTCTCTCACCTGTACACTCTGTGAGATGATCCTCTATGCCATTAGACATCTCTCATCTGTACATTCTGTGAGATGATCCTGTATGCTATTAGACATCTCTCACCTGTACATTCTGTGAGATGATCCTCTATGCCATTAGACGTCTCTCATCTGTACATTCTGTGAGATGATCCTCTATGCCATTAGACGTCTCTCACCTGTACACTCTGCGAGATGGTCCTCTATGCCATTAGACGTCTCTCAACTGTACATTCTGTGAGATGATCCTCTATGTCATTAGACGTCTCTCACCTGTACACTCTGTGAGATTATCCTCTATGCCATTAGACGTCTCTCACCTGTACACTCTGTGAGATGATCTCTATGCCATTAGACGTCTCCCAAGTGAGATGATCCTCTATCCAATTAGATGTCTATCATCTGTACAGTCACAATAGACACTGGGGTGTAAAACGCTTACGTTTAGTTCAGCCAATGATATAATTGCTTTGGGTAATTTTCAATTCAGTCTCACACTGTTTGAATCACATGTAAGATTTGGGAATAACCAGTAACTTGTGTACACAATACAGTAGAGTGGGGGTGAGAATGGGGACTGGGTCACCAAGTCACTCAGGGTACTGTGGGAGTCCCCTGTTCTCTGGGGTGTGACAGTCACAACTGGTGATTTCAAACATCAGCTGACTTTCACACAACACGCCGGTCTGCCTCATCACCACTCTTGACTTGTGAGGATGAGGATGCACTTTGTCACTGTTGTTGTTTAGCTTCTGCAAAAGACACAAAACTACATTGTCAGACAAAAACCTCACATCTGGAGAAAAAAATATCAACCTGCCTGTCTGTTGTATGGACAGACACGGTGGAATAACTATATGACTTAGAGTCAGTTCCTTTCAGGACATTGGGCTATGGATTTTCTCCAACTAGTTCAGTCTTTTGTAATTGCTTTGGCCTCATTCCAGGTAATTTCCATTATTGTCAGACATTAAATGTTGTGCGCCAGGTCGTAGTCAAACTTCCTGTCTTTCTGTTACCACCTTCAGACACCCACTCTAATAATACATGTACTGTCCAATCTCTTGACAAGTGTAGTATATGTCTAGTCTATGTCATTGAGACAAACAATGTCATGCACACTAACTGTTCCTTCAGTGGGCAGTTCTCCTCCTACTAAACATTACAATCATCTTTTATTCGTCTGTATTGCAGGACTTAACATTACACAAAATGCAAATGAAGAACTTGATTAGAAAAACAACATTTTCTTTAAAATAGAAAACGTTTAAAGATTTTATACCATAAAAATGTACATATGTACTAAAGTCAAAGCCATATATTGGATGTTTTGATCACATTGCACATTTAACTTAGAACTCCCAGTTTGGCTATTCTTCAGCTCGTGGTAAACGATGCATTTGTTTGTGTAAAGGCTGTTTATGATAGCAACTGACTATCTGGTTGTTGGATAACAATCTGATTCCTGACCAAGACTGACTCCTGCTTTGAGACAGTCCATTCACCTCTAGTCTTGCAATATCTTCAGTGAGGACATCAACAACCTCATCAAACCTCTCAGTTTACAGCTGCATCGAACCTGGTCGCATCTGTCACAACTTCCTCCTCGTTGAGTCGATGCACTTCGACTACCTTTCATGGTGTCCTGGTTTGTAATTGTGGATGTCTAGACAATAAGTAAAATATAACTTTGTATAAGTATTCCTCCATGTAAACAAGCTTTTATAAGAAACATACATTATTATATACAAGCATTGCAATCATTGATCAAAGGAGTTTCACTTATGGCAGACTGCAAAAACACAGCTTAAAGGCCATATCCTACCCAAATAATTCTGATAGATATATTATAAATAAACTTGTACATGTGTGTAGTTCAATGTTGTCACAAATCTGAAGCCATATGTTAGCCAAAACATTGATAACATTTGATTTATACAGTGCCATGCCACAGAACAAACTTAGAAAATTCTGTTTTCTTGAAATTTCCAAACTCTGAAGACACAAATATGTGATGTCACTCGTGGTTCCACTTTTGTTGGCTAGAGCTTTACATGGTCCTGCAGTCTAGATTTCATTTCATTATAATTATATTTAAACTGTCTCTCTCATTAACGTGTATAACTGATGAAGATGAGTTGTGAGAAATAATAGCAATTCAGGTTTGACTTGAAATTTGGTGTGCAACTTCCCCAAAGACTCAATTCATTGGCAGAAAATGGAATATTTTGTGGGTGTAGGCTAATTGCACAGGATCAATGACTACTGCAAATATCACTATCACTTGCGCTTGTGATGCAGATCTTCTCATGAATGTATCTCTTGATGTGGAAGATGGGCTTCAAAATACAGTTAAATGTCAATAAATCAACTGTTCTTAAAATGACTAAAAATGTCAGAATGCAAACGAATACGAGGCCATTGGCCTTTTCAGACTTTCATTGGTCGGTCGTCAGTTGCCGGACTCTCGACAAGTTCATGCCACGGCCTGTATAGCACAACACTGACATTGTGCAAATTAACATGAGCAGAAACAATACTATCTCTCATTGTCTTAACTATCAACAAAATATATTAGATCTCTTTATGTCTCAGTCTCAGTAATAGAAGCAACATTGTTCTCAACCCAACAGCCCCCATTTTATGAGTTGTTTCCACAACGCGTGCTGGCCCACGCCAGGTGACTGTCAATCAGTCAGGGCGACCCTGGCTGCTGGAACCATGAGTGACGTCACAGTCTCTTGCCAATGTCACTTGGCAGTTTCTGCAAAGTGACACATTTTGAAGTTCTTTTATGTTGCACTCTTATGTGATTCATAAACAGTTTTCAGTAGCACAATTAGAAAGTGCTAACATTATTTCTTATTATGGAGCATATTTTATCCCAGCATTATTACAGAAATACACATTAAAATTAACATATTTTGAATTAATTAGGACCAAAGATGAAACTTTTTCGAGATATTCAAAATCAACATCACAATTTCTATGAATTCTAAAATCTGCATCCCATGAAATCAGAATGATCATGGAATAGATGTTTGTGAACAATTAGGTCTAATATTTGAACGACTGATAGTCTAGCCTGTAAAATAAACTAAATTGTATCCAACAAAGGCGATGCTGACTTTAGATTATCTGTGTTTGCATCAGGGTGTTTATCAAAATAGACCGCAAAACTCAAAATTGATACAGTTCATCACTGTTGTGTTGTCTGACCATGACACGCCATCCTTCGTTAATGCAGAGATATATGGATTAGAACAATGGGAAACAGAAACTACAACTCACAGATTCCAGGTCTTCCAGATCACGTCACGTAATAACAGACGACAACCTGGTGGGCGCAGCGTGAACTACAACATGGACATTTTTTTTTAATTGTGCAGAAACTTCTAAATAATCAATTAATAGTTTAATACAGCACTTTATCTAAACAAGGTTTGCTTAATGTTCAGCGTTGAACCATTAAACTAATTTCCGGATATAAAGAACTATATTATAAAGCACATCAACGAAGATTAAAACTACCTACTCTTTCATATGGTCGACTTAGGGGAGGAGATATGATTGAGATTTACAAGATATTAACAGGAAAACGTGATTCTGCTGTTACATAAAAAATTTACATTGACGAAAAACTATTCTGAAATGGGAGGGCACAAGAACTGTAGTGGTTCATTAAATAAGGACTCCATACCTGGTTTGCATATAAGCTGGTTGCTACCCATCCTGAAATTCTCCGAAGTTCTCCGAAGTCTATTCCATTGGACTCTCTCCGCATTCTCCGCTAACACGGACTCTGCAGTCTGCGAACTGCAAATAGAATATGCCCATAATAGGGAGGTCAGACCGATTTGCCGCCCCTTCTGACAACATGGGGAGACAGGGGTCCGGGTTTAGTGTCCGACTGTCCGTAGATTAAATTCACGCAACATACCTGTTCGTTTATAATTTTTCTCATGTTGATATAATGTCAGTCCATGATTCTGTGCTGATAGCTGATTTTTTGTGGTGCTTGAGAGTGGTTAATTATATTTTCCTCTCGGTGTCGTATTTTGATTTTCACTGTTTATGCTTGTGGCCATGTTGGATCACGCTGACAGGCCCCAACTTTCAAAATTATTTGCGAGATTATGTTAATGAGTATGGCCATTTTGAAAAGTTAAAAATAAAGAAGAAAGATAAATGAACGTGATCGAATAAATATCACGATAATCCGTCGATAAAAAGTTGTAGTAATTAGTCAGTTAAAATGGCCTATGTTTAACGATGTTTTGTGAATATTTATTTAGATGGATTCTGCATGATTCATATGCAGAAGTGTAAAGAATTGTGTGGACGATAAAATGATTACACTGATGGCTTACTAATTGATAGCACAAATGTGCACAAAGTCTGTTTATGGAGCCCGTCTCAAAAGACATCGCCATTTTGCCTTGTTCCCCATGCGCGCGATGCATTGTAGTATACAAAGCACTCTAATATCAATGTGATCGATAGCGGGTGTCTTTGCTTAATACTATTATTAATAGTTAGCAAGTACTTATGCTTGCACATGTAACTGTCTAAACTAATTAATTACTGCCATGTTTAATGTAGCTAATTTATATTAGTTTGTTTATTTGTCTTATTGTATTATATTCCTTTTTTATCGTGCTATTCATACTTTTGTGTGTTGGTTTGGCTACATTAAATTTACTAATTAAAATTGATAATTTGTCATTCATGTTTATACAATTATATTAAACATGACTTTTGTGTGTCGTTACTGGGGTATTCTGTGATGAGATACATGAATTACCGGTAGTATTTAGTTTTGAGAATATATGGAATTTGTACAACATTGTTGAACAATTATAATACATTATATATTAATTGAATAAAAAAATTAGGTATGTATTGGCCTTCATCATAGTTTATGACAAAATCAGTATAATTGAAAAAAAAGTAATCTTCTTGTGATTTAGGTACAAAATAAAATGAGAATGTTCAGAATAAAAAAAAAAAATACTGCAGTTTCATTAATATTTAATCTATGTACTTGAAGGCAGCATCATTCCATTTTAATTAATTACTGTTATCAGAAGAAAAAATGAAAGCAATTATAAAGATTTATTGGCAAGATCAAATCTGTCAGAACATGTTTCATAAAATTGCAGTTTCTTTAATATTTCATCTGCATACATGAAACAAACACAATTGCACTTCAATTAGTGATTATGACCAGGGAAAAACATTAATGTGTGTGTGGTTTATAAGCAAAAGTGCATATATTTGCAAACCATCAGAAAATGTCATGAAATTTGTCAATTTAAACATCTGTAGTTTATTTAATATTTCACTTAAATACATGAAACAACTACCATTACACTTCTCATACTGACTACTATCAAGGAACATAAAACAATCTAAAGAAAAAATTGGTCCGCCCACCGTACCCATAATACTGCCATTTACTGGCGCAGTTGGTCAGGTCATGCCTATGCCATGGCCTGGGCGATAATACAAAAAGTGACACTAGTCAAATGTACACCGGTCATTGACGTCTCAACAAAGCAATAACACAACTCTATAGTATTGTATTTCATTCTGATTTCCTTGTTGTCGTAACTATCCACATCTATGGACATAAATTGATCTTAACACACTTGATAAATTGGATGTTATTATTCCGCCGCCATAGTTGACCTTGACCTTGCCTAGGGTTTTCGCTGGATTATTTTTGTTGAAAAAAAAGGTTACTCCACACGTACAAATGTACTTCGTGAAGATTACGAGTACAGTCGAATGGCTCTATTGATTAAATTCAAAACTGTTACTTACTTGTTTTATCACCGGTGTAATGTGTCCAATCACAAGGCACCTCACCACCGACCGTGACACATCTACAAAATGGCTGTTCAGAAAAGTTGGCGATTGCATGAGCATGATGATTGCTTACAGAATATTGCCTGTGTTTCATATCACAAAACAAGCATCGACCAACAAGAGTATGGGTTATGTTTAAAGTGGTATATACAAGTAGGATGGAAATTTAGATTTAGACTGCTGAGTAGCGATGGTAATAACATAACCACTTGTATTATCGCCCGGCTGTCAACTGATTGTCATTAAAGAGAAAAGGGACACTGTATGGAATTGAACCTTCCACTCGTAACGGCAACATTTGGCCGACCCGCGAGAGGCAGCACCGTCAGCACCTAAAAATATCTTGTCGACAAAACTGCGACAACTGACAAGACAAGCGTGCTGCCTGATAACTGTTGTTGCTATTTTTAACTCATGGCTTTTAAATTAAAGTGATCCTGCACAGTGCAGTTGTGGAAACATCTGTAATAGATTGGAAAAGAGAGGCGTGTGTCATTGTTTTATTCAAACGTCAACAAGATATTTTTAGGTACTGATGGTGCTGCCTCCTCGCGGGTCAGCAAAATTTTGCCGTTACGAGTGGACGGTTCAATCCCATACAGTGCCCCTTTAATGACAATAAATTATGACTAGTTATGAAACACAAATATTTCTTAATTACGAAGAATACACATTAGTAATACGTCCATAATCTCAAATAATGTATGGCAGGAATAGATAACTATTTCATCCATTTATATGCTATATTATCGCATTTATCAACCTTTTAAGTTTAAAAAACGGATAGTAATTGTGTTTACATTCGACATATAATCAAAAGAACTTGTGTACATGTCACATATCAGACCCACTGTAGAATACGCCTGCTCAGTATGGTATCCCAATGAAATGGTGGACATGAACCCGAGTTTTCTCTGCATGTTGCCGCACCAGCTCTGTGGAATTCGTTTTCTGCCAGTGTTAAATTAGAAGGAAATGTTTCATTTCATCAGCGTCTAAAAACCTATCTCTTTAAAGCTGCCTATCCTCCTTAGTTTTCTAGCAGCTTCATCCATCCATCGACGATTCGCGCATTGTTATACGATTACAAGATTGCTTAAACCCTTGGTTTTGTCATGCCACTGAACTCGATCTTCAAGGATATTGGTGCATAAGAAGGCATCATTATTGTTGAAAAGACTTTAGCCATAGGTGGTTCAACATCAAGGGGCCCAATTTGTCAAACATTGTTACCAGAGCAGATCCAGAGTTACAGTACTGAGATACTCCCAAATATACAGTGGACATCACTTCAGAATAGAAGAAACATTAGTCACATCACTCCGTTCTACAAAATATCAACAACCAAGTCACTCAACAAATCCAATCACCTCCAACCTGATTAATATTCATGTGTACATGTGCAGTGAATCACACCGACACCGCACAACTGTTGACTTTAAATACAGTGAACTTGTCAGATAAAACCAAATTCTGGTGAACTGAACCAAATATTCATGACAGATAATACAGGTTTTCTGCTGTTTTATCAGGGTTAATAATAAAACACATTTGTAATTAAATGTAGACATAGAATTGTATGAAATAATTACATTAACAGGATTAATTATGAATTGCATAGACTACAAAGATGCTTTAATAAGAGAGTCCCTTTAAGGCTTTATGTCCCCCAAGCCACATGAAGGTATAGAAGAGTTACTGTAAAAACCAGCCATATCCACTTTTTGAGTCACAACAAAATAGTTATCTATGTTATGTCCTAGATTATATGTCCCAAATATATATTAAAATTATTCACACTTACGTTTTAAAGCAGTCATCAGCCAAGATGGTCTTTCTATTTCCTGTTTATGACAAAGTCTACTCCTGCTTGGCTGTTGTATGCCTTAGAATGGTATATACTAGGTGATCGCTTTGTTAGGTAGTGAAACATTCTTCTTGTCTTTTCACTTCTCCGATCATGATTACATTCCATACCAACCTGTATTCCCTAAGTTCTTCTTTTTGAGTTCTTGTATGTGTTCATCTCTTAGTAGAGTTCTGACATTGTGGGTTGCTATCTTTAGTCAACTTACCCTCTTTCAGCGTCTCTTTTTGACCCAGATATTCTTAGCACCCCTGCACGAAGCCGTAGTTGATCAGAGCCGCCTCCTTGGTCATGGACACTTTGGGGACTGGGGCCATGGCTCTGTAGTGCTTTGCATGCTGGTGTTGTTGAGCTACCCTTCCACGCTGGCCAGTGTGGTCAGAAAGGGCAGGAGTCGACCCTCTAACCACTATAAATAGTATACTCTATATACCAAAGTATATTGTTGAATTACCTAATGATCCAACAAATTAAGATGCTGTGTCATTGTCCTAATCAGATTGAGCTACCCCTGTGTTGCATTCATCTGCCTCTGGATATCACCAGTTACATTCTTCACTCAATAATTGTAGCATGGCAGATTTTTTCCAAAGTTGAGATGGTGTTCAATTGAACAGTTCTGCCAAGAACCAAAGTGTTAATTTATGAAGAACTGGATCTGCACAAAACATAATGTTCAGCTTCCTTTAGCCTGTTACTGCAGCAGCAGCTCTGTTATTATTCTATTAGTAGTATTTAGAAATTAGAACTGCATTGGTGTATCTCAGACCAGCAATCAGTGCCAGTTTGTGCTGTATTAATGTGTTTGGTTTGTTGCCTGTACAACAAAACAGCCGCGGGCCCAGGGAACTGAGAACTATTCCAACTCTGTTATTTTGAGTGCATTACATGTATTGTATAAACCAGTATCGCAAATTTTAAGCATTTTCATATTATCACTTAGCTCATAATATTTATCAAATTACATAATTTTATAGAACACTTATTTTTGTGTATCTTCCTGCACTGTCAGTGTCTTGTGTAAGTTGCACCGAGCAGTGATAATGACGGTTCAGTGGTGTGTGGCAGGTTCAATTCCTGCTGATGTTTGCACGTTGTGGCCAAAACAGCACTGGTTGTGCACGTCCACTGGTTCCATGGGTTGCTTTAATTTGTATATCCAATAGTGATTTCTGTTGTCAGAACTCATAAGTGATATGTTTGATAATAAGATATAGTAAGATACTCTGAAGGTCAATTGTTTTCTTGTAATACAAACATTTTTCATCAACATTCAACAGAAACTACACAATGTGATGTGAGACCTACTGTCCTACTGGCCTACAAGAGAGAGGGAGGGGAGGAAGATCTAAACAAGTTCAGGGCGGGGCAGATGCCTTCCCAGGCTACAGGCTGCACTGAGGACGTCTGTTTCACACTTGGTGAGGGCTGCCTTCATTAGTACTCCGTGTCACGACTGTTTTGTTTTCTTTACATAAGACTCAAAGATACACGTTTGAACACATCAGTCTGTAACAATGTGTCATAAGATACTCGTTTGAACACATCAGTCTGTAACAATGTGTCATAAGATACACGTTTGAACACATCAGTCTGTAACAATGTGTCATAAGATACACATTTGAACACATCAGTCTGTAACAATGTGTCATAAGATACACATTTGAACACATCAGTCTGTAGCAATGTGTCATAAGATACACGTTTGAACACATCAGTCTGTAACAATGTGTCATAAGCCAATTAGGTAAATGCATTAATGAAATGAAGCACGCAATTATCAATAAAACAGCTATAAAAAGTTAGTGACTCATTACTAAAATAAGACGTGTTTAACAAGGTGTAATTATTTCACATAATATGTCAATATGGCAATAATATAATTAGCACATTATCAACAACATTTTGCAAGTTATAATTTTACACATAAAAAGTGTTTTAACGGTGTGAAATTAGCAAATGGTAATTTAACATGTCAGGAAATCTTGTGATTTCCTGACATGTTCACAACAGTAGGCACTTGTGCAGTAAAAACTGAGGGAGTCATTTCTACTTTAATAGGAATGACCCACTGCCAGTCAACTTGCCCAGGTGTTGAAATCATAATCACAGTTCATTGTGAATGTCACATGCTGCTCCCTGGTGGACAAGACTGGCAACGTTTTTGGTACCTGAGGCTTAGATGGAGTGTAAAACACATCCAACTTACACAATCCTGGATGGAATTGATGATGGAATAGAATATTAGGGAAAATAATAATAATAATCCTGCCTCTATTTGAAATCTTTGCAACTAAGAGAACTACTATAATGGGAAAAAGAAAAGAAATAACAAATACCACTTCAAACAGCCCAACAATTATTATTTCACATTTCACTAATCAATTTTGTGTGACTATACATACATTTTTCCACTCTCACTCACCATGTCAGCATTCCCACTTCATGAGTCTAAGTTGAAACCCTACTTAGCATAGCTTGGAAAGTATTCAACCCTGAATGGTGTAGCCTGAAATTTGAAAGATTCAGTCTTTGAACAACTCTTGTTCATTTGGTGAAAATGTAATGGCAAATATATGCTATGATCCTAAGATGAAATGAGTGCTAACAAAGTTAGTTTCATTGTTGATGAAATAAAGATGTTTTTATTTATTTTTTCTTCTAAATAATTATCTACATCCACTATATATATTCACCTGTACTGAGTTATATAAATTCGACTACTTAATATTTTTTACATATGTTATTATTTAGTTAAAATAACACTTATACTTGTGATAATGTACCTGTGCTTGTACTCATACTCAGCTTTTAGCAATATACTCATAATCGTATTCATCCATTATTAATGGACTTGTACTTGTGCTGAAGAACATGTACTCGATCTAATTAAGGTGTGACCTGGCAATAGATGGTGGATATTTGTGTACAAATAGCATCAATTAACTGCTACATGGCTGGATACACCCAGAGGACTTGGGAGTAAAGTGTAAAGCGATTTGAGCAGTTCCAAAGACTGGATACTATTTAGTACAAACTTACTTTACTTTGAAAGTTGTCAACTGTGCACAACAATTTTGTCAACAGTCGACAACATTGTTTTGTATATACAGGTGTATATATATATATACTCCTAAAGGCAGCTTATATCGACCGATTATGCATATAGGACCGGCTTATGTAGACCGCTGTTTTATGTAGTCCAAAATTGGTCTACATAAAGATTCATGTTCTCCCTCTGCCACACTCTCCCTCTGCTACACACTCTCACTCTGCTACACACTCTCCCTCTGCTACACACTCTCCCTCTGCTACTCACTCTCCCTCTGCGACACACTCTCCCGCTGCGACACACTCTCCCTCTGCTACACACTCTCCCTCTGCTACACACTCTCCCTCTGCTACACACTCCCCCTCTGCTACACACTCTCCCTCTGCTACTCACTCTCCCTCTGCTACACACTCTCCCTCTGATACACACTCTCCCTCTGCTACACACTCTCCCTCTGCTACACACTCTCCCTCTGCTACTCACTCTCCATCTGCCACTCCCTCTCCCTCTGTCACACACTCTCCCTCTGCCACTTACTCTCCCTCTGCTACTCACTCTCCCTCTGCTATACACTCTCCCTCTGCTACACACTCTCCATCTGCCACTCACTCTCCCTCTGCCACTCACTCTCCCTCTGCTACTCACTCTCCCTCTGCTACATACTCTCCATCTGCCACTCACTCTCCCTCTGCTACACACTCTCCCTCTGCCACTCACTCTCCCTTTGCGACACACTCTCCCTTTGCTACAAGTTCTCCCTCTGCTACACACTCTCCCTCTGCCACTCACTCTCCCTCTGCAACACACTCTCCCTCTGCTACAAATTATCCCTCTGCTACATACTCTCCCTCTGCCACTCACTCTCCCTCTGCTACACACTCTCCCTCTGCCACTCACTCTCCCTCTGCTATACACTCTCCCTCTGCTACACACTCTCCCTCTGCCATTCACTCTCCCTCTGCTATACACTCTCCCTTTGCAAAAAATTCTCCCTCTGCTACACACTCTCCCTCTGCCACATTCTCCCTCTGCCACTCACTCTCCCTCTGCTACACACTCTCCCTCAGCCACTCACTCTGCCTCTGCTACACACTCTCCATCTGCCACTCACTCTCCCTCTGCTACACACTCTCCCTCTGCCACTCATTCTCCCTCTCCTACACATTCTCCCTCTGCCACTCACTCTCCCTCTGCCACACTCTCCCTCTGCCACTCACTCTCCCTTTGCCACTCACTCTCCCTCTGCTACACACTCTCCTCACTCTCTGATTCCGTCATTGTCATCGTAGTAGCGCCTTTGTCGTTGTCGTTGGCGTATCCCAACTTTCCCACGCAACCGTGTAGACGTTGGACACTAGACACTACTCAGGCGTATTTCGATGTACATACGTTTGTTTTGCACTTCTCGCTGTTTACTGGTGCAGCACTGCAGAGCGGATATAAAATGTGTGTACAGGCTCCAGTGATACAGTTGTAGAGTTGACTCTACAACTGTATCACTGGTGCAGCACCGGCTTATGTAGACCGCTGTTTTATGTAGACCAAAATTGGTCTACATAAAGATTCATACTCTCCCTCTGCCACTCTCTCCCTCTGCTACACACTCTCCCTCTGCTACACACTCTCACTCTGCTACACACTCTACCTCTGCTACACACTCTCCCTCTGCTACTCACTCTCCCTCTGCCATTTACTCTCCCTCTGCCACACACTCTCCTTCTGCTACACACTCTCCCTCTGCTACACACTCTCCCTCTGCTACTCACTCTCCATCTGCCACTCACTCTCCCTCTGTCACACGCTCTCCCTCTGCCACTTACTCTCCCTCTGCTACACACTCTCCTTCTGCTACACACTCTCCATCTGCCACTTACTCTCCCTCTGCCACTCACTCTCCCTCTGCCACTCACTCTCCCTTTGCTACAAGTTCTCCCTCTGCTATACACTCTCCCTCTGCTACTCACTCTCCATCTGCCACTCACTCTCCCCCTGCTATACACTCTCCCTCTGCTACAAATTCTCCCTCTGCTACATACTCTCTCTCTGCAACTCACACTCCCTCTGCCACACACTCTACCTCTGCCACTCACTCTCCCTCCGCTACACACTCTCCCTCTGCCACTTACTCTCCCTCTGCCACTCACTCTGCCTCTGCTACACACTCTCCATCTGCCACTCACTCTCCCTCTGCTATACACTCTCCCTCTGCCACACTCTCCCTCTGCCACTCACTCTCCCTCTGCTACACACTCTCCCTATGCTACACATTCTCTCTCTGCCACACTCTCCCTCTGCCACTCACTCTCCCTTTGCCACTCACTCTACCTTTGCCACTCACTCTCCCTCTGCTACACACTCTCCTTTCACTCTCCGATTCTGTCATTGTCGTCGTAGTAGCGTCTTTGTCGTCGTCGTTGGCGTATCCCAACTTTCCCACGCAACCGTGTAGATGTTGGACACTGGACACTGGACAGTGGACACTGGACAGTGGACACTGTACACTGGACACTGGACACTGGACACTGGACACTGGACACTGGACACTGGACACTGGACACTGGACACTGGACACTACTCAGGCGTATTTCGATGTACATACGTTTGTTTTGCACTTCTCGCTGTTTACTGGTGCAGCACTGCAGAGCGGATATAAAATGTGTGTACAGGCTCCAGTGATACAGCTGTAGAGTTGACTCTACAACTGTATCACATTTTATATCCGCACATTGCACATTATGATATCATATTAGTGTTCATGTAAATATCACGCTGAATCGAAGGGATTATGTCACCACATGCACCAGCCGACATATACACAGAGCTGCCAAGTCTCCCGATAAATCGGGAGATCTCCCCAAAATATAGCAAAATAAACCCAATCTCCCGATCTCCCGGTTTTGATTTGCAATCTCCCGCAAAAGAATCGTTTTGTCTTTTTTACGCGTATTTTTCGATTTATTTGCCGGCGCACCGTTTTGCCAGCTGTGAGTCATATACGGTATACGGAAAGTGCTGAGAGCAGCCGAGCGGAGACTATAGAAGTATATCCAACCGCAGGGTCTGTGGCCTGTTGGTCTTCAAGGTCAATGCAAGCAGCAGCTGCTATGGCATAAAACTTGACAGAGGCCTGGCAGATGGTGTCAGGAAGGCAGTCAGCAAGGCGAAAGCTGACCTTGCAGTAGCAAGAGCGCTGAAGAACACATGATGGAAATGAAGACGCTAGAAGAGCACATCTAGAAATGGACAGAAATGCAGTTCTGCTTGAACTATTTATTTTGTGACTGCTGTTTATAGCTAAAATAAACTGTTACAATACCACAACCATGTCCATTTTATAATAGTGAAAGAATCTTGAAAGTCTCTGTAAACCCCAATAAAAAATAATTATATATCCACACATGAAAGTTTAAAATATAAAATATTATTATTTAAAATATTGTTCACTTTCGAAGAGTTATTGATGCTAAATATAAACAAAAACGGCAGGAAATCACGTATTTGGCATTCTCAATTACAATTTTTTTCCGGGGGGCATGCCCCCGGACCTTCCTAGCATTCTCGGTTGCTTCGCAACCTCGGGCAAGACGTTTTGCGTCTTGCATATATTTCTCCCTCTTTTGACATACTGTAGGAGGGAGATCTCCCGCATCACACTAAATTCAACTTGGCAGCTCTGTAGACATATAGAATAAAACTTGGAACATGGCTTGTTATAACTGTTGTCACAGTCTGGCACCTTTTATCAATAATTTTATTGGTATCGTCAACTTTTAAACTACATTCTAAGTAAACGATTTTTTTATGTTAAAATGGCAAAACTGTAGGTTACATTAATGTTTTGAAGAAGAGTACATTGCATCAAATAGTTTCTATTGAAATAACGGTTAAATCATGTAATCGCTTAAATGGATGTAACCCTAAGAGTAAACTTAGCATTATTAGATTTCACAGAGGCCCTTTGATTTCACCTTTCCACTCCACACGAACGCTTGTTAGTGTCTGTAGACATGTGCCTCCAGGCTACAACACGCCCACTGTTTGATTGCTTTCACCGCGGCACGCGCGTCTAGTCAGGCTGCTTGGGCGGCCACGCCGAGCCGTCACGCTTGGGCGATCACAGCACACAGCCGCTCGTGTGTGACTGGGGTAAAGTAATCTGAGTATGTTTCTTTGTTATTAGTGAGGTTAGATGCTCGATAAAATCCCTTTCAGCCGCTCGTGTCTGACTTGGGTAAAGTAATCTGAGTATGTGTAAGGGATCGTGTTGTTGAACAACAGACTCACAACAGACGATATGAGACTGTTTATTTATTGACGTAATTGACACCGTAATTGACGTAATTGACGTAATTGACGTAATTGACACCTGTAACAATAAAACTAATGTTACATACAGTTACTGAAACATATAATGATATTGACGTAGATACTGACGTAGTACACGACGTAGTACACGAACGCAGTTATCTCAACGTCATTCGTAGACTATTATCATCTACACAGACTATTATAAAGAATATATCAACACGCCGTTTACAAATACTAGAGAAACGCATTGCATGATATATTAAACACACCGTTTACAAAGTCTAATACAAATACTAATACAACTAATAACAATAACATTAGTCAACTAGTTATATTCACAACATTTGTGATACAATCAATTAACATACCTAGTGGTACTTCCCACCAGCTCTCCTTCGCGACAACGCCGGCACAATTAAGTGACCGGTCGCTGTCCACGTGCGCTGTCCCTCTGCGTGGCTTAACCGCAGGCCGGCTTATAAGCCCTGACCCGACAGATGACGCGCTACCCCCACATGGCCCGACCGATGACCGCTACTCCCACGTCACGTCCTCACAGTTTCCCTACCAGGAAAGCTACAGTACCCAGAATGTAATAGCGACCGCTCTAGCCGTTTGGGAGCCTGTATACCACTATATTATAATAATAATGCTACACATTTATATAACCACAATTCTACACCTTTACATATGTTTCTTTGTTATTAGTGAGGTTAGATGCTCGATAAAGTCCCTTTCAGAACGAGTTATTTTTGATTAAATAATTCGTAATACCTAGATAAAATTTATCGCAAGATATATTGTGAACTTAAAACGTGGGTTTTGGCGGTGCAAACTGACAATATTGTGTTTGTTATCACACGGATTACAAATACTTCTCTGGACAAGGAAGTCATACCAAAGTCGTTGAAGCAAGCAACTGACTATCCTCTTTTGAAGAAACCATCACTTGCGAAAGACATTCAGGGCATGCGTCAACCAGTGAATAACCAAAGTAATTGAGAAAGTGGTCGAGTTTCTGCTTAGCAAATGGTTGAGTGCTTTCAGTTGGCGTATCGGGGAAAACGTTCTCCTGCAAGTTAGAACACCGGTCAACACAGCCATGGTCAATAAACAAGGAACCATATAAGTTCTCATTGATTTTACTTCCGCCTTCGATACGATAAACCGTGATTGGTGAACGGAGCAAGTACTAATCGGTGACCACAAATCATCGAGTATAGCTACTCTAATGACATATGTCCCGCAAGGTTCTGTCTTGGGACAACTGCTCATTTTAGTTTACACTCAATCTATCGTGTATGATTGGCGTTTGTATGGTTGCTGTTACAGCGATTGTATGGTTACTGTTACAGCGTTGGTGTGGTTAGTGTTACAGCGTTGGTGAGGTCACTGTTACAGCGTTGGTGTGTTTACTGTTACAACGTTGGTGTGGTTAGGTTACTGTTATAGCGTTGGTGTGGCTACTGTCAGAGCGTTGGCGTGGTTAGGTTACTGTTACAGCGTTGGTATGGTTACTGTTAGTCTGTTACAGAATTGGCGTGGTTACTGTCACAGCGTTGGTGTGGTTACTGTTACAGCGTTGGTGAGGTCACTGTTACAGCGTTGGTGTGTTTACTGTTACAACGTTGGTGTGGTTAGGTTACTGTTATAGCGTTGGTGTGGCTACTGTCAGAGCGTTGGCGTAGTTAGGTTACTGTTACAGCGTTGGTATGGTTACTGTTAGTCTGTTACAGAATTGGCGTGGTTACTGTCACAGCGTTGGTGTGGTTACTGTTACAGCGTTGGCGTGGTTACTGTCACAGCGTTGGTGTGGTTACTGTTACAGCGTTGGTGTGGTTTGGTTACGGTTACAGCGTTTTTGTGGTTACTGTTAAAGCGTTGGCGTGGTTAGATTACTGTTACAGCGTTGGTGTGGTTACTGTTACAGCGGTGGTGTGGTTAGGTTACTGTTACAGCGTCCAGACGTCTTCAGAATATGGTATTTTTATTCACAGGCACCTTGACATGAAGAAGCAAGCGTCACAAACTATATATCAGCGCGTGCTCTTTCTATCTGTACCCATCATCACAAGATAGGGCCTTTTGCCATGCAAACTAGCCCTGGCAAATCCCATACGAGAAGTGCGTGATTTTAGCCGAGTCTAGTTTATTGGCGTCGCCAAACGTGACCATCACCCATGAGAAAAGCTAATAGGCCTACACACCCCAACCTGTAGACGAAAACATAATTTATAGGAATACCGTCATACTTCCAGTATAACGAACGACCCGTCCGCTCAATCGCACGAGCAGCTGAATGGTTTTGTGTATTCGAATGTGTGCTTCCACCAACCTGTAACATAATGCGACTCGGACTCGGGATGGCAGTGTGGTAACTCGATCTGTTTATTGGTTGGGCGTGTACACATGCGCGGTATAGCTAGTCAAGCTAAATACTACATCTCCCTTTCTTTCAAAGAAATGTATGTTTACTATGAAACCAAAATAAAAACCAAATAAACATGTTGATCAACTGATTTACAAAGTGTAAAAGAGTGAACGTAATTAATTAGACTTAATTCAACAAAAGAGTTAACAGCATAACATATCCAGTTATGCAAAGTAAATGTGCATTGTCTGCCAATGTCAATGTTCAATGTCTGCCAATGTCTGCCTCCTTTTTCTGTTGCCATTATTCACACTTCTAATTTCTAAAGACTGTAGGGTGGACTATCTACAGTCGTGTAGTAAACAACTACTCAGGGATTATTCTGCCCTGGAGCCCGTAACGTCTTAGTCGTGACGTTTGCCCTTCGGCTGACCTGGTCAGAGGTCCAGGCGTCTTGGTGGCTTGCTCACGCGACCACTGCGGGTCACGGGAGACATTTGGCAATTAGCGGGTGGACTTGGACCCGGCGGTGCCTCTTGTGATCTTCATGGACGCCCGACCACCGTCTCCGGTGTTTGTTGACGCACCGGGCTGACCGTCTTCGGCCTCTGATCGTTTAGTGCGATACCGGTTGTCCTCGCGTTGGACTCCGAACTTTGGCCTGGCGGAGTGACAGCTGTTAATCGAGTGTCTGCCCCGATCGTTGACAGGCGAAGATGTCGTCTGTTGTGTCTGTATTTTCTACCGTTATGTTCAATAACATATGATCTCGGCGACTGGTGTCGGCTGACAACGGTAGCGTGCTGCCATTTCATAGAACCTGGAAATGGAGCCATTCTCACTGGATCGCCGGGCAGAAGTACAGGGAGATCGACCTTCACATGTGTGTCATGGTAATGACGCTGTCTCTCCTTCTCCTGGTCTAAGCTGCGTCTCACTTTAGTCACGTCGTAGGCAGTCGGCCTTAGAAGTTCCCTTGCAATGGGTAACTCATTTCGAGGCCTGCGACTCATGCATAGCTGGGCTGGTGACAGGTGACACATTTCAAGCGGCGTCGTTCGGTAGTCCAGCAAAGCCAAGTGTTTATCCGTACACTTACGCCAAAGCCGCTTGACAATCTGTACTGCTCGATCCGCTGCGCCGTTAGATTGTGGAAATGCGGGCGATGACGTGCAATGGTCGATTTGGTAATCTTTGCAGAAAAGCGCAAATTCGCGAGACGCGAACTGAGTTCCATTATCAGATCGCAATTTTTCTGCTATCCCGTGTCGACTCATTTGACTCTTGAGGGCGTCGATTGTGGCAGCGCTACTCAAATTCTCGAGTTTGTCGACTTCGATGAACTTGGAATAGTAATCCACAGTGACCAAGTAATTGCTTCGTTCCCATTCGAAGATGTCTGTCGCTACCTCGACCCACGGCAGGTCGGGTGTTCTCGTTGGTCTCAGCGTTTCGGCGTGCTGTTTATTCTGGTACGTGTTACACGCTGCGCAATCACTCACGAGATTTTCGATTTGTTGCGTCATCCCTGGCCAGAATAGCACTTCCCGCGCTCGCTGCTTGCATTTCGTGATGCCCAAGTGCGACTCGTGTATTTGTGCAAGCATGTTAGGCCTCATGTTGGGTGGCACAACGATTCTCATGCCTTTGTACACTACACCGTCAGATACTGAGAGTTCGTCACGTATTGTCCAGTACATCCTGATTGCGTGCGGTGTCTCCTGTTTTGTATCTGGCCAACCCTTCAGGATCATAGCATGCAGCTCGTTCAGTTCATCTGCTGTGCATTCCTGGAATTGCTTGTATCGTGTAGGTGTCAAGGCGATGAAGTTGATCATATTGACCATGACAGGCTCAATATCAGGTACTGCATCAGGCAGGTGAGCACGACTCAGTGCATCTCCCATGGGGATGTCCTTGCCTGGTTTGTACGTCACGTTCAGGTCGTATGGCTGCAGTCTCAGCAACATTGCTTGTAGCCTCATGGGCGCTGATAGCAGTGGCTTTGCGCATATCGCCTGAAGTGGTTTGTGATCGCTCTCAACTGTTGTAGGTTTTCCAAAGATGTAGTAGTGGAATTTCTTGCAGCTATGGACGATAGCTAACATTTCCTTTTCCAGTTGAGCGTATCGCTTCTCTCTCGGTGTGAGCGCTCTCGATGTGTACGCTATCGGATGACCGTCTTGTAAGAGGACTCCTCCTAGTCCGTAGCTACTCGCATCACACTGTATTGTGACATCTTTCGTCACGTCGTAATACGCCAACACTGGCGTACTACAACAGAGTTCCTTCAGCTCATCGAAGCTTCTCTGTTGTTGCTTGTTCCAGTAGAAATCGACATTTCTTTTCATCACATCTCGTAGTGGGGCGTCCACTGTGCTCATATTCGGAATGAATTTTGAAAGATACTGGACAAATCCAAGAAATCAGCGTACGTCTTCCTTGCTGCCTGGAACTGGCATGCTGCGTACTGCTCGGACTTTCTTTGGATCCGGTTGCAAGCCTTGGTCAGTCACCAAGTGTCCCACGTAGGTAACTCTTGGTTGTTTCACCTGACACTTGTCGAAGTTGAGTTTGAGATTCCACTCGGTCGCTCTCTCAACAACTTTTCTCATTATTCTGTCGTGTTCTTGTGGGGTCTTCCCTGCGATCTGGATGTCGTCCATGATAGCTCGTGCGCCATCACTATTTTCCAGCATCTCGTCCATGATTCGCTGGTAGATTTCTGAAGCCGACTTTATGCCAAACGGGAGGTGCAACCACCTGTATCTTCCGATTGGCGAGTTGAAAGTCGTCAGTAGACTTGATTCGTAGTCGAGTTTGATTTGCAGGAATCCCGACTTTGCGTCTATCTTGGAGAACACTTTGGCACCTGGCATTGATGCTACCACTTCTTCCACCGTTGGAATTGGGTAGTGTTCTCGTCTGATGGCTTTGTTGAGATCTTTGAGGTCTGAACAGATTCTCAACTTTCCATTCCGCACAACCGTGACCATCGAACTAACCCAGTCGGTGGGCTCTGTCACTTTGGTAATGTGGCCATCAGCTTCCATCTCTTTCAGTTTCGTACGCATCTTCGTTGATAGTGCTTTTGGCTGACGCCTTGGTCCATGAACTACTGGCGTGACTGTAGGATCGATCTTGATGGAATATGTCCCTGGAAGCGTACCTGTCGTTTTTCTCAGTTCCGGATACTTGTCAAGCTCGTCGGTGACTTCGTGTATTCTTTCATTCAGGCCTATAGCTGTTCGCTGGCTTGCCCTGACAACAACGGCTTTTGATCGACGTGAACCACGTAGTACTGGACATCCACGAACTTGTTCTTGTAACGTGTCGGGAGTGTGACGTAGCCTTCCACTTTGATTGGGTGATGTGTGTACGACTTGAATTTGCGAGCGGTCTTCGTTATTGGTGTATCGCAGAGCATATCTTTGAACACTTTGTACGGCAACAAAGATTTCGTGGCGCCGGTGTCTATTTGCATATCGATGTGAAATCCATTTACTTCTATGCATTCCCACCAGTCGTGTTTGCCTGCGTCAGTGACTGTGTTGATCAGATGTGCGCCGCCATCATCATCTGATTCCTCAGAGCCACACATTTCCTCCACCATGTGGGCGCTCGCCTTTCTGCGGCACATCGCCGCGAAATGTCCCTTCTTACGACAGTAATTGCAGTTACTGTCTTTGGCGGGGCAACGTGCATGATTGCGATCATACCCGCATTTCATGCATTTGTTACCTGAAGCTTTCTTCTTGAAGCCGTGCTGCGTGAACCTGGACTGAGGCCTGTTATACGAACGTCGAGGTGCGTTCGATTTGCCTGTGTTCACAGCATGAACTATCGGATCTTCGTCGATGCCGATAGCGCGCATGCTCTCTTGTGATGTCTCGTAGTTTTGGCCGATACCAATGGCCATGTCTAATGTCAGGTCATCACCCTTCTCGAGACATTTTTCGCGGACAGCGGCGTGCGATGCTCGTAGCACAATCGCATCTCGCAGCATGCGGTTTTCTTCTACGTAGCCACAGTCTTTTACGAGGATGCGGAGGTCTGTGACAAAGTTGTCGAACTTTTCTCCCGCATCTTGTTTCCTGCGATTGAACGATACTGTCGCACGGATGTGGTTTTTCATAGGTGCGACATACTGCGCGTATTTGGCGTACACACCCTCCAGAGTGGCGTTCTCCTCGGGAGTGTCGTCCGTCGCAGGCGTCCATACGAATGTCTCGTATATTTCACGACCTTTATCCCCGATGTATGTCATAAGGTAATTTACCTTATGATCTTCTGTCTTAGAGGCGAGAGGACCCTTGAACGTAAAGTCGCAGTGCTGTCGAAAGCGGCGCCATTCTGTTGCGAGATTGGCCGTTTGCCAATTCATGCAAGGTTTATCGCCGGCGTTCGCCATGTTGACTGCCTGGCCGGACAGTTCTGAAGGTTATCCAATAAGTGGTAATGATATAATCAACCGCAGCGACCCATGGCGCGAGGATGCCTGCGCCACATCAGTCAGATTAGCCGCTTTCTACATTAGTCCTGGACCTGCCCTATAGGCCCGTAGACATTTCGGAGGTATCGAAGTTTGACTGTTGATTTGGGTAACATATACATATGGCTTTAATATTCTACTAGGTGGAAATTTCAAAAACTGGGCATAACGTGGCGACGGCCATTTTTCAAAATGACTGCCAAATTCAATATCCCCGTATCTTAATAAATACGGCATGCAGAGCAATCATTGTGGTATGCCAATATATGTTTCAGGAGACTCCAATTTCAAATATACAATTACTTGGCACCTATGGCATTTAATTCCGCCAATTTTAAAGATGGCGGTCGTCAATACAAATGTCCCAATATCTCAAAAACTACGTCAGCTAGAGCAATTTTATTGACGTTGTTGGATAGCTTGGTGGATAGCGATATCAAATATGTTATTCGTTACCTTCAATAGCATAACAATTCGCGCCATTTTTAAAGATGGCGTCTGTCAAAGCCCATTATGTCCGTATTTAAGATATACGGTATTTAGATCTATCTTTCACCACATCTTAAGTGCTTCATGTCGTCGAAAGGTGTAGCAGATATACAGTGGAGATCTGTTTGACCCACTGTTAACATTAGTTATAAGCTTGAGACGAGTTCAACGCCGTATACGATATGTTCCCCATTATCGCTCAGTATACATGAGATCATATGGCGAGACCATTAATCGATGTGTCATCTGTATATAAGCAAATGCCAATATAATTCTGAATTTCATGTATGTTTGAAAAGTGTCATCACCAGAACACATTACAGATGGAAAGGTGCATGTGAAAAAACATGTTTATAGGTTAAAGCCTGCACCACTCAGGCCAGGACTACCATAGATCTATATAGAATAGCAGGTACTGAGCATTCAAATTATGTTTTAAACCAGGTGGAATTGCCTACGAGATATATCCCACTGATATAACTATCCCAAAAGAGAAGTAGTAATGTGGTATTTGTTTACAATAAGCCAAGGTTGCCTCATTGATTGAAGACATTTCTATTATATACCAGCACACAAGTACATTACTCTAGCTATTATTATTTCAAACTTTTTTGTTTCTTGTCTTGCCATATTTCAGATAATTGAAAATAAACGTGGCCATGGACAAAAATACATAATAACTTCCTGCTAGTCTCCCCACAATAAAGTAGCTCGACGGTCTTGCCCAATATGTAAATAATACATTAAGTTCAGGAGAGACAGGAGCAGACTTGAAAATCCGAAGGTGAAATATCTCAAGTTATTATGTATTTTTGTCCATGGCCACGTTTATTTTCAATTATGTGAAATATGGCAAGACAAGAAACAAAAAAGTTTGAAATAATAATAGCTAGAGTAATGTACTTGTGTGTTGGTATATAATAGAAATGTCTTCAAACAATGAGGCAACCTTGGCTTATTGTAAACAAATACCACATTACTACTGACGACCGCCATCTTTAACAATGGCGGAAATAAATGCCATAGGAGCCAAGTAATTGTATATTTGAAATTGGAGTCTCCTGAAACATACATTGACTGCAATGGCATACCACAATTATTGCTCTGCATGCCGTATTTTTTAAGATACGGGGATATTGAATTTGGCAGCCATTTTGAAAAATGGCCGTCGCCACGTTATGCCCAGTTTTTGAAATTTCCACCTAGTAGAATATTAAAGCCATATGTATATATTACCCAAATCTACAGTCAAACTTCGATACCTCCGAAATGTCTACGGGCCTATAGGGCAGGTCCTGGACTACATACCCAGACCGACAAAGGAATGAGTTGTCAATGACATCACATCGCGCTTGACTACTGCAACGCCGTTACACTGGTCGATGCATGCAACGGACAACTGATCGATGGCAAAGCGTCCAGAATCTTTAGAAACACAAGCGCTTTTTTTCTTTAGAAACTGCCGTGCAGCAAATTTCTCTTTGACCAATCAGAGTGTTTTCTCTGACGTAAAATTGCATCATATTATGTTGATTCTTTGATAGCGTCCTTACTGCAAATTTGCATGTGCCGTCGATAATGGTCGCGCTCTGTGTAATCGGCTCTGCTCGCAGTTGGCCGCTTTGAGTCTCGGTTTGCCGTAGCCACCGAGCACTGTAAACTGTCCCTTAAACGGCACGTTTGCAGTTCATATCGCGCGCCAACAGCGAATACACAATCCTGCTGCCAGACGGGTTCTGCATCGTCCGCGCAGAGACAACGCCACACCCCTGTCACGTGATCTACACCGGCTGCCCGCTGCCTTCAGAGTTGATTGCAAGACACTTGTACACACTTAGAAAGCCGTGCACAACGACATATCATTATATCTGTGTGTGAATTCGTGTGCCTACTGCCTATACCAACGGGTGAAGGCAGATAATTATAACCATTAGGTTCAATAATTAAAACAAGACTTTGTTGTCTCTGGCAACAGCCAGAAATGTTTGCAGTGCGCTTTTCATTGTAGCTCTACTCAAACACTGGGAAGAAGTGAAGATTGGGTCTCGTGCCAACAAAGGAAATCAAATTAACTACACACCCGCAAGACCACCCAGTTAGCGCTCTACCCTGACTACACACCAACCAGACTGACCAGTTGGCGCTCTAACCTGACTACACACAAACCAGACTGAGCAGTTGGCGGTCTACCGTGACTACACACCAACCAGACTGACCAGTTCGCGGTCTACCGTGACTACACACCAACCAGACTGACCAGTTGGCGGTCTACCGTGACTACACACCAACCAGACTGACCAACTGGCGGTCTACCGTGACTACACACCAACCAGACTGACCAGTTGGCGGTCTACCCTGACAACACACAACCCAGATTGACCAGTTGGCCCTCTACCCTGACTACACATCAACCAGACTGACCAGTTGGCGGTCTACCCTGACTACACACCAACCAGACTGACCAGTTGGCGCTCTACCCTGACTACACACCAACCAGACTGACCAGTTGGCGGTCTACCCTCACTACACACCAACCAGACTGAGCAGTTGGTGCTCTACCCTGACTACACACCAACCAGACTGACCAGTTGGCGGTCGACCGTGACTACACACCAACCAAACTGACCAGTTTGCGGTCTACCCTGACTACACACCACACAGACTGACCAGTTAGCGGTCTACCCTGACTACACACCAACAAGACTGACAAGTTGGCGGTCTAACCTGACTACACACCAACCAGACTGACCAGTTGGCGGTCTACCCTGACTACACACCAACCAGACTGACCAGTTGGCGCTCTACCCTGACTACACACCAACCAGACTGACCAGTTGGCAGTCTACCCTGACTACACACCAACCATACTGACCATTTGGCGCTCTACCCAGACTACACACCAACCAGATTGACCAGTTGGCAGTCTACCCTGACTACATACCAACCAGACTGACCAGTTGGCGCTCTACCCTGACTACACACCAACCAGACCAACCAGTTGGTCTCTACCGTGGCTACAAACCAACCAGACTGACCAGTTGGTTCTCTACCCTGACTACACATCAACCAGACTGACCAGTTGGTGCTCTACCCTGACTACACATCAACAAGACTGACCAGTTGGTCTCTACCCTGACTACACACCAACCAGACTGACCAGTTGGCGCTCTACCCTGACTACACACCCACAAGACTGACCAGTTGGCGGTCTACCGTGACTACACACCAACCAGACGGACCAGTTGGCGCTCTACCCTGACTACACACCAACCAAACTGACCAGTTGGTGCGTTACCCTGACTACACACCAACCAGACTGACAAGTTGGCGCTCTACCCTGACTACACACCAACCAGACTGACCAGTTGGCGCTCTACCCTGACTACACACCAACCAGACTGACAAGTTGGCGCTCTACCCTGACTACACACCAACCAGACTGACCAGTTGGCAGTCTACCCTGACTACGCACCAACCAGAGCGATCAGTTGGCGGTCTACCCTGACTACACACCAACCAGACTGACCAGTTGGTGCTCTACCCTGACTACACACCAACCAGAGTGACCAGTTGACGGTCTACCCTGACTACACACCAACCAGACTGACCAGTTGGCGGTCTACCGTGACTACACACCAACAAGACTGACCAGTTGGTGCTCTACCCTGACTACCCACCAACCAGAGTGACCAGTTGGCGGTCTACCCTGACTATACACCAACCAGACTGACCAGTTGGCGGTCTACCCTGACTACACACCAACCAGACTGACCAGTTGTCGATCTACCTTGACTACACATCAACCAGACTGACCAGTTGGGGCTCTACGCTGACTACACACCAACCAGACTGACCAGTTGGTGCTCTGGCGTGACTACACACCAACCAGACTGACCAGTTGGTGCTCTACGCTGACTACATACTAACCAGACTGACCAGTTGGTGCTCTACGCTGACTACACACCAACCAGACTGATCAGTTGGTGCTCTACCCTGACTACACACCAACAAGACTGATCAGTTGGCGGTCTACCCTCACTACACACCAACCAGACTGACCAGTTGGCAGTCTACCCTGACTACACACCAACCAGACTGACCAGTTGGCGGTCTACCCTCACTACACACCAACCAGACTGACCAGTTGGCAGTCTACCCTGACTACACACCAACCAGACTGACCAGTTGGCTGTCTACCGTGACTACACACCAACCAGACTGACCAGTTGGCGGTCTACCCTGACTACACATTAACCAGACTGACCAGTTGGCAGTCTACCCTGACTACACACCAACCAAACTGACCAGTTGGCGGTCTACCGTGACTACACACCAACCAGACTGACCAGTTGGCGGTCTACCCTCACTACACTAACCAGACTGACCAATCGGCGGTCTACCCTCACTACACTAACCAGACTGACCAGTCGGCGGTCTACCCTCACTACACTAACCAGACGCACATCTTGGCGCTCTAGCCTGTCTACGGGCGCAAAAAGAACACAAAAGCAACGAGGACAATCATTGCTTTCATTTCTGGAAACATATTTGAAAAATTCAAATAGATATACCAAAAAATATGCAGCCGTGTCTAACCCCCCTTGATATTTCCCTTCAGTATGTTACACCATACAATAAAAACACATTGCTGCATAGTAACATAAACATACTGTAATATGTTGTGTACGTGCGCGTGCGAATATGTGTTTGTCTGTATCCGTGTGTTGTCGTTACGTCCGTTTGTCTGTATAATATATACACAGGCGTATATTTTTATATGAGTATTTGTGTTCGTGCGAGCTTGTGCGTGTATGTGAGCGTATACGAGCGAAGGTGCGCTTGTTAGCGTCCGCATGCGCAAGGGTGTGTTTAAAAAACGATGTATGTGTGGCGTGTCTCTGTTTGTGTGTGTGTGTGTGTGTGTGTGTGTGTGTGTGTGTGTGTGTGTGTGTGTGTGTGTGTGCGAGCGAGCGTGCACGGGGTGCGCGCACCTGTGTGTTTCATACCTTCGTGAACGTGTGGATGTGCAGATGAGTCCACTGCCACGTGTGTATTTGCCCGTGTATTTTCGAGTGTGGAAACAGCTACGTGTTCAAATGCACGATGGCGTGTGCGAGTGGGTGTTTGTGTGGGCACGAATGTATGTGTACGTATATACGCGTGTGCGTGTGCAGATGTATGTCCGCGTAATTGCGTGTTTGCTTCTGTGTTTAGGTTTCATTTGGGCATTTGGGCATGTGCGCGTGGTCATTCGTGTGCGGGCGTGGGTGTCAGAGGGTACGTGTCGGCGCATGGTTATCTGTGTAGTTTAATGTTGTACATTTGCGTAAGCGTATTCTGACGAGTGCAAGCAAGTGTGCACGTTTGGGAATCCCGTAGGTGCAGCTGCACGTGTATGTACATGAACAGATTTTCGTGTAAGTGCATGAGCAGATCCGCGTGTATGTGCACGAACAGCTGCACGTGTATGTGGATGAGCTGATGTACGTGTAAGTGCATGAACAGATGTACGTGTATGTGCATGAACAGATGTACGTGTATGTGCATGAACAGATGCACGTGAATGTGCATGAACAGATGTACGTGTATGTGCATGAGCAGATGTACGTGTATGTGCATGAGAAGATGCACGTGTATGTGCATGAGCAGATGCGTGTGTATTTGCATAAACAGATGTACGTGTATTTGCATGAGCAGATGTACGTGTATGTGCATGAACAGATGTACGTGTATGTGCATGAACAGATGCACGTGCATGTGCATGAACAGGTGCGTGTGTTGGGGGCAGATGAAAGAGACCAATGCTCCTCGGCAAATGCTCTGATATGTGCTGTCATGTGGTGACTATGTTGAGAACCAACCATTTTGCGTTGATTACATGGGTATGTTGTGTGAGAAAAAATAGACTTCGATAAAACGAAGGCACGCTGTGGCGTCAATAGGAGGATTGGGTCATGGTTGCTGGTAGTGACAGCAACATTTAATGTAGAAAATTAATGTATCAGTAAAACGAAGTTTGTGCTTTTGCTACCTTCTATAATTTAGATATCACTCGTGAGTAAAATCACAGAATATTGTGTACTGAACAACATAACACAACTAATTGTCATTAGTTTGCATTTAGGCTCTGAAGCATTGGGGTAAGGTGGGCAGACATGGAATTTTACTGAGGGGGCAAACATAGTTCTACTCCCCCTAATAAATAGGAAGTTACAATAAGAGGCTGTGATAATATTTCAACAGCAAAGTTTGGTAATAATTCTGAGTCTGTTAACAAAGAAAGAAAGCACTGTGTGAATTTAAGAGTTTATTATAATATCAACGACCTGCACTGGCAGGTAACTACAAACACAAACATGCATAGCAAATACATATGCAAATATCATGAAATGCACAGCGCTATCTTGGTAGCAATACCGTCAAGTTGATCCTCTATTCCATTAGACGTCTCTCACCTGTACATTCTGTGAGATGATCCTCTATGCCATTAGATATCTCTCACCTGTACATTATGTGAGATGATCCTCTATGCCATTAGATGTCTCTCACCTGTACATTCTGTGAGATGATCCTCTATGCCATTAGATGCCTCTCACCTGTACATTCTGTGAGATGATCCTCTATGCCATTAGATGTCTCTCAACTGTACATTCTGTGAGATGATCGTCTATGTCATTAGACGTCTCTCACCTGTACACTCTGTGAGATGATCCTCTATCCAATTAGATGTCTATCACCTGTACATTCTGTGAAATGATCCTCTATGCCATTAGATGCTTATCACCTGTACAGTCACAATAGACACTAGGGTGTAAAACGCTCACGTTAAGTTCAGCCAATGATATAATTGCTTTGGGTAATTTTCAATTCAGTCTCACACTGCTGTAATCACATGTAACATTTGGGAATAACCAGTAACTTGTGTACACAATACAGTAGAGTGGGGGTGAGAATGGGGACTGGGTACTGTGGGTACAGGGGACTGTGGGAGTCCCCAGTCCACAGTGTTCTCTGGGATGCGATTTCAATCATCACACAACGCGCCGGTCTGCCTCATCACCACTTTTGGCTTGTGAGGATGAGGATGCAGTATGTCACTGTTGTTGTTTAGCTTCTGCAAAAGACACAAAGCAACATTGTCAGGCACAAATCCTCATATGTATCTTAAAAAAAATATCAATCCGCCCTACTATCCCCATTGTCTGTTATATGGACAGGCGCAGTGGAATAACTATATGCACGGTCCGTACGGGGCTTTGAAAGTCTTGAGAAGCCTTGAATTTGAATGGACCAAATTCAAGGCCTTGAAATCCTTGAATTTTATAAAGTATAGTCTTGAAAAGTCTTGAATTTTATTGTGGTGAATAAAATATTTAAGACAAACTAACAGATGTAGGCCAGTGGTAGTCGGGCGGAAGAAAAAGCCGATGTACAAAAATATCTAGCTGTTCTTAGTCGAGTAATATAAGTTGGTCGAGTGCGATTAATTTGGATTGATGTTTTCAATGTTAATTTACTGCGATTAAAAGTACAGACGTCATTAAAACCAGTCTTAAATTTATTTTTCAAATAGCCTTGAAAAGTCTTGAATAGCCTTGAATTTCAAATGTCCATATGTGTACGGACCCTGTATATGACTTAGTGTCAGTTCCTTTCAGGACATCGAGCATCGGACTTTCTCCAACTAGTTCAATCTTTTGTAGTTTCTTTGGTTTCATTCCAGGTAATTTCCATCTTTGTTAGATCTTCATTAACTGTCTTGCGCCAGGTCAGTCAAACTTCCTGTCTTTCTGTTACCACCTTCAGACACCCACTCTAACACTATATGTGCTGTCCAATCTCTTGACAAGTGTAGTATATGTCTAGTCTATGTCATTGAGACAAACAATGTCATGCACACTAAGTGTTCCTTCAGTGGGCAGTTCTCCTCCTACCAAACATTACAGTCATCATGTTTTATTAGTCTGTATTGCAAAACTTAACGTTACACAAAATGCAACTGTAGAAATTTGATTAAAAAATTATTTAAAATAGAAAACGTTTAAAGAATTTATGTCATCAAAATGTTCATATAAACTAACGTCAAAGCCATAATTGAATGTTTTGATCACATCACACATTTCACAAAGCACTACCAGTTTGGCTGTGCTTCAGCTCATGGTAAACGATGGTATACATTTGTTTGCATAAACGCTGGTTATGATAGCAACTAACCATCTGGTTGTTGGACAACAATTTGATTCCTGACCAAGAGTGACACCTGCTTTGAAACAGTCCCTTTACCTCTAATCGTGTAATATCTTCAGTGAGGACATCAACAACCTCATCAAACCTCTCAGTTTACAGCTGCATCGTACCTGGTCGCACCTGTCACAACTTCCTCCTCGTTGAGTCAATGCACTTCAACTACCTTTCATGGTGTCCTGGTTCGTGGATGTCTAGAAAATGAGTAAAATGTCAATTTGTATACGTATTCTTCGATGTATACAAGATTTTATAAGAAACATATATTATTATTATTATATACCAGCATTGCATTCATTGATCAAAGGTTTTTCACTTATGGCAGACTGCAAAAACACAGCTTAAAGGCCATATCCTACCCAACAAATCTGAGAAATATATTATAAATAAACTTGTACATGTGTGTTGTTTAATGTTGTCACAAGTCTGAAGCCATATGTTAGCCAAAACATTTATAAAATTTGATTTATACAGTGCCATGCCACAGAAGAAACTTAGAAATGCCGCTAGCTTTCTGGTACCACTTTGTGAAGCTTAAACTTGACGCGTGCGGTCACCAAATAGTGGTCACTATAAATGTCAGCTCCACGGCAAACTCTCACATCTTGAAGGGACCTACGCCATTTTTCATTGATGATAATGTGGTCGATTTGATTGCTTGTCCTACCATCAGGTGATTTCCAGGTGAGCTTGTGGATGTCCCGGTGTGCAAAGATGGTACCTCCAATGACATAGTTGTTGTTCAGGCAGAAGTCAACAAGGCGTTCACCATTGTCATTCATCACGCCACAACCATGTTTGCCCATGGCTCTTTCGCAGCTGGAGTTTTCAGAACCAACTTTGGCATTCATGTCTCCGATGATCAGAAGCATGTCATGTTGTGGCACTTTGGCGACTGCTTGTTGCAGCTGTTCGTACCAGTCTTCCTTGTCCTCTGTGTCAGATTCATTGGTTGGGGCGTAACACAGAATGATTGTAAGCTTGCAGTGTTTGGAGTTGAAGCGTGCTTTCATTATCCTATCACTGATGGGTTCCCATTCCAACAAGGTGTTGGCCTTCTGCTTGGAGATTACAAGGGCTACACCACGGATGTGTGTGTCCTCATGTCCTGAGTATAGTATGGTAGAACCATCATGGGTCACCTGTCGCCCGGACCCAGTCCATCGACACTCGCTGACCCCTAGGATGTCCAGTCTGTATCTTTTCATCTCGCGGATGACTTGTGCTAGCTTTGAGGCCTCATTCATTGTACGGACATTCCACGCCCCTATGCTGAACTTAGTTTTGGGCCCGAGCAAACTATCTGTCGCACACCTGCCTTCCTGTGGTAGGCTTTCAGCTGGTGTGGTCATATTGCCAGGCTGGCTCAAGTCTGCTATGGGGCCCCTTGTAGTAGTTTCGATTGTTGTAGTTTCCGTAACATAATTTGTTTTATAGGGTGGGGTTGTTAGCCCCACGCCCAACCCCCAACCTGGAGGACCAGGTGCTGGGTTTCGTCTGGTCCCTCCCCTGATACCTGCCCGGCTTGGTTAAACCTGCCAGGGGCTTAAGCCCCCACCGGTATAGCTCCCAGAGTCCTTGAGACACGCAAGCCTCCTCACCACCAACAAGGTACCAGAACAGAGAGGAGGACAGGGATGTCCTAAATAACCATAAAGCAATCCATTGTGACCACTGCCAAAAATGGATACATACACAATGCTGTGCAATAGATGACAGTGATTACAAACAACTAATACATTCTTCATGTTCCTGGGCCTGCCCGGATTGTAATAACTTCAACTTCACAAATCCCTTCTTCGAAGATAACGAAATCCAGACCGCTAACCCTTTTGACCCCCTCAATGGTAACAATCATAACTCAAACGAAACAACTACAAGTAGTAATAACACAACCAATAACAAGAAAACCTATAAACAGAAGAAGAGACCAAACTTCAGGTGCATCCTCATAAACTGCCAAAGCATTAAGAATAAAGCTGCAGACATCGCTGTACTAAACGACATACATAACCCAGACATAATCAGTGCAACAGAGTCATGGTTAGATCCCTCAGTTAAAAATGGAGACATTTTCCCAGAACACTTCAATGTTTTTAGAAAAGACAGGGAAACAAGTACTACTGGAGGGGGGGGGGGATATTCCAAATATCCAAAGCTGATCTCATCACAACTCACCTAACAAACTTAAACACTAACAGTGAGAGCATTTGGACAGAAACTGAAATAAAAGCAATGAAACCCATAGTCATATGCACCTTCTATCGTACCCCACATGACTCTCAAGGAACTCAAATTGAAGAACTAGATCTATCTCTGTCTAAATTAGGAAACAAGATAAACACACATAATGTCATAATTACGGGCGATTTCAACCTTCCTAATATAAACTGGGAAAATCATCATGTCACACCTAACAATGGATATAGTACAGTTGCTGCCAACAAACTCTCTTGTAGAGGAACATGGACTAATCCAACATGTCAATGAACCCACACGTAAACAAGGAAATGCCAACAATATCCTAGATCTTGTCTTCACAAACAGACCTGGGTTAATAAAGAAACTAAACGTAGTAGACGGCATATCAGACCACAGCACAGTTATCATTGATGTAAATATTTCACCCAAGCGCAAACATCGCCTAAAACGTAACATTTTCATCAGTATTAAAGCTGACCACCCTAACATCCAGAAATCTCTCGATGACTTCACACATGAATACTTCTCTCTAAACCAAAACATGACAGTCAATGACAAATGGAACCTTGTTTCAACAAAAATCATCAACATTATGAACCAATATGTACCACGCCGCCTTACAACTTTCAGATTCAACCTTCCCTGGTTCAGTAAAGACTTGAAAAACATTTGCAAAAGAAAGAAACGATTATGTAAGAAAGCAAAAAGATCCAGAAATCCAGAAGACTGGCAGGAATTCTGTAACCTCAGGAAAGACATGCACGAACACCTTCGTTCTGCTAGATTGTCCTACATCAATCAATTTATAATAACTGCAATAACCGACAAATCGAAAGCATTCTGGAGTTTCATTTACAAACTTAGACAAGATAACCAGGGTATTGGGGACCTCACCATTGCGGGAAACATAATTAGCGATGACAAACAAAAAGCAGAAGCCTTAGGCAATCAGTTTAAAAGTGTCTTCACACATGAAGGAAATTCCAAGTTACCAAATCTGACCGACAGCCCACATGGAAAAATACCCAAAATAACAATTTCACTTAAAGGAGTACCTGACCAACTATCAAAAATTAACACCTCTAAATCGCAAGGACCAGATAACATTCCACCATGGTTTCTAAATAGATATGCCTCCCACCTAACGCCAATAATACATGATATCTTCCAATCATCAGTTGACTCTGGTCAAGTCCCCAAAGCCTGGAAAGAAGCAAACATAACAGCAATTTTCAAGAAAGGAAGCAGGGCAGAATCTTCTAACTACAGTCCAATATCCTTAACACCTGTGATTTCTAAACTTCTTGAACACATAATTCATAGCCACATCATGAAACACCTTGAACACCACATCCTAACTGACCACCAACATGGGTTTCGTGCAAAAAGATCAACAGAAACTCAACTAATTCAAACTATCCATGACATAAGCAAATCCCTTGACGAAAAGAAAACTGTAGACATGGCCATTCTAGACTTCTCTAAAGCATTCGATAAAGTTCCACATAAAAGACTAATTCACAAACTAAAATACTATGGCATCACAGGCCCAATATCATCATGGATAGAAAACTTCCTTACAGAAAGAACCCAACAGGTTGTAATCAATGGATCAGCATCCACACCCATTCAAGTCACCTCAGGGGTACCACAGGGAACCGTACTGGGGCCCCTCTTTTTCCTACTATACATAAATGACCTACCCAATAATTTCACTTCAAATGTTCGCCTTTTTGCAGATGACTGCCTACTATATCTACCAGTTAAATCCGACAATGACACTTCTCTCCTCCAAAATGATCTACTCAAACTCGAGGAATGGCAAAACACTTGGCTTATGAAATTCAATCCCACCAAATGCTTCACAATGACAGTAGTATAGTAGGTTCAATTCATTAGGTACTTGGCGCGGCGCGCGGCGCGGGAGGAGGAGGAATTCCACCGGTGGAAGGTCAAAGGTCACGTGACAAGACCAAGGTCAAAGGTCAAGTGTCGCCCCCTGGCGGATAGGTCATGTAATAGTGGCGCCCTCTTACGGACACGTCACGAACTAGTACTGCCCAAATTCGTGCGTCTTATTTGTTAAAGGCGCCCCCTGGCTGATAGGTCATGAACCAGTGTCGCCACCTGGCGGATAGGTCATGCACTAGTACGGTCCAAATTCGTGCGTTTTAATGTTTAAAAGGCGCCACATGGCGGATAGGTCGTGCACTAGTGGCGCCCTCTTACGGACAAGTCACGAAATAGTACTGTCCACATTCGTGCGTCGTATAAAAAATACGACGCACGAATTTGGACAGTACTATTTCGGGACTTGCGGCACTAGCGGCGCCCTCCTACGGACAAGTCACGAACTAGTACTGTCAAAATTCGTGCGTCTTATTTTTTTTAAAGGCGCCCTCTAGTGGATAGGTCATGAATTAGTGGGGCACTCTTACGGACAATTCACGAACTAGTACTGTCAAAATTCGTGCGTCTTATTTTTTTAAAGGCGCCCCTGGTGGATCGGTCGTGCACTAGTATCGTCCCCTTACGAGCAAATCACGAACTAATACGGTCCAACTTCGTGCGTCTTATTTTTTTAATCACGTCAAAATGGCGTTAGGGGTTATGTAGCGCCCCTCGCGGATAGAAGACGAACTACAAACTAGGTGAAAGAACAAGTGGACCCATCTGACGTATATGTATTCGGCTAATCGATCACGTGACTGAATATTATAGCCGTCAAATGTTGTACTTTGTGACTCCACTAAAGCCAAATAGGGTTTTAACATTGTTTTAATGAAAAGGCTTTATGAAAAACCGAATACGTCTTTGTTTCATGACATGGAGCGGAGAAAGGTAAACGGTTAAAAATTATTGTATTAAACTATACAAAAACAGACCTTAACACAGCACCCTATGGTAGACCTGTCGCCGGTTCAACTATAGGTTGTTAGGCAACCAGCAGTAAATAAAAACAATGTAATACATTGTATCTGTCACGTAGTGGCGGTACGTTCGCAAGTCTGAACACGTTTATTCATATGGCGGGTCTCACTACATGTCCAGTATGTAGCACACACACACACACAGGTCACGTTCTGGACGTAGGCAACTTACCTATTTCGTGCAATGCGCATGCGTGTCATCCAGCATAAAGGTCACATAACATTTCTTCCAATATAAAATTGTAACTCACGCGTCGCTACCATGTCCAGTATGTAGGACACACCTGTAAAATAGCATATGGTTCTATTCTACGCCATAACTTTGTCGTGTTTTTCATATTTTACTAACTCGGTGTGCCAACTTTGTACCATTTTACAACTTTTTTCATCGTTTCACCGCCATCACTTTGTCAATTTTACGTGTCTTTAGTGTTTACATGCCATAACTGTGTCCTGTTTTTCATATTTTACTAACTAGGTGTGCCAACTTTGTACCATTTACAACTTTTTTCACCGTTTCACCGCCATCACTTTGTCAATTTTACGTGTTTTTAGTGTTTACATGCCATAACTTTGTCAAGTTTTTCATATTTTACTAACTTCATGTGCCAACTTTGTACCATTTCGCAACTTTTTCAGTGTTTCACCGCCATCACTTTGTCAATTTTACGTGTTTTTTAGTGTTTACATGCCATAACTTTGTCAAGTTTTTTCATATTTTACTAACTCCATGTCCCAACTTTGTACCATTTCTCAACTTTTTCAGCGTTTCACCGCCATCACTTTGTGTAAATTTTACGTGTTTTTAGTGTTTACATGCCATAACTTTGTCAAGTTTTTCATATGTTACCAACTCCATGATAACAACATAACGTAACATAAAGCAATATAATAAAATAAAATAACATAAAATAATATAACACAACATAATGAAATAAAATAATATAACATAAATAATTGTGATATAATATAACATAATGTAACATAAAGCAACACAATAAAATTACATAATATAAAATAATATAACACAACATAATAAAATAAAATAATATAACATAACATAAAGCAACATAATAAAATAAGATAATAAAAATTAAAGTAAAATAAAATAACATGAACAGAAATAAATTAATATAACAAAACATAAAATGAAATAAGACGAAATAAAATAAAGTAATATAACATAACAGAACATAGCATAATGTAATATAACATAAAGAAACATAATAAAATAAAATAACATAAAATATAGAACATAACATACAGCATGATAATAAAATGAAATATTTAACAGAACAGAACAGAACAGAACATAACATAATATGATGTAACATAAGATTCCTCTTTCTATCTCGTTAACTCGCCAAATGTTATGAAATTACCACGTTGACTTTAGTAAAATACGAATATTTGCCAAGGTTATGGTCTCGAAACACAAAAAGGTATGTCATGACTGTGACCGAAGCCGCCATTTTACAAGAAATTCTGTTACGGAAGTAGTCGAAGCCATCGTTTTCTATGTCAAACCCTAATTAGTGGCTGTTTTGTCCGCTAGATGGGGCTCGCGTCTAACGTAGTGTCAGAGTTATACGCTAGATGGTACCAGTTTTTAAAGAAGTGACGTGCAACCCAAGATTGTTTCTAGATTGTTTTAGATTTGGTTAGGAAAATGATGTGTGTCGTAAGATAAACCAGCAAGGTTCTCTGTTTATGATAGAAAGTGTCAAAGTTTTCCCACAGAAGATTATGAAAGTAAGAAGATGACTTATAAAATACGTCTATGAAAGTAAGAAGATGACAATGAAACGGTAAAGCGTTACGAAATGCTACGAAGTTAGCACACAGACTTAGTAAAACACGAATATTTAATAAGGTTTTCATCCCAAAACTCTAAAAGTTACGTTATGATTTTGACCGAAGCCACCATTTTACAAGAATTTATGTTATGGATATAGTAGAAGCCATAGCTTTCTATGTCAAATCCAAATTAGTGGCTGTTTTGTCCGCTAGATTGGGCTCACGTTTAACGTAGTGTCAGAGTTATCTGCTAGGTGGCATACGTTTTTAAAGTAGTGACGTCGCAACCCAAGATCTTTCTAGATTGGTCACGGTGTATGATAGAAAGTGCCAAAGTTTTTTCCACAGAAGGTTATGAAAATACCAAAATGACTTAGAAAAATACGTCAAATTGACAAAGTCATCGTGGTGAAACGCTGAAAAGTAGTGAAATGGTACAAAGTTGGCACGCAGACATAGTAAAATATGAAAACTTGACAAGTTTATCGCGTGGAAACAGAAAAACATTTCATTTTACTACAAGTTACAAGAATAACGTAGTTAAATTTGCGAAAACGTCACCTGTCTAACGCAATGTACGGTGAAACGTTACGAAATGGAACGAGGTTAGCACACCGACCAAGTAAAATATGGAACAACTTGACAAAGTTATCTCATGTAATCACTAAAACTACGGCAAATTGCCAAACTTATGGCGCTGAAACGCTGAAAAGTTGTGAAATGGTACAAAGTTGGCACGCCGACTTACTAAAATATGAAAACTCGACAAGTTTATCGCGTCGAAACAGAAACATATTCCATTTTACTACAAGTTACAAGAATAACTTAGTTACATTTGTGAAAACACCACCTGTCTAACGCAATGTACTGTGAAAAAGTTACGAAATGGGACGAGGTTAGCATACCGATTTACTAAATATGAAACAAAACTTGACAAAGTTATCGCATGTAAACACTAAAACTACGTCAAAGTGACAAAGGCATCGCGGTGAAACGCTGAAAAGTTGTGAAATGGTACAAAGTTAAAGTTGGCACGCCGACTTAGTAAAATATGAAAACTCGACAAGTTTATCGCGTCGAAACAGAAATATATTCCATTTTACTACAAGTTATAAGAATAACTTAGTTAAATTTGTGAAAACACCACCTGTCTAACCCAATGTACGGTGAAACGTTACGAAATGGAACGAGGTTAGCACACCTACTAAGTAAAATATGAAAAAACATGACAAAGTTATAGCATGTAAACACGAAAACTACGTGAAATTGACAAAGTCACCGCTGTGAAACACTGAAAAGTGGTGAAATGGTTCAAAGTTGACACGCCAACTTAGGAAAATATGTTTTGTATTTTGTTTTGTGAACATAACGTGTTTGTAAACTTTAGTTTTGTTTTGTAAACATAACTTGTTTGTAAATTTTTGTTTTATAAATATAACGTGTTTGTAAACTTTCTGTTTTGTAAACATAACATGTTTGCAAACTTTTATTTTGTTTTGCAAACATAACGTGTTTGTAAAACTTTTGTTTTGTAAACATTTGTTTGTTTTCTAATCTTTTGTGAACATAACTTGTTTGTAAATGTTCTAAATATAACGTGTTTGTAAACTTTCCGTTTTGTATTGTTTTGTTTTGTAAACATAACTTGTCTGTAATTTTTTGTTTTGTAAACATAACGTGTTTGTAAACTTTTGTTTTGTAAAAATAACTTGCCTGTAAACTTTTTATTTTGTTTTGTAGACATAACGTGTTTGTAAAACTTTTGTTTTGTAAACATAACTTGTATGTAAACTTTTTGTTTTATAAATATAACGTGTTTGTAAACTTTCTATTTTGTATTTTGTTTTGTAAACATAACTTGCCTGTAAACGTTTTATTTTATTTTTGTTTTATAAACATAACGTGTTTGTAAACTTTCTGTTTTGTATTTTGTTTTGTAAAATTATTTTATTATGTTGCTTTAAGTTATGTTATGTTATTTGATTTTATTATGTTGTGTTATAATATTTTATGTTATTTTCTTATATTATGTTTTATTTTACTTTATTTTGTTATATTATATTATATTATGTTATGTTACGTTCTGTTGTTATATTATTTTACTTTATTTTATTTCGCCTTATTTCATTTTATGTTGTGTTATATTACTTTACGTTATTTAATATTATTATGTTGCCTTATTTTAAGCTATGTTATGTTACATCATATTATGTTATGTTCTGTTCTGTTCTGTTCTGTTAAATATTTCATTTTATTATCATGCTGTATGTTATGTTCTATATTTTATGTTATTTTATTTTATTATGTTTCTTGATGTTATATTACATTATGCTATGTTCTGTTATGTTATATTACTTTATTTTATTTCGTCTTATTTCATTTTATGTTTTGTTATATTAATTTATTTCTGTTCATGTTATTTTATTTTACTTTAATTTTTATTATCTTATTTTATTATGTTGCTTTATGTTATGTTATATTATTTTATTTTATTATGTTGTGTTATATTATTTTATATTATGTAATTTTATTATGTTGCTTTATGTTACATTATGTTATATTATATCACAATTATTTATGTTATATTATTTTATTTCATTATGTTGTGTTATTTTATTTTATGTTATTTTATTTTATTATATTGCTTTATGTTACTTTATGTTGTTATCATGGAGTTGGTAAAATATGAAAAACTTGACAAAGTTATGGCATGTAAACACTAAAAACACGTAAAATTTACACAAAGTGATGGCGGTGAAACGGTGAAAAAAGTTGTCAATGGTACAAAGTTGGCACACCGAGTTAGTAAAATATGAAAAATATGGCAAAGTTATGGCATGTAAACACTAAAAACACGTAAAATTGACAAAGTGATGGCGGTGAAACGGTGAAAAAAATTGTAAATGGTACAAAGTTGGCACACCGAGTTAGTAAAATATGAAAAATATGGCAAAGTTATGGCATGTAAACACTAAAAACACGTAAAATTGACAAAGTGATGGCGGTGAAACGATGAAAAAAGTTGTAAAATGGTACAAAGTTGGCACACCGAGTTAGTAAAATATGAAAAACACGACAAAGTTATGGCGTAGAATAGAAAAATATACTATTTTACTACAATTTACAAGAATAACTTAGTTATATTTGTGAAAACACCACCTGTGTAACGCAATGAAACGGTGAAACGTTACGAAATGGTACAAAGTTGGCACATGGAGTTAGTAAAATATGAAATACTTGACAAAGTGATGGCGGTGAAACGATGAAAAAAGTTGTAAAATGGTACAAAGTTGGCACACCTAGTTAGTAAAATATGACAAACATGACAAAGTCATGGCGTAGAATAGAAAAATATACTATTTACTACAAGTTACAAGAATAACTTAGTTAAGGTGAAACGTTACGAAATGGAACGAGGTGAGTACACTGGCTCAGTGAAATAAGAAAAGTTGGCAGGGTTATTGCATGGAAACTTTAAATGGCACTAGTTTTTAAGGTTATCACTATGATTGAATGTGTAATTTTGCAAGAAATTGTGTTATGGTGCTGATGTGACCCGACATTTTTACGGAAGTTGTGTTTTGCACATGGTAGGAAGCGTCATTTTAACGGAAGTTATGGTTTGCGCATGACATAAAACTCTCCTACCGTTGTGTTTATTGGTTGCGCAACGACAAAGTGAGTTGCCTACGTGCAGAACGTAATGGCGACGCGTGAGCTACAATTTTGTATTGTTGGAAGAAATGCTATGTGACCTGCATACTGGACAATACGCATGCGCATTGCACGACATATGTAAGTTGCCTACGTGTAGGACGTGACCGGTTTTTCCTACATACTGGACATGGTAGCGACGCGTGAGTTACAATTTTATATTGGAAGAAATGTTATGTGACCTTTATACTGGACGACACGCATGCGCATTGCACGAAATAAGTAAGTTGCCTACGTCCAGAACGTGACCTGTGTGTGTGTGTGTGCTACATACTGGACATGTAGTGAGACCCGCCATATGAATAAAGGTGTTCAGACTTGTGAACTTACCGCCACTACGTGACAGATACAATGTATCACATTGTTTTTATTTAATGCTGGTTGCATAACAACCTATAGTTGAACCGGCGACAGGTCTACCATAGGGTGCTGTGTTAAGGTCTGTTTTGGTATAGTTTAATACAATAATTTATAACCGTTTACCTATCTCCGCTCCATGTCATGAGACAAAGACGTATTCGGTTTTTCATAAAGCCTTTTCATTAAAACATTGTTAAAACCCTATTTGGCTTTAGTGGAGTCACAAAGTACAACATTTGTCGGCTATAATATTAAGTCACGTGAACGATAAGCCGAATACATATACGTCAGATGGGTCCACTTGTTCTTTCACCTAGTTTGTAGTTCGTCATCTATCCGCGAGGGGCGCTACATAATCCCTAACGCCATTTTGACGTTTAAAAAAATAAGACGCACGAATTAGGACAGTATTAGTTCGTGATTTGTCCGTAAGGGGACGACACTAGTGCACGACCGGTCCACCAGGGGGCGCCTTTAAAAAATAAGATGCACGATTGTTGACAGTACAAGTTCGTGACTTGTCCGTAGGAGGGCGCCACTAATTCATGACCTATCCACCAGGGGGCGCCTTTAAAAAAAATAAGACGCACGAATTTTGACAGTACTAGTTCGTGACTTGTCCGTAGGAGGGCGCCGCTAGTGCATGACATATCCGCCAGGGGGCGCCTTTAAAAAAACACGGCGTACGAATTTGGACAGTACTAGTTCGTGACTTGTGAACATTGGGCGAATTCGCCCACATCTGACAAATGAATCGTGTAAAACACTTGTTCATGCACTAGTAACATCCCGGTTAGACTATTGCAACTCTCTCCTCTATGGTATACCAAAAAACACCATGCAGCGACTGCAAAGGGTGCAGAATTGTGCAGCTCGCATAATTACGCGTACGAAGAAATACGATCACATTACACCAGTGCTTCAGCGACTACATTGGCTACCAGTTCATCTGAGACCAACCTACAAAGTGCTGCTATTGACCTATTGTGCTCTAAACGGGGTAGCGCCCGACTACCTGAGTGAATTGTTCAACTACAGACACGTAAACAGAACTCTACGATCTGCCTCACAGCCGCCCCTTTTGTCCATACCGGCCTCACAGACTGTCACCCACGGTGATCACCGTTTCGCCGTCTGCTCGGCAGTTCTATGGAACAATTTGCCGTCTTTGATCAGGACTGCCTCAACAGTAAACAGTTTTAAGACACTTCTAAAAACTCATTTATTTAGGCAAGCTTTTTTGTAATTTAACTTTTTGTGTTTTAATTTATCATGTTTAAATCAATTAGTGTATTTAAAGTTATTTTACTTTATTTATGTATTTTTATTTTATATATATATATATATATATATATATATATATTTTTTTTTTTATTCTGTTCCTATTTGTCAAATGCTATCTTCATGCTTTTAGATACTGTATTTTAGGTATTTTAGGTATTCTTTACACATTTACTTTTATGTATGTTTGTAAAGCGCCTGAGAGCAATTTTAATTGATCGGGCGCTATATAAGTATTGTATTATTATCATTATTATTATTACTTGTCCGTAAGAGGGAGCCGCTAGTGCATGACCTATCCGCCAGGTGGCGACATTGGTTCGTGACCTATCCGCCAGGGGGCGACTTAAAAATAAGACTAGTTCGTGACGTGTCCGTAAGAGGGCGCCACTAGTGCATGACATATCCGCCAGGTGGCGACACTATTTCATGACATATCCGCCAGGGGCGACACTTGATCTTTGACCTTGATCTTGTCACGTGACCTTTGACATTCCACCGGTGGAATTCCTCCTCTTCCCGCGCCGCGCGCCGCGCCAAGTGCCTAATGAATTGAACCTACTATACTACTAATGACATTAGCCTCAAGAAAACCGACACCAAATCACTACACCTTCTGTGGCCAACAATTTAAATCTGTTCAATCTCACTACTATCTTGGAGTACAAATATCAAATACTTTAAATTGGACAACACAATGCAACTCAGTCGCTAAGAAAGCACAACAGACACTAGGAGTCATTAGGAGAAATCTAAATAAATGCCCAACCCACATTAACTCTATAGCTTACACAACCCTTGTCCGACCAATACTAGTATATGCGTCAGCATCATGGGATCCAAATTGCCTAAAACATATTAAAACCTTAGAAAGAATCCAAAGACAAGCTGCTAGATTTTGCACACAAAACTATTCTAGAGAGCCATGAACATTAACCCAACTTCTTAAAGACCTCCAATGGGACACCCTTCAAACAAGGCGAACAATTAAAAGACTTAGCATTATATACAAGATGGAACAGAACCTTATAGAAATCCCGCTAGATCACTATATCCAACACAACACTAGATCCTCACGTAAACATGACAGTCAGTTCTTGCAAATTAGACACTCTGCAAACATATTTGGAAACAGCTTCTTCCCAACCACAATTAAATAATGGAATTCTCTGCCCCCAAACACTGTCTCAAGTAAATCACTAAACTCATTTCAAACAAAGTTAATCGCGCACTGGCGTGATGTGTCCCCAGGACATTTTGCCAGTAACATATACAGATACAAATACAGATACATCTACAAAATGGCTGTTTAGAAAAGTTGGCGATTGCATGAGCATGATGGCTTACAGAATACTGCCTGTGTTTCATATCACAAAACGAGCATCGACCAACAGGAGTGTGGTTATGTTTGAAGTGGTATATATAAGTAGGATGAAGATTTAGACTGCTGATTAGCGATGGTAATAACTTAACCTCTAACCACTTGTATTATCGCCCTGCTGTCACATGATTGTCAATATGTCATTATGACAATACATTATGACTGTAGTTATCAAACACAAATATTCCTTAATAATAGAAAAACTTCAACGCCGAGCAGCAAGATGGGTAACAAATAGACACCACCAAACCTGGCAGACCTACGTCAACTCCATCATCGACTATCTTGCCTGGCCTACACTCCAACAACGCCGTAAAAGGCTCTACTTGAAATGTTTTACAAATTTCACCACCACCTCGTCACCATTGGCATTGATTCTGAATACCTACCACAGCCAACAGAAAACAGATCAAGCTACATAAAGAACAACACACACAGCTACAACATCCCCTACTGCAGGACATAGTACAGACAGTTGTCATTCTTCCCCTGAACCATCCCCGGATGGAGTAGCCTGCCCCAGGAAATAGTGGCAGCCAAGTCCCTGGACTGTTTCAAGTCCAGGCTTGTTGCCCACCTGTAACCATGACAGACCTCCCCCTCCCCCTCCCCCTCCCCCTCCCCCTCCCCCTCCCCCTCCCCCTCCCCCTCCCCCTCCCCCTCCCCCTCCCCCTCCCCCTCCCCCTCCCCCTCCCCCTCCCCCTCCCCCTCCCCCTCCCCCTCCCCCTCCCCCTCCCCCTCCCCCTCCCCCTCCCCCTCCCCCTCCCCCTCCCCTTCCCCTTCCCCGTTTGTTTCTTATGTCAACTACCCCTCTCTATTATGCCACACACCCTTTCACTACATTTCAGAAGTGTCTATTGCAACCTCCACAAATCAGCATAATCATCACGATATTGATGTTGGCTGATTAATAGAAGAAGATACATGTTAGGAATACGTCCATAATCTCAAATAATGAATGGCAGGAATAGATAACTATTTCATCCATGTATGTGCTATATTATTACATTTATCAACCTTTAAAGTTTAAAAAAAGACATAGTATTTAAGTGTATTTGCATTCGACATATAATCAAAAGAACTTGTGTACATGTCACATATCAGACCCACTGTAGAATATGCCTGCTCAGTATGGTATCCCTATGAAATGGTGAACATGAACCCGAGTTTTCTCTGCATGTTGCCGCACCAACTCTGTGGAATTCGTTTTCTGCCAGTGTTATATGAGAAGGAAATGTAGTTTCATTCCGTCGGCATCTAAAAACCTCTCTCTTTAAAGCCGCCTATCCTCCTTAGTTTCCTAGCAGCTTCATCCATCTGTCGATGACTCGCGCATTGTTATACGATTAGAAGATTGCTTAATCCCTAGGTTTTGTAACGTCTCTGAGCTTGATCTTCGAGGATATTGGTGCATAAGAAGTCATCATTATTATTGAACAGACTGTAGCCGTAGGTGGTTTAACGTTTGGGGGCCCAATTTGTCATAAACTGTCACCAGAACAGATCCAGAGTTACAGTACTGAGATACTCCCAGACATACAGTGACCATCACTTCAGAATAGAAGAAACATTAGTCACATCACTGTGCTCTACAAAATATCAACAACCAAGTCACGGTAAACAAATCCAACCACCTCCAACCTAATTAATATTCATGTGTATATGTGCAATAAATCACATTGTAACTCTTGACTTAAAATACAGTGAACTTGTCAGATCAAACAAAATTCTGGCGAACTGAACCAAATATTCATGACCATGCCTTATACAGATAATACAGGCACAACGTGCAGAGTATATTTGCTGTTTTGTTGGGGTTATAAGTGATTAATAAAACACATATGTAATTAAATGTAGACATAGAATTGTATGAAATCATTACATTAACAGGATTAATTAAGAATTACCTAGACTACAAAGATGTAAGAGAATCCCTTTAAGGCTTTATGTCTCAAGTCACATGAAGGTATAGAAGAGTAACTTTCAAAACCAGCCATATCCACTTTTTGAGTAAAAAGAAAATTAGTTATCTATGTTACATCCTAGATTATATGTCCCAAATATATATTAAAGTTATTCACACATGTTTGAAAGCAGTCATCATTAGCTGAGATGGTCTTTCTATTTTCCTGTAAGTGTTTATGAGAACGCCTACTCTTGCTTGGCCGTTGTTTGCCTTAGAATGGTGTAGTAGGTGGCCGCTTTGTAAGGTAGTGAAACATTCTTCTTTCTTTCACTTATCCAATCCCGATTACATCCCACGACCCATACCAATCTGGTTTCCATAAGTTCTTCTTTTGGAGTTCTTGTATGTGGTCATCTCTTAGTAGAGTTCTGACATTGTAGGTCGCTATCTTTAGTCTATTTACCCTCTTTTAGTGGCTCTTTTTGACACAGAGACCCTTAGCACCCCTGCACGTAGTTCTAGTTGACCAGAGCCACCTCTTTGGTCATAGACTCTTTGGGGACTGGGGTCATGGCTTTGTAGTGCTTTGCATGCTGGTATTGTTGGCCTATCCTTCCACGCTGGCCAGTTTGGTTAGAACGGGCAAGCGATATAGGGTGAACGAAATTGCAAACAATTGACATGGTGGCTGTATCAGTATCAAACCACTGACCTGCCAGCACCGGGGTTCAGACATTGGTCGCTCAAGTCGGGAGTCCGACACTCTAACCACTACAAACAGTG
>OZ024855.1:20117716-20375216 GCA_964017155.1 Oasisia sp. SBJ-2009
CACTCATTTTTTGCTATTTCACAACACAATTATCAATAACAGATTTCTGTTTTTAATAAGTGAAACATACATATAGAAAAGAAGACAAAATTATGAATATGTGCATGATATTTTATTTTAGTTAATACAGTTTTTACTAATACAGTGTCTGATTGTGTTCATGCTTGGGGGCTGAAGTACTTGTTAGTACTATTAATATTCGTGGTTAACCGAGAACAAACTATTATTGTCGTTATGCAATAAGTAAACTGGAAATGTTCCGACAATAACATTTTCATGAAGTAGGTATATAAATAAAAATGAAAACAATCTTATATTAAAGTTGCATTCTGACATAATTTCCCCTTTTTAACGCATTTTAGAAAAGTCAATGTACACCATGACCGATATTTGCTTATTAGTATACTTCTTACCACATGTCTCACTTTGTGGTTTTATGCGTTATTTGATCCAATATAAGTTTGCAACAAACAACGGCTCTGGAGTTTCCCAAAAGTCGATCTATTTTTACCATCGGAACTCTCCGGTCAACGTAAGTAAACAATGGGGCAAACTAAAAGGCGGTTCCACATATCCACGTTAGTCGCTAGAGGCGCCACTAGGCAACAATACCCTAGTTATTTAAATCATCCTCAATTAGCCATTGACCGTACAGGCGCGTAGCCAGCGATAGTTTGTATGTGGGCAACTGGACATGCCGTAAATATGGAGCGTATCGAGCGGTGGCGACTTTGTGAATGTGGTATGTCGTTTCCGTGCGGTCTGCCAATTGTGATCCGCCTTTTAGTGTGGCCCTAGTGTGGTTTCCTGACAGCGCTTTTCACTGGAATTCCCTTCATCGAGGTCTAAACCAATCAGAGAATTCTAAGTGGTGAGGCTCACCCGAACAATGTTTCGTCTTTTGCTGCTTTTTATCTTAAAATGGCATATTATGTGAAAATAAATTGATACGTAGTTGAGGAAAACAATATATAGTGTATGGGGAATGCTGGTTTACTGGGAAATTGTAGTTTAAACATGGCGGAAGTCGGAATGCAACTTTAAGAGCTTGAGTCCAAAAGTGTTATGTATTATTTTTACAATATCCTCATACCAGTCACAAATATGACTACTTTCAAAAGTACTCATACTTGTTAGACAACTATCTGGGATGAAATCCTCATTACTCATACATATGTCACATATAGTACTCATCCCAAACATGACTTTTCCTGGTTACACATTGTAAACAAGATACACGGTTTTAGAGAGCAAGCATGTATTGCAACATCTGCATTTTTACTGTTTTATATTCGTATAAGTGCATCACTCCAAAGAATGCTTTAAAATATTTTTTTATGAACAACAATCATGGAATTACAGACATAGCACAATGATATACTATGAAAGATTTAGTCTAGGTAGAGCGAATATTAGTCCTACCAGTATGCGCTGAGCATCTGTGTGAATAGCCTCTGCCCTTTGGGAAGTGTCGTTGCAACAAGCTTGCGTCATAACGGGCTCTGACGTACATTGCGCATGCGCAGTGTTCGTTTAGCCGAATCTATGACGTACATTGCGCATGCGCCCGGGCATGACGTATGCCATTGCCACTACGTCACAGCGCGTAAAAAACAGCTAAAAGCGGTCACTGCGCATGCGCGCGCATGCGCGATATGCGTTTAGTCGAATATTGGACTGAGTCGAATCTGAGACCGCCACAGCTGCACTCCTATTAATCATTGCGTGACATTCGAAACGCAGCGCCGCCTTGCGGGCACGAATTTGGCAACCCTGAAAAAGCAGAAATGGCTGTGCGCCAGTAATGTGAAAGAACATTTTGGTATTTGCAACAGTGCTTAACATGAATATTTTTGTTATGAACATAAGATAAAGATAAGATAAATTTATTATGTGGCAACTTTACAATTGGGTTGTACATGTAAATTCATACTAAAATCAACAATTCCATACAATATCATATTAATGTACAATGTTAGCATATCTTATTGAAATTTAAAATCATCATTGGAAACCTACGCAATCAATTTAAGACATATACATTAAAATCTACTTTCCATCAATATTGTTTTAAAATAAATAAATAAATTAATTAATTAAAATACATGTCCATTACTAGCCGATCTGAAAATGCTCTAAACACCACGGCATTAAGGAATTTTTGTAGCGATTAGTTTTTGCCCGTGGGATAGGTAACTTGTTACACAACCTCAAGGCATATGGCACACTTTGGCCATTTGGTAATAACGCATTCAGTTTGTGATCACTACTCTTCATTTTAGCGAAATACACTCTACACAATTCATCGCGTCTGTGGTGCAACGTCGGCAGACCTGTTTACAATCTGCAAGATTTTTTCATACGGATAACCTGGAAATCTAGTTTTTAGACACCTTTTTTAATTATTTCTATGTTATCCGATAATTATTTAGGTAAGTTCGTATGCCATACAGGGCACGCATATTATGTAGTTTGATAAGATTCAATCAAATTTATTTGTTATGACCAGTAGCATGACCACCTTTTGTATAAAATAGTATACCTTGTAACAGTGATTCAGTAGAGATACATGTACGTACATGTAGTATTTGATGTAAACTGCATTAAGATTAACGGATTTAAAAGTTTTTTTAAAATGTGTTGTTTCCCTCTGTTTTTAATTACACATGATTACACATCCAAGATAAGGCAATATTTTATTGAGTGTGAATCTCTCAACTGAAACATGACACGTTAACCCCCGTGAAATATTTTGTCTGCTTCGTCTGGGTGCCGTATATGTCCTTAAGACCGTTTGTTTGTATACTATGTACATAGGCTCTACGTTTTTGTAAGTATTTGTGTTCGTGAGAGCTTGTGCGTGTATGTGAGCGTGTACGAGCGAAGGTGCGCTTGTTCGCGCCTGCATGCGCACGGGTGTGTGTATGTGTGGCGTGTCTCTGTTTGTGTGTGTGCGTGCGGTTGCATCTTACCCGGTCGCACAGTGCGCGCCTGTGTGTGTGTGTGTGTGTGTGTGTGTGTGTGTGTGTGTGTGTGTGTGTGTGTGTGTGTGTGTTTGTGCGTACTGTGTGTGTCGCGTATTCATGTGTGTGTGTGTGTGTGTGTGTGTGTGTGTGTGTGTGTGTGTGTGTGTGTTTGTGTGTGTGTGTGTGTGTGTGTGTGTGTGTTTGTGTGTGTGTGTGTTTGTGTGTGTGTGTGTGTGTGTGTGTGTGTGTGTGTGTGTGTGTGTGTGTGTGTGTGCTTGTGTGTTTTATGCCTTCGTGAACGTGCGTATGCACGTGTGGATGTGCAAATGAGTCCACTGCCACGAGTGTGTGGCGCGAATGTATGAGTACGTATATGTACGCTTGTGCGTGAGCAGATGAGTGGCCGTGTATGCACGTGTTTGCTTATGTGTTTAGGTTTCATTGGAGCTGGTGTGGGAGCACGCTTGCGTGCTTGTGCGCGTGGTCATTCGTGTGCGGGCGTGTGTGCGTGTAGGTGTTCACGTTCGAGAGTGTGTTTAGAGGGCACGTATGGGCGCATAGTGATCTGTGTAGGTTAATATTGTGGGTTTGCGTAAGCGTATTCTGACGAATGCAAGGAAGTGCGCGCGTTTGTGGAGCCCGGCTGCAGCTGCACGTTTCCAGGTGTTTGTGCATTAGCAGATCTATGCACGTTTGTTGGGGCAGATGAAAAAGACCAATGCTCGTCGCAAATGCGTAAATATGTGCTGCAATCTAGTGACTGTGTTGAGAACCAACTTTTGCGTTGTTTACATGGGTATGTTGTGTGAGAATCAAACAATTCTTCGTAAATCAAAGGTAAGCTGTGGCGTGATTAGGATGATTGGGTCATGGTCGCCGGTAGTGACAGCAACATTTAATTTAAAAAACTAATGTATCAGTAAAACGAACCTTGTCTGTTGCTGCCTTCTATAAGTCATGAGTAAAATCACAGAATATTATTTACTGAACAACATAACACAACTAATAGTAATTAGTTTGCATTTAGGCACTGGACCACTGGGGTAAGGTTGGCAGACATATGGAATTTTACTGAGGGGGCAAACATATAGTTCTACTCCCCCTAATAAATAATAAGTTACAATAAGAGGCTGTGAAAATATTTCGACAGCAAAGCACTGTGTGAATTTAAGAGTTTATTGTAATCTCATGCAACGACCTGCACTGGCAGATAACTACAAACACAAACATGCGTAGCAAATACACATGCAAGTATCATGAAATGCGCAGCGTTATCGTGGTAGCAATACAGTTAAGATGATCCTCTATGCCAGTTCAGCCAATGATATAATTTCTTTGGTAAATTTTCAATTCAGTCTCACACTGCGGTGACTGTGTAACTTCAGTGGGACTGTGGGAGTTCCCAGTCTACACTTTTCTCTGGGGTGTGACAGTCACAACTGGTGATTTCAATCATCAGCTGCCTTTCACACAACGCGCCGGTCTGCCTCATCACCACTCTTGACTTGTGAGAATGAGGATGCAGTATGTCACTGTTGTTTAGCTTCTGCAAAAGACACATAAACAATATTCTAAGGCACAAATCCTCATATCTGGAAAAATATCAACTTGCCCTACTATCCACATTGCCTGTTGTATGGACAGGCTCAGTGCAATAACTATATGACTCAGTTCTTTTCAGGACAGTGGGCAATGGGTTTTCTCCAACTAGTTCAGTCTTGTAATTTATTTCAGCACGAGTGAATGTGAGTGGCCTGTGTACGAGAGATATGTAGAAGTGAATGTGAGTGGCCTAGCTGTGTACGAGATATCTGAAGCCGTGAATGTGAATGGCCTTTGTATCTGGCTACCTGTACAAAGTGAGCTGGAACCTACAGGCCCTAGGACTGACCAGTTCGGCCGGCTACAACTTCACGGAGGTGTTTGATGGACAACACCTCGGCTACTTCAAGCCGAATGACAACTCCACGTGTCGGGTCAACCCGTCAGCACTCTACCTTATCCGGGCCACCAAGTTACCCTGAGTGACGCACGGTGACTGGCCACTAAGTCACCCCGAGTGACGCACGGTGACTGGCAATCAAGTTACCCTGAGTGACGCACGGTGACTGGCAATCAAGTTACCCTGAGTGACGCACGGTGACTGGCCACTAAGTCACCATGAGTGACGCACGGTGACTGGCTACCAAGTCACCCTGAGTGACGCACGATGACTGGCCACCAAGTCACCCTGAGTGACGCACGGTGACTGGCCACTAAGTCACCCCGAGTGACGCACGGTGGCTGGCCATCAAGTTACCCTGAGTGACGCACGGTGACTGGCCACCAAGTCACCCTGAGTGACGCACGGTGACTGGCCACCAAACAAACGAAAAATTAAGTGTCGCTCATACAAACATTTCGATGAGAGGGTCTTCAATGAGGCAGTGGGTGTCATCCCTTTTGATGTTGCTTATGTTTTTGATGACATGGATGACATCTACTGGGCTCATGAAGTCCTTCTCACCGATGTTTTAAACGAGCATGCCCCGATCAAAGAGAAAACAGTCAAAACCAAGCAAACCCCATTTATGAATTCCAAACTTCGAAAAGCAGTCTTTAAAACGTCAATGTTTTTCAAAAAATACAAAACATACATGGCGTACTCCGGCCAACTGGGAAGCTTACGGTATGCAAAGAAATCTCTGTACAAAACTAAAACGGCAATCAATAAGACATTACTTTTCTGAGAGGTGTGCCGGTGGACCCAAGTCCAAAGACTTCTGGCCCACCGTAAAACCATTTTTGTCAAACAAAGGGCTCCTAAAAGACTCTGTAATATTACTCTCAGAAAACGATAGTATCATATCAAACCAAATCTCTGTTGCGAGTACTCTAAACGAGTTCTTTGTAAATGCCGCTCAAGACATATCATCTGTACCTATCCCAGAAGACATATTAAACCACCCCAGCATCCAAAAAATAACAGCTCACATCCCTGCTCCGACTGGTTTTGATTTTAGTCCCGTCACGTCTGAAAGCATAGATACATTCATCTCTAAATCTAACCCCAAAAAATCCACTGCAGTCGATGGCATCCCTGCAAAAATCATAAAATTTTGCAGTAAATCAATTTCGGAACCACTTGCAAAAAAGTTAATAAATCATTCATTTGCGACCTCAGCCTTCCCAAACAGACTTAAAGAAGCGCAAGTTATCCCGGTGTATAAGAAAAAAGATCCTTTAGACAAGCAAAACTACAGACCGATTAGCATTCTCCCGTTCATCTCTAGCTCGGCGGGAAACTTGGTGGATGCAGATGTTTGAATTTGGTGGTGTATAAAAGTTGAAAAACAAGCGGAAGTATTGATTGATAAGTATTATTTTTGTGCTAAGGTTATTCATAAGGGTGTACTAGACATATATTGAGTGGCAGTTTTGGTTAAATTTAGTTAGTAAACAGTATTTTTGAACAAATTAGTATACGTGGGTGATAATAGGGTAATCTAGCCTTCGACAAATTGTAAACAAGACTGAGCAAAATCTGTTTATTTGATATCGTATATAAGAGACAAAGCAATAAGCGCAACAACTATATGTGTAAGGTACGTAACACTCTGAATAGGTATCATTGTTATTAAAAATAAACAAGCTTTTTAGTAGGAATCCTTAGTTTGTGCAGACTATTATTTATAGTGGGTGAAATAGGGTAATCTAGCTTTCAACAAGATTGTAAACAAAATTTAGCAAATCTGATAAATTGATATGATATATAACAGATAAAGTGGTAAGCAAAACAGCTGCATACATAGGACAATTATTTGATTCGGCGCCATTGTTATTAAAAATAAGCAAGTGTTTTAGCAGGAAGCTAAAGTCTGTTTATATAGGTAGTGTCCAAAGTATCCGCTAGGGAACGGTACCAGTACAGAATAAAATTATTGTTCATGGTAGCATAGGTAGTAAGTTGTTTATAACACGTAGTGTGCTGCAGTTGCTGTACACAATAAACAAACAGTCTTTCTAAAGACTAAGTTGGTATAAACTAAGTTGATTTGATCAATCGTATTATGGCACCTTCCAAGCGGCAAGTGAAGGCAAGGAGGCACTTGCTGTGTGATCACTGCCACAGCTTGGTGGATTTTGCCTTATCGGGGTGCGGAAAGTCTTGGTCAGAGATAACGGAGGAAGGGTTTACTTTCCAATGTTTAGGGTGTTGGAAAGTGGACTGTCTGACGGCAGAGCTAGCTAAGCTAACGGATCTTGTGAAGGGGATGGAGAGAGGAGGGAGGATGATAGCAAGGAAAACAAATGGAGAAAGAACAACAGAAAACATGCCATGCATGAAGGAGACAGTGGAGAAAGTGACAGTAGAGAAGGAGGGGGGGGGGGGGACAAGGGGACAGGAGATGATAGAAGTAGATACGACAGGAGGAAAGACGAAGGGAAGAAAGGAACTGAGAGAAGATATGACCAAACGGAAGTCAATAACAAGGAAGATGTCAGGAAGAAAAGAGACAGGAAAGAAAGGACCAACAGAGAAAGCGGCAGGGGGGGGGGAAGTCAGCAACCAGGGAGATGCAAAACGGAGGAGCTACTCTGAAGCAGTGATCGAGGGTGCATTGAGAACAGAAAGGGTTTTTATGGGCGACTCAATTTTGCGAAAGACGGACAAGACGTTAAACAAAGGAGAAGATGTTGTTGTTTGTCTTCCGGGCGCTCGGATTGAGCATGTGACAGATAGGGTAGAGAACGTGTTGGGGCATGGCCAGGGAGGATCTATATTAGTACATGTAGGGACGAACAATGCAGACAGGGAGGGGACAACTAGAATAGTGCAAAGATACAGACAGTTGGTAGGGCAACTGAAGAAGACAAGAGTTGAACAGATCATTCTCTCAGGAATCTTGCCAGTAATCGGAGGAAGGGGAGCAACCTATCGAAACTGTAAGAGGATGGCAATCAATGCTCTGGTGGAGCAGATGTGTGAAGGAGAAGGAGTTGGATTTGTAGATTTGTGGGGATACTTTGTTGGGAAGGAAGATATGTACGTGAGAGATGGCCTCCATCTAAGCGGAAAGGGCGCAGCAGTGTTCTCCGAGAACCTGCTTCAATCTATGGACAGAGGAACAGGTTGCAATTTTTTAAACTAGTTTCGCAGGGGGGATACACAGAGAAGCCAAATACTAGAGGCATAGCTAAAGACAGCAAAAAGAAATCAGCAAAAAACAGCCTGGAAAGCCCTACGAAATTTGGTTATAAATGTGTTTGTTTAAATGCAAGGAGCATAGTAAACAAAAGAAATGAACTAAACATTATGGTAGAAGATATTGACCCTCACATAATAGGTATAACTGAATCTTGGGCCACCCCCGATATATCAGATGCCGAATTAGGAATGACAGGATATGTAATGTTTAGGAAAGATAGATTAGGAAGAAGGGGAGGCGGAGTTATTTTATATATTAAAGAATCCATCCAGGCTTACGAAATAAAATTAGAAAAAGAAGCAGAATGTGAAGCTGTCTGGTGTAACATAGTTACAGGAAACTCAACATTAACTGTTGGGTTAGTTTATCGTAGTCCAAACATAAGCATAGAAGAGAATGAAAAAATGCACAACGCTATAAAAGAAGTGAGTAAACGGGACTGTATTATTATGGGGGATTTTAACCATGGGCATATAAAGTGGACACCTCTACAGAGTCCTGGGAGAGAGGATCAAGAGTTTTTAAATTTAGTACAAGATAGTTTCCTTTTTCAACATGTGTTAGAATCAACCAGGGACAAGAACGTGTTGGACATAGTTTTGAGCTCACAGAAGGAATTTGTTGATAATGTCAATATATGTGAGCCACTGGGATGTAGTGATCATAACCAGATACATTTTATCATCAAAGTAAAAGGAGAACGGAACAGAAAAATACGGTACAGGAAAATTTTTCACAAAGGAAGATATAAGGACATGAAGGAATATTTAGCGAAGATAGACTGGAATAACACACTGAAGAATAAGACAGCAACAGAATGCTGGAATATCTTAAAGAGGGAAATTGACTGCGTCGTTGACAAATTTGTCCCCTTGAAAAAACAGGGGAAAAGGTCAAAGAAGAAACACTTATCGAAGGAAGCCATTAGAAAAATCAAGTACAAGCAAATGATGTGGAAGACATATAGACATACTGGAAGTGACGAAGACTATGCCATTTATAAAGAAGCACTTAATCAAGCTACAGCTGAAATTAGAAATTCGAAGAGAAGCTATGAACAAAAAATAGCTTTCAACATAAAACATGACAGCAAGAGTTTTTATGCGTATGTTCGAAGTAAACAGAAAGTTCAAGATAAGGTCGGGCCACTAGAAGGTAGTGATGGAAACATAATAACGGAGGGATTCTTAATGGCAGAAAACCTAAATGAATACTTTAGTTCGGTGTTTACCAGGGAAGATATTAGTACATTACCAGTACTAGAGACTAAGTTCAAAATGGTAGCTATGAAAATAAGAGATATGAAGGATAATAAATCACCAGGAGTGGATGGGATTCCTCCCAAATTACTACTGGAAATTGTAGAACAAATTAGCATACCACTTGCAACAGTGTTCAATTTGGCATTAGAGGAAGGAGTGGTTCCGGTAGAATGGAAAGAAGCAAACATCATACCATTATTTAAAAAAGGATCAAGAAGCAAGTCAGAGAACTATAGACCAGTGAGTTTAACATCGGTGATTTGTAAACTATTAGAAAGACTAATTAAAGATCACTTGGTTGATTTTCTTGTTAAAAATAAATTGATAAACACATCTCAACATGGGTTTTTAAAAGCGAGGTCATGCTTAACAAATATGTTATGTTTTTTGGAAGATGTCACAAAGTGGGTAGATGAGGGATCACCAGTAGATATAATCTACTTAGATTTTAAAAAAGCCTTTGACAAAGTGCCACACCAAAGATTACTACTTAAACTAAAGGCCCATGGCATAGGAAATAGTATGATTAACTGGATAGAAAAATGGCTTATTGATAGAAGACAAAGAGTAGTAGTTGATGGGGAGGTTTCAAATTGGAAATCTGTTTTGAGTGGAGTACCGCAAGGATCAGTATTGGGACCTATTTTATTCTTAATATATATCAATGATTTGGATGATGACATAACAAGCAAGGTGTTGAAGTTTGCGGACGACACAAAAGTGTTTAGGAAAATAAAAAGTGATGCAGATAGACAGCATCTACAAGATGATCTAAATAAGTTGATAGAATGGTCTGAGAAATGGCAAATGCTGTTTAACTTTGGAAAGTGTAAGTGCCTCCACACAGGACATGGGAATGAAAATGCACAATATACAATGGGTGGTACTGCACTAAATACTACTGTAAAGGAAAAGGACTTAGGTTTAACCATTAGTGCTGACATGAAGGTATCAGAGCAGTGTGGAATTGCAGCAGCGAAGGCAAACCAAATTCTTGGATTAATTAGGCGAAATATAGTATACAAAGAAAAAGAACTAATAATACCGCTTTATAAAACAATAGTTAGGCCTCATTTAGAATATTGTATACAAGCATGGAGGCCATATCGCAAGAAGGATATTGATATGCTAGAAAGAGTACAAAGGAGAGCAACAAAAATGATACCAAAACTCAGGAATATTAGTTATGAAATGCGTCTAAAAGAATGTGGTCTAACAACATTAGAAACCAGAAGATTGAGAGGAGATCAGATTGAGGTTTTTAAAATATTGAATGGGTATGAAAATATTGACAGAAATATTTTTTTCACGGTCAAGGAAGAGAGAAGGACTAGAGGACATGGAGTTGCATTAGCAAAGAAGCAGTGTAGACTAGATATTAGAAAATTTTCATTTTCCCAAAGAATAGTAAACGAATGGAACAAATTATCAGCTGATTGTGTAGGTGCTAGAAGTGTTAATATGTTTAAAAATAAAATTGACATATACCTAAGACGGGCAGGGTATACTTAGATAGATAGGTTGGACTCTCGATAAGCCAAACGGCTTCCTTGTCCACCTGCCATCTAGAGTTGATTCTCTAGGTGGCAATCTTGTTAAATCTTGTCAAATCTTGTTAAAGCTATTTGAAAACGCAATCAACTCCCAATTAAGCTCTCATTTTGAGAATATGTTCAACCCTTTTCTCGGTGCTTTCAGGCCGGGCATGGGGTGTCAGTCCACTCTATTGAGACTACTAGAGGATTGGCGCAAGGCACTTGACAGTCATAAGTATGTCGCTGCCATTCTCATGGACTTGACAAAGGCCTTTGATTGCCTCCCTCACAACCTGCTCTTAGGTAAACTCAGTGCGTATGACCTTTCTGAGAAATCATGCAGTTTAGTTAGTAATTATCTCAGCAACAGGAAACAGCAAGTGAAATTAGGACCTCACTACAATGAGTGGGCTGACATCGTCAGAGGTGTACCCCAAGGCTCTATTCTTGGCCCTCTTCTTTTCAATGTTTTTATTAATGATATTTTTCACTTTTTGGATAAATCCTCTCTCTATAATTATGCCGATGATAACACCCTGTCTTGTGCTCATTCAAATTCTGACACTCTCATTCACACCTTGCAACAAGACTGTACTTCTACATTACAGTGGTTCAATATAAACCAAATGAAGGCTAACCCATCCAAATTCCAAGCAATTAGCTTCAGCAAGAGGGGAACAAGGGACATAACAAATTTTACTTTTGAAAACACTACCATTCACTGTGAAAACTCTGTTGTCCTTCTCTGCTTTGATATTGATCATTCGTTAACTTTTAACACACATATCGCGAACATCTGCAAAAAGTCAGCTAGACAGTAATGCTGTTAGCGGTCTTAAAACGTCTCGGTCATCTCCTTACTCGACAAGGGAAACTTGCGATTTTCAAATCATTCATAACATCAAACTTCAACTACTGTCCTTTGATCTGGCACTTTTGTAGCCAATCTAGCACCAACAAACTTGAAAAAATTCAAGAGAGAGCACTTCGCTTTATTTACAATGATTATTCATCCACGCATCATGACCTTTTAAAGACCGCTAACACCGAACACCTCCACGTTAAAAGGATAAAAGAAATGGCATGCGAAGTATTCAAAATTGTAAATAATATTGCTCCAAGTTTTATTCAAAATCTCATCATTTTAAAATGTTCCCAGTATTCCATGCGAAAGGAAAACACTGCAGTTGTCCCTAAGGCAAACACATCTAAATATGGACTTAAATCATTTGTCCATGATGGGCCCCGGATCTGGAACAGCCTGCCAAATGAAATGCGAAAAACAGTTAACTACGGTGAGTTTCGCAGACTGATCCGGAACTGGGATGGCCCATCATGCAATTGCTCTATATGTAGGTAAACAGCTAACATCTAACATGTTTGTCGCCATGCCAATATTAGCAATATAACTTTCATTGTATATATGCAATATGGATATGTGTAAAATATTGTTAATCCTTAATTTATTCTTTAGATCTATTTATTTTAATATTTTAAAGTATTTATTATTTTTAATAAGTTTAGTCAATATACATCTCTACATTTTAATTTATATTTATGCAAATGTCTTAAATTATATATTATTTCAATATATTTTAACCAATATACTTTGCATGTTTTATGTATCAAAAAAACAAAACAAAAACAAAAAACACATATATATTATACATGCATGTATTATTATATTTATCTTGTACTCATTACCCTATTTTATATGTATTATTGCTGTCATTTTAAATATTCTGTATGCTTGTTATGGTTTTATGTTTCATTGTTTTACTCTCGTTTTTTGTCGGAAAATAGCTCAGATGAGCTAATGTTACCAAATTATCATGTAACCGACGTTAAACAAAGTTTCTTGTATCTTGCCACCAAGTCACCCTGAGTGACGCACAGTGACTGGCCATCAAGTTACCGAGTGACGCACGGTGACTGGCCATCAAGTTGCCCTGAGTGACGCACGGTGACTGGCCATCAAGTTGCCCTGAGTGACGCACGGTGACTGGCCATCAAGTTGCCCTGAGTGACGCACGGTGACTGGCCATCAAGTTGCCCTGAGTGACGCACGGTGACTGGCCATCAAGTTACCGAGTGACGCACGGTGACTGGCCATCAAGTTACCGAGTGACGCACGGTGACTGGCCACGAAGTTACCCCGAGTGACGCACGGTGACTGGCCACCTAGTCACACTGAGTGACGCACGGTGACTGGCCATCAAGTTGCCCTGAGTGACGCACGGTGACTGGCCGTCAAGTTACCGAGTGACGCACGCTGACTGGCCACGAAGTTACCCCGAGTGACGCACGGTGACTGGCCACCTAGTCACCCTGAGTGACGCACGGTGACTGGCCACGAAGTTACCCCGAGTGACGCACGGTGATTGGCCACGAAGTTACCCCGAGTGACGCACGGTGACTGGCCACGTAGTCACCCTGTGTGACGCACGGTGACTGGCCACTATAATTCACCCCGAGTGACACACGGTGACACGTTTGGTCCAGTCTGTTATAGGACCAGTTGTATTGCCAATTGGATATGTGTCACATGTGTTAATTGATAAAATTCACTGCTTAGTAGTGGATGCTTTTGTGTGCTGAGAATAGAGAAGTAATGAATTTCAATGAAACTGCACACTGTTGGTTCAACATGCTGCTTCAGCACTGCCGTCTGCACGCGTCAACGTCAACGTTCACGTCCACGGAAGATGAACAGCGAGGTTAGGACATAGTTCGCGGTCCGTCTGGTCAAGTCGTGGCACAATTGTTCAGTTAAAAAAATTGTTTTAGCTAGTAGTTTAAGCTTACACGAAATGCGTTTGTTTGCTTCGTAACCCTGGATAATCCTTTGGTACCGGTAGCGGTAATTGTAGAAAATATGTTGAGTCAGAACTGATCGTGAATAATAGTACGTCCAATTTCGTCAAGCAGTTCATTTAATTCAGAATGATCTGGCTGTGCAGTAAAACAGGCTCCTCTGCGGTGAGGTAAAGTGGAATCCCCTCGCGTATATAAGGTTCCATGCACACATGACTGGTGGTTTAATATATAATATTTTATCTATGAAAGTAAAAGTTTTTCTTACCATTTGCAACAATAATCAACATATTCACGTAAGTAAATTACAAAGCTCAGAAACTTGTCTCAAAGTAAGATTCTAATTCAACTTCTGACATCCTGCATGTAGCCTGCCGTGTTGTTTATTACAGGAAGGATTGACCAATAAATATGCAGCATTTTACGGCGTTAGTCCACGAGGAAGTAGCGCGTATGTATGGCTTAGACTTAGTCTGATAATTTTTCTTAGTTTCCTAAACTACCACCTACTTATATTATTACATGATGTACGACTCGTGCTTTTGCGCGATCCAAAACGCTTCCGCTACCACGGCTAATATCAACTGACGTGACCAAGAGCAAGACGATTTCCAAAATATCACCCACCTAACTGCTCAGGTTTGACAACGTTCATTGACGTTATGTTTAATTCGCCAGGTGTCGCTACAGTTTCAGTTTTTTTTACAATAACGACCGACTCGCATCCTGCCCGTGTGCAATCAACCATGGAAATCCTTGATATCGTTTATTCCAGACTGTCACGTGACTATCATTCAGTGACGTCATAGACACGCTGCGTCAGCGCAACGCGTACGAGTACTCGTCGAGAAGGAATGGTTGCGGAAACCTAGGACCAAGAGGAACCAGCGAGATGCTGAACAACAACGCCACTAATGATGAGATAACAGATACGTAACTGTATTTACACTAATGTCGTTATCTAGATGTTATTTAGATAAGTCCATAATTAGGAAACGCCCTTTGCAGACAATATAAATTAGATCTATCGTGGAGGATCGATCGACGACCGTTTTTAAGCTGCATGGTATATTTTGACATTTCAATCCTCATTGAGCCACATGCCTTTATCAAATTAACCAACGTATTGCAGTGTTGTTACAAAATAAGTACGTAGTTTATACTGTTAGACGCCATATTAAAGATGAACGTTCAGTTACTGTGTAGGTCTATATTCTTAATTATTTCATATAGCGATATAAATGTGTACCAAATCACGATCAAGAACCCGATGTGGAGAGTTCTGATGTCTTGCAGAAAAAATCACGTTGTGAACAAATGTTTTGACGTCTTAAACTCCAATGGAAACGGAGATGATAGGTTTGGCAAGGGCCACGCAGAACTGATACCTTGCTAGTGTAAACAGACATGCATGCCTTCAGGCTAGAACACGCCAATTGATAAAGAGTACAGCTTCTCTTTCATCACGGCACGCGCCGTCTAGCCAGGCCACGGTGGGTGACGAGGCGTAACCGTCACGCGTGAGCGGTCACCGCTGACGTTCGACTGATTGTACATTTTTAAAGAAAGAAACAACCTGCAAGTTCAGTACAGTAGGCCAAGTAAGTCTTTAACATGTATTCAATCCCACAAATAATAATAAAGTAACCTCTTTAGTGTCAATATACTGATAAAATCAGAGTTCACTGATGAGACCAAATCTAACCATTCTTATTATCAAGGGAAACGATCTAGACGAGGACCGGCGAAACAATGAAGACGACATAACAAGACGGAGTACATGTACTGGAAAGGCTCTATCTGGCAGATGATAACGCAAAATAGGCAGCTCAGAAAACAGCATACCGAGGCCCAAACCACCGGACACAACAGCACCATCGTGATACTTATCACGTACAAACGAGATTGTTTGACAAGTTGAAGTTTTGTAATGTTCTTACCATTGATGTTATGAGGCATTCTACAGTACAGTACCTTTTATTATAAATGCGTGTTCATAAAATTAATGTTAACACTAGTTCTTTCTGACGGCAACAATGATCAGCCAATAAGAATATATACCAGTACATAACTAACTACAATTACGATGTACGTTGTATCGTTTTGATTTTTTTTATCGATTCCTCTAATTAATTTGGCTGTTTGATCAGTATCTGGCTACAGGCAATAGTGGACATGTGTGTACGAATAATATACGCTTAGTGAGAACGCTTCCGAATGCTTCCCAAAGAAGTCGTGATGGTGTTCACTTGAACAGGTCTGCCAAGAAATAAAATACAAACTACTTTGAACAGTTGTACAGACTGAATAATGCACTGTACACGGGCTTAAAGTTTACTATTCTACGGTCTGCAAATAAGTTGTTTATAACTAACAACATCAATAAAACCAACCATAAAAAAGTATTGTTCGATGTTGTAACAGCTTTATTGGGAACCCACATGTTCAATGCTAAAGTAGATAAGCAATTATCATAATTTCAAACAACTACAATAAGACAATTAAATGATGATCAAGTATACAGGTATTGTTTGCAAAAACAATAACAGCTTGGATAATATATTAAATTGTAGTTTTTACCTTTTGTAAGTAAACATATATTGTAATGTAAACTATTTGGAGAATAATATTCAACATCGAAACTTTTTTGTTTGCTATGTGCAACTATCTAACTTAACAACCAACGAACATAACATATTAGAAAATAGTGAAACTTGTGTTATGTAAACAAGCAGTACAGTTATTTCAAATCAGCAAAAACAATATTTAATCAAATCTGTATATGGGCAGTCACATTGGAAAACAGGTATCTTTGCAATATCCCTGGCACCCATTCTGTGTCTAAGTAACACCGATGCTAAGGACACTGTCAATCAATAGGCCTCTGCGTCAAGCACTGATTGTTATATTCGTATAGTACAGTTGATCATACCTTTGCACGTGATACACAGACATGATACTAAATGTTAGCGATATCACAGTTGGTACATTTAAACATAATGAATACATTATCATAGGTTTTACATACGGTATATGACAATACATTTCATGACAAAATCATACATTCAAGAGATGCTGAGCTGAAGGTTGACAAAACAACTTCCTAAATAAGATATTATTAACAATGATAACGTAATGTTATCTCACGTTTCCTGTTGTACCCATTTGCTATTTATCTCAACATCATACGCCAATTTAGTATCAATGATTTTATATACGTTTGAACTTTAAGCGCTAACACATTGGAGTGTTATTGTCCGTGTGAGTATACATCTTTATGCGAATATGCGTGTACCTGCCGCCATGGTGTATATGTCTGTGCGAATTGAGTGTGTGTGTGTGTGTGTGTGTGTGTGTGTGTGTGTGTGTGTGTGTGTGTCTGTGTGTGTATGTGTGTGTGTGTGTGTGTGTGTGTGTGTGTGTGTGTGTGTGTGTGTGTGTGTGTGTGTGTGTGTGTGTGTGTGTGTGATATGCGTGAGAGAGAGTTTGTGTGAGATGGAGTGTGTGTGTGTGTGTGTGTGTGTGTGTGTGTGTGCGCGCGCGCACGCTTACTCGCGTTTATATGTTTAAATTTGTATGCCTTTATACGTTTCTTAATCAATTAGTATCTCGTTAGCAAACATTATACAACATTATTCGGCAAAGCAAACGGTGCCTAGTTAAATGAAGGTGCTTAGTTAGTCACTACGTCGTTGGTTGAGAAACGGTGGTCAGGTCAGTCGTGATCGTTGTCCGGGATGTGTCTTTGTCTTGTCAGCCATTATCGTCTCACTCGGCGGCTGTCCATGACTGTAAATTAATAAAGTACAATATGAGTATTATACACTTGTAAATATGCATGCAAACAGTTTCAAATAATTAATTACTACATAACCGAGGTTTTGCAGTGCTTGATAATATATTTTGCTGAAACGTTTTAAAATAGACAACAGTCGATAATGATAGACACTAAAAGTGTCGTGTTGTACAACAGAATATTGTGAAACTGCTGCTTTCAAAGGTGTATTGAAATGTCTGCAACATGATAGTATTATAAGTATTTGACACATCGACACCGATTTATATACATTTCGAGTTAATTATCTACAAACGTATATTTAAAAAAAAAAAAAAACGGCCGACACGTTTGCAGTGCGCCAGTCTGAGGGTAAGACGGCTGTGTCCAATGACTGTTGGAAGATGTCACGGAGTGCTGGGCTAGGGTGTCAGCATAGTTCTTCAAAATTACATTGGGGATTTGGTGAGGCCCACATGCTTTATGGCGATTGATCGTTATGAATAACTTGCATACTCCGGCTGAGTTAATGTTAATATCACTCATAACTGGGTGTTGTGAAGGGTCAAGGTATGGGGGAGCAGATCCACCATCTCTGGTGAAGACACTCTGGAACTGGTCCAGGAGGATCTCAGCCTTCTCCTTGCTGTCACACACCAGTGAACCGTTCTTTTTCAGGGGGGTTACTCCAATGTTGTCTTGTTTTATGCTTTCAATGTATTTCCAGAAGGGTTTTGAGTTGTTTGTCTGGACTCCTTGTGTTATGGTATTATTGATGTATTCCCATTCGGCTTTATGCATACTTCTCCTAGGTTTTTTTAATGAATTTGTAGTTTGTCCAGTGGCTTGTTTCCTTAGCTTTCTTATAGTTTTCTCTATCACGTCAGTAGATGATGCAGCTTCCCATTTAACCACGGGAGGTTGCATCGGCTGGAGCTCAGTTTTGATGGGATATGTTTGTCAATAGATTATGTTATTCGTGTGGGTTGACCACAGTGACTCTGTGCATGCACCTGTGTTGTATTGGGTTTTGATTTTATTTGACAAGATGTTAAAGTCATCATTAAGGCTTTCCCAGTCTTGATACACGTGATCGACTTGCGTAAACATACAAAAGATGCCTATGTATCGGACAAACGACTGGGGGTGATATATCAAACCCACACACATTGATTATGTCAGTAGTTGGTGAGATGTTAGAGCGAGGGGCGGATAACACAATTTATTCCGTCTTTCTCTCATTTAGCACGAAATGTTTGCCTGGCATCATTCGTTTTACGTCAGGAGTGCACCGTTGAATTATTCCAATAGCATCTTCTATCTCACCGGGTTGATTGCGGTGGAATTCCGTGTAGTATTTCATATCGTCCGCATAAATGTCATATTTTGCATTGTGCTTGGGGAATATAGCGGTGATTAGCATGCCGCAGATAATGAACAACAGGGGTCCAAGAACCGATTCATGCACCACATCACAAAAGAGCGGTTGTTGACGAGATATGGCATCGCAGGTTTCTACTGCCCTCGTCCTGTATGACAGGTAAAACGTCAGCCAGGCTGGTGCATATCCTTGTTTGCTGCGATAAAATGCATCTGCTGCAGGAGCGTGGCGTGATTCAGTGTCGTATGCCGCAGTGAGATCAAGTAGAACAAGTATTACTCCCTTTTCTTGGCAGTCTCGGTTTGACCATAACAAAGTCACACTGTATTACATGGTGGACAGTTAATATTAATTCAACTGATGCGGCCGCAACAATGAAATCTGGCATTTATCGTGTTGTCATAAGATCAAGGATGTGGCCACCCACGTGCTGGTGGAAATCCTTCTCACGGAAGACAGTGAGCATCGCTGGTCAGATCCCTCGTAGTGTATATTAACGTCACTGGCAGTGACAAACTGTTCATCTGCGCCTGGGAGGCGTGGAGCGAATAGTTTACATCACGTTTCAGCAATGGCGATTATATCCTGGTCAGGAACTCCTGATACACTTTGTGACACAAGTGCATGTATCGATCGTTGTTTGCATGCATCGCCACGACAACCTTGATGGGTGGGCCGATAGTGTGACGCCCCCCGCTTCACAAGCAGCTCTCCAGGCGGCATGGTTGACCCGAATGTGATCATAACCGGCACAGGCAGTCTTGGGGTACACTGGGCGTGTAAACAGTGTTCACTTTGTACGGGGACTAAACAGTGTTCACATTGTCCGGGAACATACGACTGATCACCAGCTTATCAACGTCACACTAATTCTATGCACTAATTCTTGAGGTAATAGATAACCTGCATGCTAAAGATGTAAACTGACACACATGAACTCATAGGATAATGTTGTAGAATTAATCAACACACTAAATTCGTTATTAAGATATTTTACAAATGTCATGTGTTTCACTCAGTAATCACTGCTGATACTTACCCATTCATTGGCGTCTGGACGTCGGTGAAGTTTCGACTGTCGTTGAGGTCCAGCGAAGTTCCGGACAACGCCCCAGTTCTGTAATGTTAATATGAGCACATTATTTGAATGCTACATGTGTATTATGCATTATTATACAATCTCACATGCTTGCAGGCTACATGCCTGCAAACGCACATTGCAGTGTATGCCTACACATGCATGCACACCTATGCTTGTTTCCTGTCATAAATATTACACTTTTCATGTTGCCAATGCTATTGTATATTAATTCTATTAGCAGCAACTGTTGCTAATTATATAATACTAGTGCCATTATTAAATAAATTTCGCTGCACAATAGCATTCAGAAGTATTGTTGCCTCATTTTATTACATTGGGCTTCATAACAATGTCTTATTTAATACACCGTTAACAAGTTTGAATATTGCATAACTCAAATGTTACTATCCAGTAGCCATTCGGTAATTATGTTTCTAGTTGACTATGTAATTGAACGTATGTAATTAGATTATCACTTAAAATGTATGTTACTAAAATGACTACTATCACTACCACTGTAATTATTACTCATAATAATAGGCACTAATGATAAGAATCTTTATTTCCAGAAGTACAGGGATTTTGTTTGCCATCACATTTAAACACAGGTGATTATGAGGAAACAAGCCATTATTGGGAAAAATAAAAGATACCATGAACATTACACATAAATAAAAACATAAAAAAAACACAAACAAATATATTTATTAGAATTAGCACTTTTTAGAGCATTTTAGTGGAAACATATGCTAATTTGTAAATATGAAGCCATCTTGAAGCCATGAATAAAATGTTCCGTAACAAACCAATATTAGTGGCTTACGGAAAAGTGTTGAACACCACAAAACAGCATCATAAATTAAAGTAGCGTGTGATAAGAATGTTTTCTTGTACTTATTTTTACTTAGTAGAAGCTCAAGTATGCAGTTAAGAGGATGCTCCTTAGGGTTTAGAAGTTTTATTTCTTTAGAGCTTTATCATGATGAATGTGTAAGTGATACTGGCTTCTTTTCTATCGTCTTTCCCGCAGTAAAATGCATACATAATATTCAGCCACGGACAGATCTCTACTGTCTATACTGATCTATACTACTGCGACTACTGCTACTGCTACTACTGCTACTGCTACTATTTTATTGTTTAATAATAATAGCAATGCTACGTAGTATAGACACTCACAATTTTCGGGACCTGGCCCATCGCCTTGCTGATGACATTCATTCGCTGATGATCATATGCATCTTGCAGTGGAGTCTCACGGGGCTCCTGCATGGTGTCGCCGCGGGCCTGCCAGAATCTTCGTTCTGGATGACGCATCCTGTAGTTGGGCACGCCGGCCTCACTGCCGTCGGGAGACTCGAGTCTGATGCGATTCTTCCTCACCGTCCTCACGATGTGGAAGATGAGAATGACAGTCAGGACGAGGAACACGACACCGAGCACAGAGCCAATGACGATCGCCACCCACGGAGCTGTGGGGAGGAATGGCAGTAAGAACGTTGTACTTATTGCGAAACAGTTCAAAAATTGCATCATGCACATTTCTCTTTTGTGTTGCCTTCTTTCTATGTAGTTAATACTATGAAATTTACTATACCAAAGATACTATATTAACAACTTCCGTCGATGCACACAACATAAGCTTACTGTACACAAGCTGGTACTGCATTGCCTTTGTTTTTGGTCTAAATTCATTAAGAGATTAATAGATTAATCACTACTCAGGTAATTGTTTACTATAATTGTACCAATGAAACAACAATATTGACAGATAAATACTTAATTGTGACGTCCATGTTTTAGTTAATTTCGAAAGAATAGTTGTATAGTAAAATAACAGTAACTGTAAGACATTATGGAACAAATGATGATATATTCTATAAGAAATATGTAATCTTTGCACTAACATTGCATGTTTTATCATAGCAAAAGTTAAATTTACATTACCTGATTTCCTTGGGATAGCTGAAGAGAAAAAATATATGAAAAATTATTCATGGTAGAAACACGTGGCATACAGACTGATTGCATATAAAGTGAAATACAAATCCACACAAAAACTATTTGTAAAGTAAGAATATAACAGAAAACATTGTTCTATCATGTTACTATTATACTCCATGTAGTCTCGGTTTGTGATGGTGAATTCCCCATAACGACTCACTAAGTCACTTTCTGAAATGATCAAGAAATACACTTTGACTAAAAGTGTTGTTTATATGTAGTCTCATATATAAGAAACGTCTGCCGGAAAGAAGGGAATGAATCAATGTAAATAATTATTTCAAGACAATGAAGGTGTACATTCTTTAACCAATGGTAATGCTATATCTAGTGCCATTACCATAACTATGATAATGTATTAAAATGGCACCTACTCACCCTGCACAATACGTATTACATGTTTTTATGATAACTTGAACTGATGATCATCTATGCAAACAACCTAAACAGATCATACTTAATGTTATATGACTCACTTTTACCCGTGACGGAATTAGGATCAGCGGTGAAATTCCCAAAAGTTCCATTCTGTGCGGCCTCCTTAACTGTGTCAACGATGATCTTCAGCGTCTTTGTGGCCTCTGCATTGTTCACATCCAGCTCATAGTGTACAACTACACTGCCCTTGCTGCAACATAAAATGTAGGTTATTTCAATATGTACTGGTTGTTGTAGTATGTGTGAATCAGCGGTCAAAATATAGGCTGAGCTGGGTCAGCAACTTTTTAAAGCTCTGTAAAAGGCATGATTTCTGCGATCATTCATACTGGCTTCTGCTTATAACCATCCTTTGGAAAAAATAGCTATAAACACAATTTGGGGAGAGCCAAATTATTACAACCAAAAACAAGACAAAGTCATATTTTTTAACATGGAAAACATTTACTTTTTGCCCCAACCTCGTTTTCGAGCACAAGATTTGCATGGCCTATTGAGTCAATCAAATTTAAATTTCTTTTGGTTAGTGACCATACCCAAAAAGACATCAACGGTTTCTGAAATTTTAGAGCTAACGGTGGATGGCGGACACAGAGTGATGCTATAAGTCCATTGGACCTTTGGCCCGACAGCCAAAAAACTGTTTCAGCTACATCAAACATACAATAAACAATGTTAATTAAACATCAGTGAGGCAGTAACAATCCAGAAAGGTCTGCTTTACCCGAGGAAGAGAGTGAATTGGTAAATGAAGCATCCAACAGCTGGTTGCTGATACACTTATATACAATAATATTACCTGAAAGTGACTTTGATTATTTCGAATTTGTCTTCACCCAACTTTCGTGTGAGAACTTCCTTCAACTGTAAACAAGATAGCATGATGGTGGTGTTTGTTAAAACTACGAATAATATTGCAGTTAAACAGTTAAGCAGTTAAGCCTTGAAGTGTACTTTTACACGTAAGTACTAATCCATATATGCAGGTATCTATGCAAATACATAATATATACACTATAACTGCATGTACATGTATACACATACATACATGCATGCAGTATAATTGCATGCCTGTATACAAGCATATGCAGCATTCAAATAAATATTATTGATAAATTGGTAATGTTCTTCAATGTAACCGTCTATTAAATTTAATGTTATTATATTAATACTGATTCAATAGAGTTGCAACAAGCACACATTTAATACATTCTGGGAATGTAAGCATTTCACATATATTATATTAACACTTTGACAGTGCCTATATTCTTGCAAATTCTAGACCAGATGCGCAACAACAAAATCATTTTCCGAAGTCATAAATTGGGACAGGCACGATGCAGCATGGAACCACCAAACAAATATTATGGATATTTAATTTCAAACAGATATGTTTCAGAATTGTTTTGTAATATGGAGTTAATTCCTGATAAATACATTAATACACATTTACACACACACACACACACACACACACACACACACACACACACACACACACACACACACACACACACACACACACACACACACACACACACACACACACACACACACACACACACACACACACACACACACACACACACACACACACACACACACACACACACACACACACACACACACACACACACACACACACACATGCATGTACCCGCTCAGATAAGCACACACATTAGCTATTATTCATATGAAAAAGAACCCCCTTCCTCTGACTTAAAAACTTCCACAGGCAATTTCACCAAGCTAGAATAATCCTGACTATGCCCAAAATTACGGACATTCGCTACTTTGATTAGCATTTATGCTTAGGATTTGTTTGCCAGACTGAACACAGTCACAGTTAAATATGTTCTCTGCTTCGTCATGGCATGTATGTGAAAACTACTTTATCATCATCTTCATTCAACAGGAACCTCCTACAAACTATATATGTAATGGGTGGGATACATATGGAGAGTCTGGCCAGAGTCGGTGCTCGTAGATACGATAATGTCCAAACATTATATGAACAAATACAGGAACATGCACACACACACATTTATAATTTCCACATACTAACTTACTAGTTATGTTAATATTTTAATCAATATTAATTACCGTCTGCACAACTTCCTTCTTCAAGTTATTGTATGCCTCTGACGTATCATCTTTCAGATCTTTCGTAAATAGTCTAGTTATCAACTTTATGTTGACTTCAACTCGAACTGGATCAGCAAGCGTGACCGGTGGTGGTGTTGTAGTTTCTAGCAAAACACATGCAATTGCCATCAAAAGAGGTGTTAATGTTATTAAATAAACCAACACCAACTTGATCATGTTATCGTAACACATGATAGAAAGAAAGACCAAAATCAATTTATCCGAATTGTTCACAAAGCATGTCAGAAGCCTTCCAAACTGAAAGCTTATTTGTAGATATTTTGAGGTCCTGATCCCCTTAGCATCTAACATTATGTTGGTTTTGATAAATACACTACCTCTACATTGCGTATGCTCATTATTCTACACTGCTAATTACTGATTAAATGTCTACACATAAAATATAAGTTTGGATAGAATAATAATAATAATAATAATAATAATAGTAGCAACAGATAACATATTATAAGTTATGTTTTGGAATACTGTGCAAATATATTGAATTATGGGCCAAGAGTCCCTGAAGTCCTTTGGACTACATAGTGTTTTTTGTAATTATAAACAAAATGTGTTTTGGTGAATCACAGTAGCTTCTTAGTCTCTTCACCATAATCATCTAATTGGTATTTGTTGTGGTTATTAATACAAAATGACAAGAAACAGAGCCAAATTGTGTGAATGCAGCAATATGACTGGTCATTAGTGGTCTCAGTCACTACGGAGTTTCCTACTTCCACTCCACTCACCCATCCCAGTGACCAGAATGCAATTGATACCAGTTGGTCTGAATATGTTACTCAGCTACATGATACACGTGCACTGCGAGAAAAATATAAGTGAACTGGAGAGTATATGGATGTCAAGAACGTACCCAGGGCACACAATTTTGACACGATGAAAGATATTTGAACTATATTAAAATATGCATGCACGTTTCTTGAAAGGCACAAAAAACAACGAAAGCTGACTACATGGCCAATTACTTGTTGAATGAAAATACTGCTAGGTTCTGGAAAGATTTCAGGCCCATGAACAAACATAACACTCCACTTCCACAAATTGTGGATGGTGTAACGGGTCATGCACAAGTGACCAAAAAGTGAAAAAAGCACAAGGTGAATATACAGGCGTTACAGTAAATGTAAGGAAGAAATGACAGCAATTAATAAACAAAATTTATGTAAATCACACTATGCTGACCATATATGTATCAACAATCTTAGTTCATGGTTATTTACTGAACATAAAATACATATTCAGTATAGACCTATTATCAAGAACAAAGCTGGTCTGTTAAATAGTAAAGATAACTATAGATAAACCCATTGCCATCGCAGTGTATTGTCAGAGATATTGGAGTTCATAATTCTAGTAAGAATTGCATCATATATAGTAAAATATGACATTGCATGTGATTTTTAAAAGGAACATGGGATGGATTCCTGAACATGTGTAATGAAGCAGATGCTTAAAAGGTACAAGATGGTGAGGAAGTACAGGGTATTTTTCATTCTTAGATGCCTCCAAAGTGTTTGATCGTGTGAACCATCTGATGCTATTTAAGAAACTTGAGAGAAGAAAACTTCCAGTCTATATTATCAAACCGTTAATGTTTTGTCATAGTCATCAGAATTTTTTTGTAAAGTGGCTTATGGTTTTACTCTAAGTAATGGTACTCGTCAAGGTGGGGTCTTGTCTATATTGATATGAATGACTAGTTTGTAGCTAAATAAATTGCCATAGAATAATTTGTAAACAAGTGAACCATTTGATGTATGCGGTTGACATAGCATGAATATCTCCGTCCAAGAAAGGACTCCACAAGTTGATAAAACATGTAGTGAATATGGAGCTATGGGTGTCATTATTTATATTGGAGAAAAAAGCAATATGATGTATTGTGGCCCAACAAAGGTTAAATATCTGTCACGTTTAACAATTTCTATTCAGGGTAGAATCACCATAACAGAATATTGGTAAATATCTAGGACACAATGTTAATGAACGTGATACAGAGTTGTAGTTCTTACCAGTTTACATTGAAGACAATGTATTTTAATTTATTTAACTATGCGACTAATGTATCAGAATAAAAGGTGTCAACTCACCTCTGCAGGTTCGCTTGTCGTCATTCAGTGAGAACCCGGCATTACATGAGCACTTGTAACTGCCGACTGTGTTGGTACAGGTGGTGTCACACTTATGTGTTTTCTTGGCACATTCATCGACATCTGCATGGGAAAAACACATGTCTGAGTAATATTATTAGTTCATTAAATTAAATGCAAATCCATGCTTATCAATAACTGAACAAGAAATACACTACACCTCGGCTGCATACTTGACACATGTTTTATCTTGGTGGTGCACTACCCTTACACACTGAGTAGCCAGAGGTCACATATTCCTACCCTTGATAATGGCATCCAGTATCACGTAAAAAGTCTAACAAATGATCTGTAGACAAGGTATTGAAGCTATCTCATGTTTCTGGTTAATTTAGCAATCTAGAAGTTGGTCGTTGAAGGGTCGTCTTGATTTTGAGCAATGAACTTCTCACGGTCAAATGTCCCATGAATATTGCCCCAAATGGGTGTGGTTATCACCAAAATATAACTGATAGGTAATTTCAGCATTAACTGATAAATTGCAACAAGTTAATTATCACAAAGATGGAAAGAAGTATGTTCAACATAACATATTGGGACAGAAAAAAACACGTCTGGGTAAGGGAAAAGACACGAGTCGCATATGTGATTGATTGAGTAAGTCAGAACATGGAATGGGATCTGGGCAAGGTACATTGTTAAGACATGAAATAACCGACGGATATCGCATATTACTACATGGAAGCCTTATGAAGGAAAATGATCTATAGACAGACGATGGAGATGCGAACTAGACAAGTACTGGAAGGACGCCATTTGGTAGAGGATCACGCAATACAGGCAGATGTGTTACTAGTTTGGGTTAGTTAATAGTGCGTGGAATGCAAGAATAGGAGGAACACAGCAGGGGACATTCAGAAAGACAGCATGGGACAAAATATAATGGTCTTACGCGTTTAAACCTAAATCAGGTTTATTCATACAGTTATTATTAATATAATACAGATTGTGTGCAGATGACTTAATATGTCAATACTTATATTTCCTATCATATTCATTTAAAACTTTAACTCGTATTAGCAACACTGGAAATTGCATGTTTTCCATAAATAAATAAATAAGTGCTGACCAGTTTGACAGTCGTCTCCTTCAAATCCAGCCGTGCAGCTGCACGAGTAGCTATTCACTTTGTTGGAGCACGTGGCACCATTCTTGCAAGGGTTGCTTTTACACTCGTCAATATCTATTACAAGAAGACATTACAATACATGTATCCGTTGAGCAAGTATCAGCAGATTGCATTTCGGGCACATTTAAAGATACATTTTCAATAGCTCAAAAGAGTTTTGGAAAATCCATTTGTAAACAGTTTGTTAACGGTTTGTTGTATGTCTTGGGCATTAGATGGACCTGTGTTAATGGTTGACATTCATCATTATAATTTACTTATGTAGATGGACACACTTTTAGAACTAAATAAATCATACATACAATCAAAGGTTACACCAATTAAGACCGTGTCAAGATTATATAACTTATACTAACTTAAGAATAATTACTGGTAATCATTAAATAAACTGGTCACCATCATCTCCTCGGTATGTTTACGACGTTTTGAGAATATCAATGTTACAAGAATGTGCTGCAATGATGTTTGATTGTAATTACTTGTTTACATTTATGGTAATACGATATCTTAATGTCTTCAACTGTCTGACTTAAGTATCAGAATAAAATGTGTCAACTCACCTCTGCAGGTTCGCTTATCGTCATTCAGTGAGAACCCAGCATTACATGAGCACTTGTAGCTGCCGACTGTGTTGGTACAGGTGGTGTCACACTTATGTGTGTGCTTGTCACATTCATCGACATCTGTATGGGAAAAACACATGTCTGGGTAATATTATTAGTTCATTATATTAAATGCATTTCTATGCGATGCAGAGTGGGATATTATATTATCTGCACTTCTTCAGTTGGTTTACGACGTGGATGTGGTCTGTCATTGAGTATCCTCTTCTGAATCCAGCATGCTCTCGTGGCGGGTTTTTGTCGAGTGTCTTCTCTAGCCTATTCGTTAGTACTTTCGTGAGTACGTTATATATTAGACATATCGTTCTGTAATTCTTGAGGTCTTTCTTATTTCCCTTCTTGAAGATTATCATCATCTTAGCGTTCTGTGATAGGACAATTGCTATAGTGAGGTTTTTTTTTATCTGCAGGGGTTTCCCCCCAGATTCAGGTGTAATTACTGTGTACATCAGCAAAGCATCAAGTGTGCAACATTTGCAAAACGTAGTAATTAGTAAAATACATTAGTGCGAAAAAAATGAAATAATAAACATGCATTAATTGTAGACTGCTACATATCAAGCTACTAAAATATTTTAGGTAAGAATATTTTCTATTGTATAAACCTATCTTCCACTTTTCCTTTTCTTGGAAACCTTGGAACTATCCTCTTTACAATTTGATTCTTCATAGAAAGGTAAGTGCCAAATATAGTGATATACTATGTAATTTTATAATTAAGTTATTTCCTCGAATTACTAACTAGTGCGGAATGGTGTAGATTGTGAGAAATAGCAGGAGTGGCATACCATTCAGAAAGATAGCATACGTTTACTCATAGACATATTAATATAATATAGATTGTAGGCGGATTAATTAAAACGTCAATATTTATATAACTGGGTACCTATCATATTCATTTAAAGCTTTTATTCATATTAGCATCACTCAAAATTGTATGTATCCCGCAAATAAATAAATAACATCAATGCTGACCAGTTTGACAGTCGTCTCCTTCAAATCCAGCCGTGCAGTTGCACGAGTAGCTATTCACTTTGTCGGAGCACGTGGCACCATTCTTGCAAGGGGTGCTTAGACATTCGTCAATATCTATTACAAGAAGACATTATAATACATGTATCCATTGAGCAACTATCAGCAGATTGCATTTCGGGCATCAAAGATTTAGTGAAACATTTTCAATAGCTAAAACAAGATGTTTAGGAAAATCCATTTCATGGTTTGCTAACGGTTTTTTGGTGTGTTAGGAATTAGACGAACCCGTGTCAATTGTTGACATTCATCATTATAATACACTAATCACTCATTCACTTAACCTGTATGATGCCTACAGTGATGTATGTATACAAATCCCTGCACCGTATGGCATCCATTTCTAAGGACCATTCAGTGCATTTTCCTCTTCAACCGCTCCTGTCATTTTTACGCAGGTAATATTTCCTATGACTGAGAAAAAGTATGGAATCAATGCTAGGTAAACACAATTGTTTACGCTTCAAAGTTGCAATGAGTGGATTTGATATCTGGTCTGGATATTCTCACAGCTCAAATTGTGACCATTGTCAATCGCAGGAAATATAGGCTACTGTAGATATTCGAAATAACATCGATAGATGGATACATTTTAAAAACTTAAATAAATCATACATACAAGCAAAGGGTTGACAGTCGATCAATTAAGACTGTGTCAAGATGATTTCAATTTTACTCACTTATTTATTAGATGAACTGGTCGCCATCATATACTAAGTATGCTTACAATATTTTGGCAAAGTCAGTGTCCTATAAGAATGTGTTCCAATGATGTTTCGTTGTGCTTACTTGTTTAAATTTATGGTAATAAAATATGTTAATGTATTCATTTATCCAACTAAAGTATTAGAATAAAATGTGTCAACTCACCTCTGCAGGTTCGCTTGTCGTCATTCAGTGAGAACCCGGCATTACATGAGCAGTTGTAGCTGCCGACTGTGTTGGTACAGGTGGTGTCACACTTATGTGTGTGCTTGTCACATTCATCGACATCTGCATGGGAAAAACACATGTCTGGGTAATATTATTAGTTCATTATATTAAATACATTTCTACGTTGACGAATATTAAAAAATACGTAAGGAAAATATAGAAACATATAATGAGAGTAATCACACGCCGCATGCAATGAGGTGAGTCTATGATTCTCATATGTTCCACTGTCATTAACGTAATAGTTAATCCATTCATATACTAGTATTCTTCAATGTGAAGGAACCATTTTCATGCTGCACCATGGATGTTGGAATAGATGATGTAATAAATTGGGAATACTTAAACGGGATATGTAAATGGTCGTCCATGCTTGTGCACATTGCACTACTGACACAGGAGAAGAATCTGACATTAAATTAATAACTCAGAAATAGTTACAAAATAGTGTAAAATTACTTCATTACAACATAACAATTCTGTGTGAGTTTAAACTATGATTATTATTACAAATGGCAATTTTATTTAATATATATATATATACATTTTCACTACTAATGACATTAAAATACCAGGCGTCACTGACTGTGAATACTGTTATTACTATCAACTGCTAAAATGTGTGAATTGTTAAATATTGTGGGATGGCTGAATAAATATAACAAAGAGTAATATACATTCATTCATTCATTTATGGCCATCTCAACAAAATACAATAAAAAAAAATTGTGTTAATGTTTCATGTAAGACCAGTTGATATTTTGAGACGCTGAGTTAACTTTCCACAGTGCTCATACAAACAACTAGGAGCTTGTACATGATGCTGAATTAAACGTCTTTGGAATCACAGGTGTGGCTCAGTTTCTAAAACAACAAGTTTTTAAAACAACCCTGGGTTCATTTTTTGTGGGGGTCCATTTTCTGTGAGGGGTCCATATACCATGAGACCCCCATAGAATATGGAATCCACCCGGGTCAAAATTCTGTGGGGTTCATATTCCATAATAGAATAAGGAAACGTTGGGTTCATATTCTAATGGGAATATGGACCCATGATCCATTTCCCATGGGGGTCCATATTCTACAGGTCAGGTTTTCACCTGGTAGCAGTGCTTCTGTGGCATTGTGACGTGATCATGTAAAATTCAAAGGGAAAATACACAGGTGATGTTTCAACTTATTAATCAATTATACTTGGCCAGCGGTTTAGCTGTCAGTTCATCTTGGTACAGTTGCACAAACATAAATCCAACATCTATGGTCACTTGGTTAATCATTATTACTGCCAAAAGAATTGTCAAAGGTCATTCTACCAAAACGCCTAATTTTGCTGCAAGCATTTTAGAAATGTTAGCAACATCAGGCTACGTTTCAACAATACATCATCAGTTGTTTATTTTCAGCCAAAAGATAGCTCACTGTTCGAGGCCTTTTAAATGTTATTTAATCTAATCAACTGATATATTTTACCATTGCAAGTCTTGTTGTCTGTGTGAAGCTCGAACCCAACATTGCAGAAACACTCAAGATCAGCAGCAGTATGTCCAGTACTGCCGGACTTCAAACGGCAACCTTGGGTGCACTGTAGGTTAGCTGTGGTACAAGCAGTGGTAACAGATGCATCTACAACAAGCAAACAGTAAAGTCTTCGTTACAATATTGGCCCAACCACTTTAACAACAATTAATGCATAGTTTTGAAAATCTTTCGCCCATTGTCCATACAATTTAGCCTACACAATATGTTTTTGTCTGTTTTGTCTTAACGGTTCACTAGCAGGGACCTCGGGGTGTTGATAGATTTGTGGTACACTGATATGTCATAGGACAAACCTATGAACCAACTGAGGTCTTACACAAGGCTGCAAAATGTGGGGTGGTAGCCTATTTGACATGCAATTCCCAGACCGCAACCAACACTACATAGGGACACATCGAGACCACTGGACACGCCAGTTAAAGAACACCTATTATGTCGTGAACCCCTATCAGTGACAAGTGAACACAACTTGAATACAGGCCACCAGTCTTCAATGAGGGATGTAAAGGAGAACTGGCAAACGAGAAAGACCAGAGGCCATTAACATACATGCGAGAAGCTGTCACAAAACAGAGACATTGCCATTGGCCAAGAACTGCCACCTGTTATGTTCAAGCTTATGTCACATGATGTACGTCATGCAAAATGACTGTGGAAAACCAGTCATGTGAATTAGGCAAAATATATGAAAAATAAAAACAAGTTTCTTGAGAGTTACATTTACTAAATAAAATGAACCAAGAGATTTTGTCACCACACTCGATGACAGATGCATTTAGTTTTTAAAACAACAAACCTTGGTCGCAATTTACACCATCAGCGTTCAGATGATATCCTCTGTTGCACAAGCATTTGAAACTACCAACATTGTTTTTGCAGTCCTGTTCACAGCCAGATGACTGGTCAGTGCACTCGTTGATGTCTGCAGTAGAAAAACAATTGCAATGTTTTGTGCAATGTTTAGTTCTGTGGTAACCATTTGATGGATATGAAAACAAGATAAATCGTTTTTAGAAAGTCCGTTGTTTTAAAGCCGTCAACAGTTTTGGCGGTCAGGGTTGTTTTATTTACATGTTTGTACTGTAAATATACATATATTATATTGTGTCTTAATTCTGCAGTGTATTGTTTCGGTCCAAAATCTAACATTGTATACATGCACTGAATATGCAAAGTGGTCATAATGGGAGCGGAGCATCTGTCATTTCAGCCGTCAAGATACCATATTAAATCTCAACTTTCTACAGGAATCGCTACACAGACAGGTTTTAAATATAATTTATACTACAAAGGTATTTTCTGTATTTTCCGTGGAAAACGGATTATATTTTAATCCAATCGACATAACGTCACATCTTGGCATCGCAGAAACACTGCCAAACATACATATTAAATAAAATTAGTAGCATAACGTAAATGTGAATTCCTAGTTATTTTGTTGGCTTGGTGGACACAGAAATACATAGCAGGATGTAATATAATTTCAAGAAAAATATATTTTATTTCCTTTAAAATGTATTTATTGGTCTTCTGTTTTTATGATGATTACTCTGTTGCATTATGTATTAAGTACAAATTAACTTTTCCGGTTTACCCTATTGGATGATATTATCAGTACAATATAAGTTCCTTATATTAATGCAAAGAAGTTTTCACAGCAGACCATTCATATCATACCTTTACATGTTCCATTTACCATCCTGTATCCTTTCTTGCATACACAGTTGAATGAACCAGGCGTGTTAACGCACTCCTGAAGATCTGTGCACGTGTCTGTGTCAATGTCGCATTCATTGATGTCTGCAAGAACATGTGCCTCCTGTTAGAAAACTTAAATTTGTGCATGTGTAATAGCTGCATCTGATTAGCTGGATATAGCTATCATCTATCTTGCGATAATATCTGTATTTAAGGATACTAATAATAAGGTAACTTATATTGTTCCGAAATCGTTTGAAACCAAGCTCAGAGGCACACAAACACAAAAGAGTTGGTCAACCTCACAGTCAAAATGCAATATTCCAGTTATCAACAAATGTAATCTCACAAGTCAACTAAACATTATAGTTATGTATTGCTAGAATAATGAGCAATTAAGACAATTAATGCAGTCACAGGGTCATAATTATGGGCGCCACATTAGTTATGACAACATATGTTTAAAAAATATACATTGACCTCCGTAACTTACATATCAGCTGATATAATCTAACTCTCTCTCTCTCTCTCTCTCTCTCTCTATATATATATATATATATATATATATATACATATATATAATTATTATTATATTTGAATAATAATCCATTTGTTTACAATTCATATTACAAATTGTGGTGACATGAATAACAATTTATAAGTATCTTTGTTCTCCTGTCATCACATTCTTCACCATCGTCACGATCATAATGATTATAATAAACATCTTCAATACCATTGTCATCAACGTTATTATCGACAATAGCGCTGGCATCATCTTCATATCTTAATAGATTCACCTACCCTTGCATATGGTAGCATTGCTTTGGGTGTATCCTTTTTTGCAGTCACACCTAAATGTGCCTGGGGTGTTGACACATTTGCTGTAAGCATCACATGGCATGTTGTCACATTCATTGACGTCAGTGGAGCAGTCTCCTCCTGTGAAGCCACTTTTACATGCTTCACATCCAGTAGTAGGGTCACATTTCGTTTCTGGGGTCTTACAGTTGCACAGCTTCAAACAGTCTGCTCCCCACTGACCAGCTGGACATGCTGCAAATGAACATTTAAAATAAATATTTAGTCCGAAGTATACATAACATGCCGTGGATTCATGGCGACAGGATGTTGGGCGTTATGTTTTTAGTGTATGTTGTGACTGTATTCCTGGTTGGAAATATCACTGTGCGTGCACCAATATGATCGGCATGTTCTGCTGCACATCAGGGATACCATGAGTGAGTATGACATGCAACCAAACATTCTTATACCCGGTCAAAACTGGGTCACGGAGAAGCCGGCCAATGCCCATGGTCAGCGCGTGCATAAACGCGGTAGCCCTGTTGTGGATACACCATCAACATTTACGTCCCCCACTACCATCTATATTTCTGCCGAACATTCGCTCTCTAGGCAACAAGATCGATAAGTTTCTGTGTAATCTACAAACTAAAAGAGACTACAAAGAGTGCTCTACATTTTGCTTCACAGAAACATGGCTTGACGCCGCCATACCTGATTCAGCCCCCTGGACTATCCACCTTCAGAAGGGACCGGTCTCGGAACGAGACTGGACAGGCTTACAGAGGGGGTGTTTGCATATTAGTAAATGATCACTGGGCTGCCGATGTCAAACAAATTTCAAACACCTGCCCTGTTGACATAGAAACTCTCACAAGTATCTGTTGGCCTGACTACTTGCAACACAATATCACAGGTGCCGCTGTGATTCAACTGTCTGACATCATTACACAGGCTGAACATTCTCACTGTGACTCGTTTGTTATTCTGACAGGTGATTTCAATAAGGCCAATCCGAAGAAATAGATTCTGAAGTTCATATAGCAGGTCACATGTGCAACAAGGGACGGTAGACCTCTTGACCACTGTTATACAACAATCAAAGACGCCTACCGTTTCATCCCTCGCACCTCACTCGGCCGCTCGGACTATGGCATGGTTTACATTGTGCCGTCTTACAAACAATAATTGAAGTGTGTTAAACAATCTGTGAAAACTGTGAAACAGTGGTCAGTGAGACACTTCGCGGCTGTTTTGAATGCACTGATTGTTGAGTGTTTAAAGAGAGCGCAACCGGCATTCACAGAGACAGTCGGCGATTATATCACCTTCTGCAAGTGCATGTGTATTTCAACGAAAACAATAACAAGCCACCCCAACAACAAACCTTGGTTCAAAACAAAACGCGTACAAAGACAATAACAAAGACAAATACAATAAGCGAGATATGCAGCAGAATAGGCCATCAAGACTGGCAAGGCCAAACACTGGGACAATCTTGATGAAAATCTCACCACCAACAGCTCTAAGAACATCTGGCAGGGTCTGACGGCCAAAACCAACGATATGCCATCTCCCGAGAACACTACCTCTACCGACACTACTCTTCCCAACAAATGGAATGACTTTTACAGCCGCGTTGATAAACTGAACATTATTTATTCATTCTTCTGTCACAGTGCTTCACTGTGATGAACCTCCCTCGTCCTGCTCCCCCTTTTCACAGTTGATCAATCTGTCGTAAAATGTATGTTTTAACGTTTAAATAGCAAGAAGGCTGCTGGCCCGGATAAAATATCTTCTTATTTACTTAAACAGTGTGCCGGCCAGCTCTCAGGTGTCTTCACAGACATATTCAGTGTGTCTTTTTCCCAATGTAAAATCCCCCGTTGTTTCAAAAAGTCAACTATCATTCCTGTTCCCAAGAAATCTACAGCTTCTTGTTTAAACAATTATAGGCCTGTTGCATTGACCTCTGTAGACATGAAGACACTCGAGCGCTTGGTCCTGTAGCTTCTGAAATTAATGAGGGACCCATTGCGTGACCGGTTTCAGTATGGATATCGTACAAATAGATCTGTTAATGACGCTGTCTGTCTAGGATTGTTTTATGTTCTCCAACATCTAGACAGTCCAGGTACTCAATGTTATCAATAACAACTTTTTATTCAGACCTATTGTATGTGATTGCTCTTATTTATTTAATTTAAAGTAAAAATATATTTTATTATCAGTGTATTGTCATGTGAACATACAATGCATTCCAATGTGTTATTGTAACTGCAATGAAAATACAATCAATAAAGCTGATCTTATCCCTTATATTGTGTCAATGCCCACAGTACAAATATAACCGATACAATGGACACACATATTCTGATAGCTATGTATATTACATCATGCACAATGACTGAATAATGTGGTTCCCTTCACTTTATAAAGTTACACTGTAATAGTACGTGCGATTATATGCTGGAATTAACTGTATGGGCAAAGATAGTGTTTCATAGTGCTGTGACCTGTCAAGAAGACCACTTTTGCCATTTTCCATTTGGTATTCTAGCAGGGCTGCTTTTATACTTCTATTTGACGTGTGTGGGACCCAGTACACCCCATATTCTCACCATGACACTACTGCTCCATGTATGACCATCAACAAACAAGTTTATGTTCAAATGAGCACACTTGTTAGGCGATGAAAACCGAGGTGATGCAATGTCTTGGAAAATGTTACGTAAACATAGTATTACTATTGGTGAATAAAGACAAACTGCTATGATTAGCTTAAATATGTAAACCTGAACATATGAGGTAATCCACATTAACAATATTGTAAAAAAATGGTTAACTCACCTCTGCACGTCCGCTTATCGTCATTCAGCAAGTACCCATCTTTACATGAGCAGTTGTAGCTGCCGACTGTGTTGGTACAGGTGGTGTCACACTTATGTGTTTTCTTGGCACATTCGTCGATATCTGAATGATGAGCACATTAAACTGAATATATTAACTATCTAGATTCGACACAAGAGATCCTACCACTATCACTTATGTACGGGTAGGTTTATCATTTTTTCAATGCGATATTACTTTTAGCATGTCCATAGTTTTATTCTCATTATGGCTGAACTATTTCTTGCAACGTGTGTGGCATACTACATTTGACAAATAAAGATTACGTGACTAGTGGTCTGTTTCACATATGTGGCCGATTTTGAAAGGTGACTAAATTAACATAATAACATGTATGTAGGGTGATGTAATTATTGTAAAATACTTACATTAAAATATTAAATGAACTAATATGCTATAATATAACACAGCATTATTAAAGGAATGGTAACGTCTGTAGTTGTTATGTGAATGTAAGCAGATTGAGAATAAATAAATAATGCACACTAGTCAATGTGTGGACAACTGCTGAATGTACAAACGTGTTGACTTCAAAGCTTAGTAAACAATGGCCTTGGCCACATGCAACCGAGTATATATACCGGTAGGTTAAATTGGGATTATACTGCCAGAAAATGTTATTTAATCCAGCTAAATAATATATTACCAGTGCAAGCATTCTTGTATGCATCAAACCCGTCTTTGCAGAAGCACTCAACATCATCATCAACACCAGGTTTCAAACGGCAACCGTGTGTGCAATTTAGATTAGCGTCGTTGCATAACTTGTCAACAGACAATTCTAAAACAGGTACATCAAATAGGTACATTAATGTTTAAGTTACAATATCAGTTCCAATGTGTTTAAGTCAATAAGGTCAACATGGTAAAGTATTGTTTCCTCATTGTAGTAGTTAACCAAATGCCGTAGTTTATGTGTCATGCACACCAACAAATGCCATTGAGAACTGACATGCGGCAAGTGTCTTCAAAGACATATCAGGTAAATCTAATTTATCCAATGATGATCTAAACTACCCTCCAAGCACAACCTACGGTGGCTTACCTAGACGCAGGCATGCAGTTACACTTACTGGTGTACATTTCATATTAATCTTGAAATAACTTACCTTGTTTGCAAGTTACATTGTCATCCTCCAAACGATATCCTCCATTGCAAGAGCAAGAGAAGTGACCATTGGTGTTTGTACAGATCTGTTCGCAGTTAGACGACTTCTCTGCGCACTCATCAATGTCTGCAATACACACAAGCGCACAACACATTCAATGTTTGGTTATGTGGTAACCTTTGGATTGAGATTGAAATAAATTAGAAACATACGTTCATTAACACTGAACATGGATCTATACCCGTGTTAAAGGATAGACAATGCTACAATTTAAAATAAAATGCTCATAACATCGACCAGTGATTGGAACCAGAATTGATAGTACTGTGGACATGTTTTCTAACATTTCATATATGCACACTGCATGGCTTTGGCTACATGCCATATGTAAATTATGTATTTATAAACAATAAAAAAGTCATATGCTGTTTAACCTATCAAAACGATCAATATGGAATTACATTTGATGATGCTCTCATGGCAGTTCCTTGATGTCTTACCTACACATGCTCCACTTGCCATCCTGTATCCTTTCTTGCATATACAGTTGAATGAACCAGGCGTGTTAATGCACAGCTGGAGATTTGTACAAGTGTCAGTGTTGTTGTTGCATTCATCGATGTCTGCAAGAATATTTATGCTGTGCATAATGTTGTCACCAACAGTATTGTATTATTATTATTATTACCACAAATATACATTTGACAAAAAAAGAAAATAACCATCAAAGCATATCAAATATGTCCCAAACCAATATTTCTCTATGAAATGTGTCACTGAAGCCCTTAATGCCATTGTGTTGCATACATTATGTCTAAGCTGTTCTAGATATTCCGCAGAAAAGAAGATGTTTGCATTATCAGCATTATTACATTTTTCCAGCTTACACACATTGCACATATCATTGCTATACAAAATACACTTAAACTAAACTAAACCAAAAAAATAAACCATGCTTGTTTTTTTACATAGTGATGGACGTTGATATCAAAAGCATTTATTTGGACAATTAGCATACATAATATACATCTTTACAAACATTCGTAACATTGCTCATGACCCTTAATGACAAACATTTCAAATACGTACTACAGGAATTATGGTAATACAAATACGGTCCTAGTTTTAAATGAAATCTATTTAATAGCCTTTATTGCATTTACCTTGAAAGTTGAAACCCATAGTATATTGATAGTATTAGTAGGTTATATTGATATGTTAAATACACACACGCACACACACACACAAAACATGGTGTATAATTATGGTTCTTATACCAAAAGACAAGAAACAATTAGTATGTATATCCGAGTGTTAGTTCTGTTATTCTTGGCAGAATTGTTACCAAATTGTTTGTTATTGTTATATTATCAAAGGAACCCAAATTGCTTCCAACATCGCATTTGCAATTAGGATTGAAACGAAATATGTCCACTCTCGGAATGGGCTAATATATACATATACTCCGCTGAGTAAAATGATGAGCGAAGTGGTAGGATGGGCTGAGCAAGCTTCGAATGTGTGATGTGACTACGTGGGTTCGGGGTGTGGGACTGTTTTTAAAACTACCTTCAAAATAGTACATTCTGAAAGGTGTCTTAATCTATTCCGTGACATATAGATATGAAACAAATGGATAACTACAAGGTAGCAGCATGTAAACATGTTGATAGCAATAACTAGTGATGAGGTGACAATTCTGGCATAATTGAGTGAGGTGGCTTAGAAAAACAACGAGGTGGCCCACCTCGCTCATCATATAGCAGGGGAAACACTGTATATATACATACAGAGTGTATATATTAATCTATCTGAATACCTCTATTTCTAGGACAGGCTGGAGCAATGTACCACATAGTAATTTTCAAACGGGTGATTGCCATTTTACACCATGCATCGTTGGACAACGTAGTTAATATATATATATATATATATATATATATATATATATATATATATATATATATATATATATATATAGAAGCGTTCAAATTCTGCTTGACCACTACAACTGGATTTGCCACGGGACACATGAAAGCGTTACTACTTGTTGTCCATGGGACAACTTTGCTAAGATCTAGGATGGCACTGGTCTTCTCAACTAATCCTACACAGATTAGCATGCATAGCCTTTGACATGGTTATCAGCACAACATTATTCAATTGTAAGTATTGTTAATTACGGATAAGTAGGATTTTATATGTAGTTATGGGACAAGTGATATATATCATATATAGATGTGTAAATATATATATATATACGTAAATATATATATATGTACATATATATATATATATATATATACATATATATATATATATATATATATATATATATATATGCACACGTGTATGTGTGTCGGAAAATACATCAGATGAGCTAATGTTATCCAATACCACATGCGAACCAATGTTAAATAAAACATCTTGTATATATCCACCGGATATACATACATATATATACATATATATATATATATATATATATATATATATATATATATATACGTATACATATATATATATATATATATATATATATATATATAATGTAATATAATATAAATAATATATAATAAAAATGATAACTAAATCTTTATTCAATATACTGTCTTCGGAATGGGATGATTTTTTAGTCTGTGTGATACGTTTTAAGCAGAACTTTTGAAATGAGCATATTCTTCAACAATTTTCTATTGATGACCATTTACATTTTCAACCCCCTGTATACCAAAACGTCGTTCCTACATCTCCAACATGTGATATGATCATACGAACCAATGCAGGTTCCATCGTCATCAAAGTATCCTTTGGGACACTCGCTACATGTGTAAGCCTTGTTCTGTGCTACTTGTTCGGCTGGTGTCAGGTCGGTGCAGTTGGTGAGCTTTGTGCAAGGATTGTCCTGGCAACCATCGAAGTCCTCAGCACAACTACTTCCTGCAAGTACATTGACCCTGCATTACACAGCTTTTAATACAAGTTTTATACATGATGACCCACTTGACGCTGCAGTTTATAGATTCCACTGCTTTTATATTAGCTCAAAAGCTTCATAGTTTGTAAATATGTATAGATCGGATATGATCTGAAGTACTTTTATATTGTATATCTATCTATAATGGAAACTTGCAAATTGAATCATTATGCTATTAAAAAGTTCATAAAATGCACAGTTAAATGTATCATACATTGTTCATATGTGATAAGATCCATTTATCAAGTCACATAATATACCTGTATATCCAGTCTTGCATTTACATTCAACGATTCGGAAATTGGATCCAGACGTTTGACCTTCAGCTCGTTCACCAAAACGACATTCACCGTGTTCAGAACAGTTACATAGATTGATGGTGATAATTGCAGTTGGTGCCACACCACCTCTGGAGTCGTTGGCGCCGAATCTGAAAATTAATACATATTTCAGATTGTCATAACAACCATTAACAGTAACATGAGAGGCATTGACAGCTTATATGATCGTTACGCAGAGCTAAATGATTTGCTCTATGGTGTCACCAGATGGGCAACTAACACATGCTTACTAACTGCGAAGATAGTAACCATGAAGAAAACATGACAGCCACAAATATAAATTTGGTTCATTAAATGTTTATAATTTAGTCCCTTTTTGTCCATAAGTGCTTATACAGTGTAATGCTATTATAAAGTAGGCCACATATTGTGGGCACCTAATATTATCCTCATCCATGCAAGTGTATACTGGCCGTGCATGCACGTGTGATGTGTGTCATTAATTGCCAATGAAAACAACCTAAATACTTATTGTCTTGTTTATCTTTGCAGTTTACATTCTACATCTTAATAAAATAGTTTTGAGCAAAAACTGTTGTAGCCGAAATATCCATTATCTGGGAGGAATAATATGCTAGTTACAAAGTGGTTCTAGGTGAGTTTTCAAAAACGATGCAACCTAAGCTGTAGTTTAATATTATGTGCTAGAGGCTGCTATATAAAAACACAGAATATGAAGATTTTGTACAGTATTCTTATGGGATGTTTAATGAAGTCTACAAAACTCTATCCCTAAGCCATATGTCAATTACATTGCAATGTAATATATTACTATTATTATTTCCTATAACTAATATATGCTGAATGCAACATATTACTATTACATTTGAAGCAATTACTTTGAGAGTTACTATTAAATTTATTATCAGCACTATTTATTACATAATATATGGAATGCAGACATAATTACCACAAGTCTTTAATTTAATAAATTTACAAAGTGTTTAAAAATTATACATTTTTCATTTAATAATTCAGTACTATGTAGGAATGAAAGGCAAAAGCCCACTTAACGTTGCAGATTATAATAAATGTAATTAAAACATAATGTTCTACTGCTGCTTGATGTACAGATAATTATTGGCATTTACTATAAAAATACAAGATATATTTCATCTCTGGTGTATAGACCTAGTAGTGTGCAGGCAGCCACCAAATCCACAGGCATGTGTGAAAAGGGTAGTGGCTAAAATCCAACTTCAAAGAACTCTTGAAGCCATGTAGTTGTCACAGTTTCTGGTATGTAAACTCTTACAGTTTCAAGAGTGAAGCACACTAATGGTCCTGATTCAAAGCCGGGTTAGGGATGGGGCAATCATAAAACCTGGTCAAACTAGCGGAACATTCTTCTGTAGGAAATAATTAACTAACCAGGCTGCAGATAAGCACAACTCAAAATCAATATTGAAACGAAAATATAAAATAATATGTCAATTACTACTACACTGCTTTCTATTATTATTACATTATGTAACATAAAAGTGCTACTTCACCATTTATAATAACTGCATTATTACTTATTACTATTACTCCAGGCCTGCCCTGAACTAATCTTTTCTTAAAAGCTCTGCATGTTAGACGTAAATGTTTCAAGTTAGACAAGTCAACTGGTTTGCTTACTTGAAGTATTACTGTGTTTGCAAACAAGTTGATTTTAATTTGCTATCTGATTATGCACTTGGTTCGACAAGCCAGTTGAAATCAGGGAGCTTACGAAATCCATCAGTTACCCCAAGTCAACGTGCATCATTCCACCAAGAATGGGTGACAAATATTCCAAGCATTCTATGACGTTTTAATTAAAAGAGAACTTCTATTGTTATCTTTCTTCCAAAAGTGTGGCAAACAAAAATACAATACTGATAGACAAGATATACTTCACATTACCAAACCCTCTTATAATAGCAGATAGCAGCGTTTTCTTACTCACCAACATAATCTCTAATTAGTTGATAATTCCTCAAAAATCACCAAACAAAATTTGAACAAAACGTATACCAATACATTACTATTCAGTCTTTGAAAAAATAGTTTATACTCAATTATTCCACTGAATACTTAACTATGCTGGCAATGTCTGAATTAATTGACACATCTTAAAACGTCAGGTTACTACTGAGACAAATTATAATGCAGTGAAATTATTAGTTCACGATTGCGTCCGCGTGTTATTCAGCAGTGTGAGCAGTAATGCCAAAGCATGACGTTTTCAGTCAGTGCAGTGCATTATTTTCACTAATAACAGTGCTGTGACAGGGCATAATGCTGTAGCCAAAAGCTTTGTTACGATATGTTGACGGGCTCCATGCTGCCAGGTGTCCACTTAAAGATCCCACTCTTTGCATCAAAATTTGCACCAGCTGGAAGCTCTGATTGTAGGCTCAGCGTGACATCGTCACCATCCTTATCTGATGTTGTCACATGCAGTGTCACATCCTTGTCAATTGTCGCATTCAGAGTAGAACTGACAATGATTACTGGACTACTGTTAGCTGAAATATCATACAACATGAACATTGATTGGTATATGGTTATAACATACTGCTAATAAAACGGAAAAAAAATTCTATAACTAATTCCCGCATGGTGGATCAATGTGCTGTACAAGAAATATAATAAATGTATAAATATGCACATTTATTTGAACACTTTACAATTAAATGTATTAAAATATAATAATAATAACACAAGTTTTATTGGCAACTCAACTGAGTTGGATTGACATTATACAATAAAATACAATTAAAGCATCAAAACATCACATAATATAAATACATGTGATACCGCAAATCATACCGATTAATAGCCTTGTTTACTGGCAGTTGTATATAGGAGTTACATAATCTATTCGTTCTAGTAACTGGTATTGAGTATATATTCGGTCTTTTTGTCTGACTTTAGTTTTATCAAAATATTTTTGACAAAAGGTGTCCCGTCTTACATTCAACGTATCAAGGTTAACACGTCTAAGTATCCCCGCATAACCCAATCCAGGAAAATACATTTTAATGCACTTTTTTGTATAACTACAATATTGTCAGTCAAATATTGGGGAAGTTAGTGTGCCATACAGGATATGCATATCCTAAAACTGATCTCACCACACTAACATATACACTGACTAGTTCTTTCTGTGTAATCCCTGCACGCTTTAACTGATGTAACATGTACAATAAATATCATATATTTTACATTAGAAATTGCCCAAATAGTCCACTCAACCAAGCAAATCAAGGTGACTTCAAGTCATGTACATTGGTCTAATCATGATTTATCGTTAATGTATTCATAATGTGGATATTTTACCCAGAGTTTCAGCTTCTTTGGTGTTCTTGGCACTGGTATCCAGGGTCGCTTCAGCAGCTTCCACTTTTCCTGAAATCCAATTACAAATGTCACACAAGTATAAACATAATATAATTTGCACTACAGTAGGGACAATTATTTTTCCTTACAATAAACACACCAATAAGTGACTGAAACAAGCTTTATTTAAGCGCACACCCACACCACACGTGCGCACACACCCACGCGTACGCACACGCACACAAACTACACAACATGAAAATTGTCTACTCCTATTAAAACATATTTACCAGTAATAGCGTAATCAAAAATGCATTCATTGTTTCCTTTGCATTTCTCCTTGACCAGGGTTCGCATCTCGTCTGTCATGTTACTGAGAACCTCCTGCAGGAAAAGTGGTTCAAATTCCTTCTTGTCGAAACTTTCGAATGTTGCAGCTTCAGTGTATTTGAAGATTGAATTCTTCTTCTGAATTCGCCCTGCAAAACACATTTAAACCAATATAGTTAATTAATGACACCCCCAATGTTCTTAATAATACTATTAATATATTTATTTAAATACACATTTCCAGAGTACAACTGTTCAATAATGTTAACAATATTTCCAAATAACTAATATGTAGGTCAATATTAACAGTAATGAAAGGTGTGTAATAAAATAATACGTTCAGAAAGCTCGTAAAACTTAAACTGTGATAAACAATCAAGGACCTTAGCTGAAATTACAACAATTAGATGTGCTTTCCTTACACACGATCACACATTATGATTAAAGTTGCTAAAACAAAACTGTGCAAAACAGCCACAGTCTATAGCTATAACTCAATACTACAGTAACTTATATGATATAATGGTATGATGAAATCACATAATACTGGTATGATCTCACATAAAATTAGACTTGGAAAGTATGTTTCAAATAATATTTTGTGTGCCTTAAAAGTGTTGACACAGTCAATCAACTGCATTTCCGCTGGTAGTGAATCACGGTTCCAGTGTGTTGGTTCTACGCAAGAGAATGACCAACGGCTGTATTGCTTGATGCCATGGTGTGGAAAAGAACAGTCAATACACTGGCGGAATTAAATTACCTGACATGATGTAATATTACAACTAGCAGTTGTAATTTTCCTGTTGCATCTTTGCTTTTATTTTCATTGCAACAAGTGTTGCACAAATGCTGAAGGTGTGGAATTTAGCTTCACATCTGGCCGACACACCACAGATCTGAGCAATCTCCAATGCTTATTCAGTATGTCTACAGATTTAACGTATGTATCACTGTACAAATTGTATACTAACATGTCTCGCCAAACTTGGAGAATATGTCTCGTTCAGATGAACCATTATTGAGTGCTGCTACTCCACCGGCCGGTGTTAGGTCGTCGCTAGGATCACCGTTGAAGATACCCATCAAACCCTGGGTCTTATTCTTGAATTCAGATGGTGCTCCAACAGTGATGTCAAGTTGTTCTGCCTTTACGCCGATGGCAAGAGTGAAACCTGCAACACGGTAATATAACCAGTCTGCAGTTGAAACGACGAATCAAACAATTAAACCTGAATAATTATGCTGCAAAATTATACACTTGGTAGTTGAGCTGTTATTCAAATGCTCTACACATATACGAGGATGGGCAGTCCAAAAGTACCTACCTTTCCAATACACAGTCTGGAGTACATATCTCAAAGTATAACAAAAGCGATACACATTTTATCCTATTACCCCTTAATTTTTCAATGTAGTCCCCAACCACAGCTGAGGCATTTGCATAAAAACCTGCTGGACTACTTTTTCATTTCCTTCATTATAGAATTTAGTCATCAGTCATGATCAGTGTCCTGCAAGTTCAACCACCGTCTCACAGCTTTCTTCACGTCGTCATCACATCAGATAGTGCTTGCAAGACCCAACGTGCGCAAACCTTATGAAACCACATTTCCTCAGTAATCCTGGCAACCGTTCCATATGACAGACTCAAGTTGTGCTGTTGTTCATTCAACCTAGTGTAACTATTCTGTTTTCCAAAATTGCTGTCTCAACATGAGTCCTATTGTCTGGCATGTTTCTTGTTGTAGGTCTGCTGCTTCTCTGACAATCACTGGTCAATTGGCATGATTCATCCGGTTCTAAGGTCTGCAGCCAGCAGATGAATTTCCGCAGCAAAGACATTCCAAGTATTTAAAAACCGATTTACACCTCTTTGGACCACTGCTCCAGTCGAGTCGCCGTCTTTAACTAAAGACCGCCACCACACAGGTGCAGAACAGTGCTTCCACCTGGCACAATGTTTTCAAATAAATGTAATCGAACCTCACAAGTGGGGACTCAGTTTTCATCATGTCATGTGCCTTTTAAACTTATTTTTGGGTTGTCCATCGTAATAGTGTTTATTAATTCAGTCTTAACTTCAATTCTTGCACAATAGTTATAATTTTGTGTAATTATCCTTTACTGATGTTTGATTAATCTTAGCTTATGAATGAAACACAATCATTATCAACTTAAATTAATATTGATTTATATATAATGGAATTATAAAACAAGACGAAACATACCAGCGGAAAATGTGACTTCAATTGATGTAGCAGATTTGTGTATCACCGAAATCTTGTCATGTGTAGCTTCATCATCATCAGAAGCGGCATTGAACCAGGATGTGATGTCTTCTTCCTCGACATATACTATCAATCCTACAACACAACATGGAGCAACATAGAAATGTATCATCATAACTATATTACATTCTGAATGAATAACACATTGATTGTCTGACGTGGCACAATACATGCTTAAATCTATGAGAAGGAACCAACAAAAGAATAGTTTATACATGTATATAGTTTTATGCAAGCCCTAAATTTATTTGCACTAGAAAAGTGTGGTTTTTTATTATATGATCAACATGATGTTGATACAGCATGTTATGCCATGTTGTGTGTCTAAACTAATAACAATTATAGTAAGAAATACAGAACTGATGCCGATATATTTGCAACAGGATAAAAATAGGCTTAGCTGCACCAACAAGCATAACATGCATATGTGTAAAATATTTACTTGCATTATATAACATTATCCAGTTACCAATATACCTGGTCGCTGGTTTTGAGTTCAACAATACTGGTTCTTACCATCTCTGGTTGCATTCATTTGTACGTGGAACCTGTCCGAGTCTGCATCCTTTGCTGCAAATGCACTGAACACCGTCGCCTGCATCTCCTGGCCGTCCTTGTCAAGAGCCCGCTCTGTGCGGCCTTGTAGGGTGAAGTTATTGCCAGTTGTCGCAATGAGTATGTATTCACCAAGTCCATTGAATGTGTACTCGAGTCCATCCAATGTACGGATGTGAGGGTCGCCAAAGAACCAACCTACCGGGGTATATGAAGAGTATATGTTACGTTTGTTATGTTAAATAAAGACACTCATAGTATATCGTGAATGTGATTATAAAATAATTTTAAAACTTTCATAGCGCCTATATCCTTAACAATGTCAAGCTCAGAGGCGCAACAAACAAAATGATATGGCTAGTCATACATGGGGACAGGCAAAGTGGTCACTGGAGCATGGAACTGCCAAAAAATGAGAAACCAAATTGATCACATTACAATCAACCATACTGCTATCAAATGGACAACTGAAAATAGACATAGACGACTGGGCAACTGGAGAAGAAAGACTGAAAAAGAAATGAAGGTGGCTGGATAGACCTGGATCACCCAATATCATTCTGGTTGAAAGATAATTTTTGACATTTTAAGTTCAAATGGGAGCGAAGAGAATAGCTAAGATGAGGTGAGGTGAGTTAAGTTAAAGTCAAGTAAGGTGCTGACAATCAAATATAAGTTATTTTACATAATTTGAGTAATTTGAGAACAATTCATAGTTGGATCAAGGATTCTATTGCTTCACGAAGCTATAATATCCTTGGTTGGATAATGAGTAATGTAACACAATATTCACCGATAAAAGGGGGAATGTAGAACCAGCAGTCGTCAATTGGTCTTGCATCAAGGTATAAGAAGCAACTGTCACTGTAGGAACAACACCATTCCCTCGGTTCAACATCGTATTTCTTGTGCATTCTCTTGAAGAACTTGGGGTGGTAGGAGAACATATGGCCTGCAGCTCCGTCTTCACTGACCATGAGAGAACCCCACACATCATAACAGCAGTACTGTAAAACATAACATTGACATTATTTCAATTCAACATACCCTTGTTTTGTAAGCCGTTCCACACATACACACCAGGTTTCTCAGAGTATTCGGCATTTCATCAGGTTATTTATATGAGATTACAAGAAACACAGTCAAATTGTGTGAATACAGCACATGGAGTGGTCATTAGTTATATTACTCAATATTGGAGTTATCTACTTTCACTCCACTCAGCCAGCCCAGTGAGCAAAATGCAGTTGATATCAATAAGGTGTATGATATCACATACTGTATTTTTTCAGAATATACATTTTATGTTTGTCACACTATTTAAAAAATAATCAAATAGACATCAAAATAAACTCAACTTGCATTTATAGAAAATGAACAGTTTTGAAGATACAGCTTGGCATTTTGTAAGAGTGAGTAAACGGGACTGAATTATTGTAGGGGGGTTACAGTGGAAACCTCTACAGAGTGAGGATCAAAAGTGTTTTATTTAGTACAAGATAGTTTCCTTTACCAACATGTGTTAGAACCAACCAGCGGCGAGAATGTGTTAGACATAGTTTTGAGCTCAGAGAAGGTTTTTTTGTCGATAATGTCAACATATGTGAGCCACTGGGGTGTAGTGATCACAACCAGATATATGTTACCATCAAAATAAAAGGAGAACGGAATAGAACTATACAGTACAAGAAACATTTTTACAAAGGAAGATATAAGGACATGAGGAAATATTTAGCAAAGACAGACTGGAATAACACGCTGAAGAATAAGACAGCAACAGAATGCTGGAATATCTTAAAAGAGTGATATTGACTGCATTGTCAATAAATGTGTCCCCTTAAAAACAGGAGAAACGGTCAAAAAAGTTATCGAAAGAAGCCATTAGAAAAATCAAGTACAACCAAATGATGTGGAAGACATATAGACATACCGGAAGTGAAGAAGACTATACCATTTATAAAGAAGCACTTAAGCAAGCTACGGCTGAAATTAGAAATTCAAAGAGAAACTACGAAAACAATTAGCTTTTAATATAAAACATGATAGCAAGAGTCTGTATGCGTATATTCAAAGTAAACAGAAAGTTCAGGATAACGTCGGTCCTCTAGAAGGTAGTGATAAAAACATAATAACAGGGATTCTTAATGGCAGAAAACCTAAATGAGTACTTTAGTTTGGTGTTTACCAGGGACGATATTAGTGCTTTACCATTACCAGAGACTAACTTCGAAGGGAGACACTCAGACTATTTTGGACAACTAGTGGTAACTCCAAAAATGGTAGCTAAGAAAATAAGGGATATGAAGGATAATAAATAACCTGGAGTGGATGGGATTCCTCCCAAATTACTATTGGAAATTGTAGAACAAATTAACCTACCGCTTGCAACAATGCTCAATTTGTCATTAGGGGAGGGAGTAGTTCCATTACAATGAGAAGTAGCAAACATCATACCATTATTTAAAAAAGATTCGAGAAACAAGTAAGAGAACAATAGACCAGTGAGTTTGATATCAGTGATTAGCTAACTATTAGAAAAACTAATTAAAGATCACTTGGTAGATTTGGTAAACTCATCTCAACATCTTCTAAAAGTGAGGACATGCTTAAGAAATATGTTGTTTTGGAAGATATCACAAATTGGGTAGATGAGGGATCACAAGTAGATATAATCTACACTTTGTTTGTGCATTGGTTTACAAAAGCCTTTGACAAAGTGCCACACCAAAGATTACTACTTAAACTAAAGGCCCATGGCTTATTGATAGTAGACAAAGAGTAGTAGTTGATGGGAATGTTTCAAACTGGAAATCGGTTTTGAGTGAAGTACTGCAGAGATCAGTATTGGGACCTATTTTATTCTCATATATATATATATATATATATATATATATATATATATATATAATATATATATTATATATATATTATATATATATATAACATATTATAATATATACATTATATATATACATTATATATATACATACATTATATATTATATATATAAATGATTTGGATAATGATATAACAAACAGGGTGTTGAAGTTTGTGGACGATAGAAGTGTTTCTACAAAATACAAGTGATGCAGATAGACAACATTATCAAGATGATCTTAATAAGTTGACCGATTGGTCTGAGAAGTGGCAAATGCTGTTTAATTTTGGGAAGTGTAAGTGCCTCCACACAAGACATGGGATTGAAGATCCACAATATACAATGGGAGGTACTGTGCTAAATACTATCGTAAAGACAATCACTCATTATCCATTTGCCATATACCTGGCGGCAGACCACATAGCCTCCAGAAATTGGGTTCAGTGATGCAGTCTCAAATTCACAAATATTGTGTCTCAGCCTGTCCAGGCTGACAGAGGCAAAATGTATATAATATGTGGTGTTTTGGAAGCCATTCTTGTGTATTAAACAATTAAATTATAACAGGCAAAAAATATTGTGCATGTCTAGAAGAAAAAAACACGCACGCACGCACGCACGCACGCACGCACGCACGCACGCACGCACGCACGCACACACAACCGCACAATACAACATTGTTAACATTGTACTGTATTGTCCGCTCACATAAACACACAGCTCAAGACGAGTACAGTAAGGCATTCGCAGAGAAACAATTTTAAATATGAATTAACATAATTAAATATGAAAATACATTGTTACATATAGTGTCTGCATATGTTAATGTTTCATAGATACTTTTGTATTATTTCAAGTTCCAACACTATTTTACCAATTGTTTTATTAATGTCAATGTTCATGGACAGCTGACATGATACCCTCGCATCTGCCTATCTGCTCTATCGATTTTTCACAAGAAAGGTGTACCTGCGTGGCGCGTGTGAAACGTATATTTCTTTGATAGTAGCACGCCATTCGTGATTCTGTCTGTGCCTGATGTCTATCCCTTTGCCATCTTCTGTCATAGTATGCTAGCCTTCGGTCACAGGGACATGGAAGTGTAGTCATCCTCTGGTACCACATATACCACAGGTTCTGGCTGTAATACCAGTCTTGGCATTTTGCTTCATAGTTGATGACGTCAATTTTTCCAGATGCCACACGATATAAATACCTTCCGTCCTCACCTGAAATACAAGAGTAGATTGATGCCTGTGTGTATAAATAATTCGAAATATAACCAACCATCCAATCATTTGTACTGACATTTAGGCCTCATTTAAAAGTCAACCTTTGTCTCTCCATACAGCACCAACAAATGCACCCGATTCCCTATATATTGGGGCGTTAAACAAAAAAGAGGTGATTCAGCCCAGCCCAGCCCAGCCCAGCCCAGCCCAGCCCAGCCCAGCCCAGCCCAGCCCAGCCCAGCCCAGCCCAGCCCAGCCCAGCCCAGCCCAGCCCAGCCCAGTCCAGTCCCCTGTTTCTCATCCTATGTTCGCGCTAGTAAATTAACCAAGATATGCAATTAGGCTATGACCACAACATCCTAAACAGATGTGTTTGGCATCACTTATCACATGTTATATTCAATAAACTAACATATAATTATATGGACAGCCAATACAATCAAATATTTTGTTTCATGAACAAATTCAATAGACAGGGTAGATATATATATACACACACACTGTATATTCAAATCAATTCAATATATATATATATATATATATATGCTTTTCTAAAAATCAATGCTATCCAGGAACACATTACAACCAATTTATTGTTTAACTTAATAGAAGGGTGTCTGTTCTTCTATGCTTGTCTCAGTCTTAAATTGGCTTCTGGCTCATCCTTTAGCTCATTTGGCTATGTAATAGTCTAATGAAATTGACTCTGTCAATGAAACAATTATGTAAATAAATAAGTAAAACACCCCCAACAACAACACACCCCAAACCACAATCTTACTGCAATAAAAATATAATTAGACATATCACATCACAAGATGTTCATTCCCCAAATACACATCTTGCATAGTAGACTTTTAGCACTGTTACAAGCTTAGTATATTGACTACATGTAAACACAATTTTGTCAGCAGTATACCATCAACATATTTACTGTACTGTAGTCTTAAGAACATAATTTTAAATAACTTTTACAATTAAACACCTGGACACAGGCCCTCGTTTTAAATGCCTGGGTTTGGTCAACACAGTGCCACTTTTATTGGACTCAGTAATATCAGGTTAATGTCACATGGCCAGGTTTGTGGGGCATGCCATGCTCAAATAATGCTGTCATACTTGTATGGCATTAACATTCAATAATAGTACAACTTTCATATATGACAAGCTCAACATGATAAATTATAATAGTGTAACATGGTGATAAAAAATAGCAACTGTATGATAATATGGTAAAACTAATTAAGTGATGACAGCAAGATCAGTTGAATGCCAATAACTCACCTGTGTTACCCTTAAGTGAAGCCAATCTGAACGACATTGGTTTTCCTGATACTCCAAGTACCTCTGAGTGTTCAACTCCATACTGGGTTGTGTAATGTCCAATCATGCTGTCACGTGTTGTGAACACAGTGTCCCATCCTGTCTTCTCATAGGAGAAAATGACAAATGTTGACCATCGTGAGGCATCAGAGATGAGCACAAGTTGGAAGGTGTTGGGCTGAAAACACGTCAGAACCAGACACATGAGTGGGTCATCAACGTATATGATAACAAAGCAATGCTTTATGTATATTTTTCATAAAAACATTCTATAGTGACTTTGAACATATTGCATATAAAAAAGGTTCAACACATGTTGCTTCTTTTGTCATAATTACAACGAACGTTACACTTACGGTTAAAAACGATCATGTCCTGTTTACCAACATCAGCTGAATACACATTAATATACATGTCCACATAGCATGGGTTAACCTCAATTGTTAATTTAATTAACATTCTTATCAAACATACACAAATGTATATTTCTGGAGGAGGTATTTTAAAAGAATGTCAATTATATTTCAGTCAATTGCATTGTTTTCTGCATTCCTATTGAAATAGACACTGCATTAGCTTTGATAATCACAATGCATACTTTACAACTGACCCAATCAATATAAAAGAGAGTTACTAGTTAGCTCGAAGTAATTGTTTGAACAGTCTCAATATCTAGCCAACGCTGGCGTGAGCAAACTCAAGATGTTGGAATGTGATTGTGTACATGTTCAGATTTAACAGAATTGTAAAAGACTTCCAGCAATACCATAAACTAATTATTCATCTCTTGGGGCAGTTGGTTAACAAACCTCTTTTGTAGTGCTTGACATACAGAGGGATGCTCGCCACATAATCGTCACGTGACTATAACCAGTAACTGACCCAGGACCATGTCTGGTTACGTGAATATATCCGGGCCTCGCAACCAGTCCTCTCAGTGTCACAGCTTGCCCCACTATGTAAATATTTCGTTGACATGCTTGCTTAACATGCTAGATGCCAGTTCGACTGCTCATCAGGCAGTATTATGTTCAGTTTATTGACCTTTAAACACTAACTGTTACTTCACTGAAATGTTCATTTACTAAAAGTTAACTGTAAACAATGGAAGATATATGCTAATTTAACCGAGTTATAATACATTAACGTGATAAACGTGAGTTTAATTTAACGAAGATGTCCATTGTAAAAGTAGGGGTCTGCTCCTATTTATTGTTTCTTTAATATTATGTTCTTAAAATGATAATGAGCAGGGGCGTCGATCCGGTTTTAAAAGTGGGGGGGACGGGGAACCAATTTATATACGCACACACACACACACACGCGCACACACACACACACACACACACACACACCACACACACACATATATAAGTGTATGCATATATATATATGCATAATATATATATGCATAATATATATATATATATATATATTATGCATATATATATATATATATATATATATATATATATATATATAAGTGTATGTATATATATTATGTATATTTATGACATGTATAATATATATATATATATATATAAATATTAAGCATATATATATATATATATATATATATATATATATATAAGTGTAAGTATATATATTATGTATATTTATGACATGTATAATATATATATATATATGACCTGAAATACACGTAACTATTTTTTGTAAATATAAAACATAATTCATTGTTGGTCTGGTGCTAATTCTAAATAAACTAAAAAACGCCTTTATGTTATGCTATTTATAATAGTTATGTTGGCAACATATATTTGAAGAGGGGCCATGGCCCACCCCAATCAATGAACATTTGGAGGGTAGACTTTGGATCCAACACTGCTTGTCTGATTCACAGAGTGACAAGATGCAGAGCTTACAGGGGTGCCTGTATAGGACTTCCCTATCCCACCTTTTGGCCAACAAATTTGTCATCACTAAAATTAGATCAAATTTCACAAAGTGCATAAATCCGCTGGTTACGCCGTAGGCGATATAAATATCGACCAGGGCGACCAAGCTGCAATCCGAGGGGGTGACAGGGCAAGCAAAAATTAATAATCTTTAATGTGCTTGATGGCTAATGCCTATTAATATATCAACACAAGGGTGCAAAATGACAGAGCCCGACATGATGACAATTTACTGGACTAAGATCAAGTTGCGGCCAACCAAGCAATTCATCTAGTGATTTTCCACTAGGTAGTGGGAAGTTTATATCTTATTATTAATTTTACTACTAGATCAATGTAGGGTTTTTAAGAGAGGGGAGTGATCAGTCTCGCTATATATGCCTATAAATTTGTTTTATGAACTGAAAAAGTATGAGGACATTTCCTATGCTGACCCCCTCAAGCCGTGGGGTGGTCAGCGTCCCCCACTGATCGACGCCCATGCTGTGCCTGTGTAGAACTTCCCAATCCAACATTTTGGCAAAGAAATTTGTCGTCACTCAAATGGGAATAAGTAACACAAAGTGCAGGAATCCGCCGCTTCTGCTGTAGGCGATAAGCATCAAGCAGGCGAGGGGTGAAAGTGCAACACAAATTTCATCATTTAAAGTGTTTTTGATGGCTAGAGCCTATAAATAATATCAACACAAGGTTGATAGAGCCCGGCAGCAGCTTACATTTTTTCCGGTAGTTATAAACTTTCCAATTGGCCTTTCTGCGTATGTGAAACAAATTAAAAATCATCAGTGTGCAGCTAAATAACTAAGCATTTTTGGTATAAATGCCACAGGCTGTTCGATAACTCTCCTGTGATGACTACTTTGAAGATGGCGTAGTCTTGGCTGTTCTGTCTATTGAACATACGGCTTGCTGTTCTGTCTATTGACCACGCATACGGCATGCCCACATACAAACTATCGCTGCCTACGCGCCTGCACGGTAAATAGTTAATTGAGGATGATTTAAACAAGCGTTCAGCAAAACATGCAAACAAATCCACGTTAGTCGCTGGAGGCGCTGATACACAACTAGGGTCTAGTTGCGTATTGGCGCCTCTAGCGACTAACGTGGATTTGTGGAAGCCCATTCCCTGTGAAGTTTGTTGTCCCACGTCCAACATACCAGACTTCATATTACAAATTACAACACTGGGCAAGTGTGGGTAGAGGAACATATACCCTACATTTAAATATCATGATTACCCTTCCTTAAAGGCAAAACAAAGTTAAATGTTTCGTGGCATACACATAATAGAGTTAATATAAAGTAACAATTTCCACATATACTCAATTTTTTTACGCCAGCGGTTTACCAGAAAAATATTTGTTAACACCCAGCCATCCAAATACTACGCGCTACTCCTTCTTAGACGAAGAATGACGTAACGACGGTGATCGAGGCGCTCTCCACGCAGATTCACTGCATGGGGTTTGGCTGTTGTCATGAAATGGCTGCAACTCGGCAACGCGTATAACATGCTGATGACGGTAAATATAAAGTTTTCTATTATTGTTATTGCTGAAATCATCCTATCAACTGATGACACATGTCTACTTCAAAGCATTTCTCCTAAAAATGGACCGAGTAAAGTGAACTGTACTTGGACTGGAGGGATTCCAAACAGTACGCCCGCAAATGTGAATCAATTTCTTCAATACTACCGGTTGTTTCAACTATTATTGCAACCGTATGCCGAACAGTAAGGCATAATTGCTAAAGTTTACCATAGATTTAACCACAGATTTAGATACACGTCTATAAGCAGCTGCTAGATGTCACGCCAACTGAACGAACTGTCGAAGTTGTTGACCCTTAACAACGTCGCAGGTTAAGGGTCAGACATAGAATGCCGCGCGCTGAATGGCCAAGCCAACTTAACCCTTCACTTAATGGCGGCGTCTAGACCATCGTGGATTTCGTTAGAATTTTAGACTTTAAAGTCACATTCTGAGTAAACCGCTGACGTTAAAAAAATTAGTATATGTGGAAATTGTTACTTTATATTAACTCTATTAGGTGTATGCCACGAAACAGTTAACTTTTTTTTGCCTTTAAAGTATCAATGTAGGGATAATATTTGATATGTTTTATATTATTAGTAGCACATTAGTAGAACTATCTTAAACACTACTGTACCATGTCATTTGACGGGTTGTAGGATGAGCGAGGTATCTGATCTGTCCACGTGATCACCATCACCCAGGAAGGAGTTACATCCGAGAGCCCTCCATAGTTCTTCACATCTTCTTCAGCCAGTGTGAAAGCATGTTTCGCTCTCGCCTTGTTGTCATCAGACATACCTTTTGTTGCTCGGTCATAGATTTGATGAAATACATCACCCTGAGTTGCGTCAGAGTCTGTCCACATTGACGCGAATATAGCAATTCCTGACTTTGCTACAGCTCTTTTCTTTGACGCACTCAGCATGTCTTCAAATTTAGATGGTGTCCTGCGTTCGTACGATGCACCCATTGTGACGTAGCCATTGGATGAGATCTAGCACATGACATTGAATCTGACTTATATTGGCATTACTGGTGTAACACCTATGTAGTTTTATTGAATAAAAGAAATACTATATTTAAAATAGATTATATTTAATTTATGTACTGGAACATAGAAATGAAAACATGTTTAGTAGAATGCAGAATTTCTTAGTAAAATTGTGCATTTAATAAGTACAACGTAATGTAGAATGGTAACTGTATTTGTAGTAATGCATCGGCTAGAGATTTGGACTCTCAAATAAGAAAGTTTGGGTTTGAATCCTGTACTGTGGTGTCAAACATTGGGCAAATTCGTTCCCATCATGTCATATTTATTTCATCACATTAAATGTTAATTATTGAAGTCTACACAACAATGATAAGTACTGCCATTACCTTGATCCTTGTGAACTGGGAATCAAACACCTGAACCAACGGTGTCTTAATGAAGCTGCTGGAACAAAACTTCCCTGCACGATCACACCATTTGCCATCATCATCCTTGAGTTTCTTGTGGCCATGATCAGTACCATACTGGTAGAGTTGATTTCGTATCGCTGGAACATGTCAATGACACCAAAACACACACAATTACCAAAAATATATTGTTAGACATCAGCATTACAGGTGAGTGATAACTATTTACTAACTATACCAATACACAAAGTAAATTATGTTTAATTGGTATGCATATTGTGTTACAAACTGCTAGCAACAAACCATAACCTGAAATACACATATTCTGATAAACAAACACCAACAGGTCAATTCTATTAAAAAACAAGGTAAGTTTATAGAATGGCAGGGAGTGAGATACAAAATTGTTACATATCAATGATAACATCTCATTTAAACATTCAGTTCTTTCCCCAATACATTTATTGCATGGCGAATTACGAAGAAATTATTATCTGGGTTAAACACATATTGCATATTAAATAACTGGCAACACCTGCAATTCATCAAATAAATATACATGCAAGTACCAACACAAGTCAAAAGTAGTGATGCAAAACGGCCAATTGAATAACGTATATTTATGATACATTTTTTAAAAGAAAGGGAAATGTGGGCCCTACACCCCAAGGCCAGGCCTGTGACTGAGCCACATGTTAGTCTCCTGTGCCGCAGGTTGACAGAGCCCACAACAAACGCAGGGAATACAAAGATAGGTTTTCCAAACATTTATATGTAACTTAATGGTATCACTTCATTTGCTAAAATGATAGAACATGTAATATTCTGTGTTATTTACCATATTTATATTAAAAGTCTATAGTTGTTTAATACGCACGTGTTTCGCAAAGTACACCTTTATAGATATCTATGGTACACTTGCAAGAAAATCCATTGACTTCGTCATTGCATGTGCCATAATTCTGACATGGATCGCTAGAACACTCGTTGATATCTGAAAGTGAAACTACAACAGCTATAAAGATACTATTAACACACAACTAATGTTTAACATCTGGCAATAATAATTATTCATTATCTTCAATGTTCAATATGAAATACATTGTTTTGCATAGGGATTAAACAATGTGAACATCCAATACCAATGCAGTAAACATTTACTTTTTCATATAATAAATAATTAGGTGTATTACAATAAAAACATGAACTATATGAACATTCATCAACAGTGACACACCTGTCTCGCAGTCAACCCCTGTGTAGCCGCCGGCACACGAACATGTGTATGTATTCCCTACACTGGCACAGGTGGCGCCATGCTTACATGGGTTATTAGAACATCCATTGGTACCTGTGAAGAACAACATTATGAAATTACTTAGTGCAGGCATGGCAAAAACTATTCTACTAGTCTAGAAAAACTAGTCTGTAGAGGAGTGGGGGGAGGGGTGGTAGAGGGAATGGAGTAAAATGGACCAAGTGGTCCTGAAGTCGTTTGGATTAAATAGTGAGTTGGTAATTATGAACGAAATGTGTTATGAAAGAGAAAACAGCAGACAATATCAATAAAGTCTTTGCCTTTTCATTTTATAGCTGTCTAGAATATAAATTTTACCTTGGTCAATTATCACATACAGGTGACAATATATCTTTAACCAGCATAAACCATAGTCACATCATTTTAAAGATAATTAAACAAACAACAAAATAATCACAACTTGTATACAAAATCTGTAGTTTAAACGAAGATGTACCTTAAAACATGCAGGCACAACTGTCCAATTTAATTGGCATCTACTTGGTTACTGATACAGCTCCTATCATTGTTTGGGGGAGAGCAATTAGATACAGTCAGGATGGACAACAGAATTTCGGTGGGGTGTGCTGATTCTACTCGCCCAAATATACAACCATCACAGGAGTTCATATCCTGAGATCTGCCAAAAGCCCAGGCAGATACAGTCAAAATGTTAACATTTTGCTTTTTGGGAAGCCCCCTGAGATACCCTTACAAAAACTAGTGAACTACGCATTTCTTGTGTATAATAATAATACCCTCAGATATTTCTATGCAAAATTAGGGGGAAAACTTCAGAAACGTTTTAAATAAAATAAGTACACTTAAAATATACCAGTGTTTAGGCCCTAAAGGACAATAGGAGGCTTAAAAATGTATCAATCAAATTAACATTTCTTGTGTGCATAGTGACAAGTAAACGCAGACAAAAAGTCCTGCCATAAGTCCATTTGCATATATACACACATATCAGCTCATAGACACCAAGTTACTACTCAGTCGTGAGAGAACAAGTGTTGGTCCTGGTTACTCTAACAGCAGCGGCAGTAACAAAGGAAATTCTTATACAGCGCAATATCCAATACTCAAGATTGCCTAAAGCATTACATTTTACTCAGACAGAGGGACAGAGAGAGAGTGAGTGGCAGTATGAAAGCCGTAATGAGAGGTACAGAGATAGACAGATAGTAAGAAAACAATAGTAGTCGAATGGGTGACATGTTTATAACTTAAAATGTCCCATAGTAAATACAGATAGTAATATATTGGATTACCTGTGCATGTTGTGTCTTGTAGATAGTATCCCTCCTTACAGGCAGAACACTTTGCTGCGGTGGCAGCAGTGCATGCAGTACATTCAGTAGCACATGCTAAAAGTTAATACAAGATATTACCATTAACAGTCAGACATTTACTGATGATCACCTTAGTACGACTTAAAAGTAATACTAATGATAATAGCTGGAATAGCGTTAGTGTTACTACTGACAGTAGTTGTCGCTTTGTTACCAGTTGTGCTAGTCACACTACTCCTAGTAATGCTATAAGCACATGCAATTAGGCATCCCAACACTTACCATTGCAGGTCGTGTCCGTTTTGTAGAAGCCATTTCTGCAGCCTGTGCATCCATTCGTGTTGCATGCAGAACATCCTGAATTACATTGTGCTGTGCTACACCCAGCAGCACATGCTGAAACATACAATGAAACCAATATTCAACAGTACATGCAGATTCAAAGAGACAACCGATATTATGAACAAATTCATCTTTCACTACCAAGTCAGTGTGTTTTACAAATAACTAAACACAAGTGATCACACATCATACAACATCTACACTCTCGAGAAAACAGTGAGAGAAAGAGAGACATAGACTAAACATCAGTGATCACACATCATATATTATCAAAACTCTCGAGAAAGATATGCGATAGACACAGAGAGCGAATGAGAGAGAGAGAGAGAGATAGTTAAAGAATGAGTGAGAGAGAAAGTCAGGGGCGGAAAATAATAGTAGTTGAAATTCTCTTATATACGTGTCACTAAGAATGTTCCAAAATGAACAATGCAGTAATATATTAGAGTAGCAGTGCATGTTGTGTCATCTAGAGAGTATCCCTTATTGTAGGCAGAACATTTTGTTGCGTGGTAGCTGCAGTGCATGCAGTACATTCAGTATAAAAGGCTATAAAGAAAAAACATCTTGCAAAATACAATCAATCATCTACTTAAAGTCAATTCATGACAATATAAAGTAGTACTGTGTGTTGTAGTATTTTTCGTACAGATTACTACTAGCAATACAGGTGTTAGCGAGATATTCATCTTTTTCTAGTTGTAATAATATAAGTCTTCTAAGATATACAACGTAGCAGTTGCGTTAAAGACATGTTGGCTTTTAAAGCAATCTCGTTTTTTTACTTCAATTAATATATAGAAACACATACTTGATCAAAAAACCAAGTACAGGAGGCAGAAAAAACAGGACAAATGTAATGTTACAGATATGGAGGAAAAAATAGAAACAGGGAGAGAGTGTCAGAAAGATCATCAGAAAAATAGAAGTTGTAGAGAAAGAGAGAGAGAGACAGAGAGAGGGACAGAGACAGTCAGAGAGACAGACAGACAGAGAGAGAGAGAGAGAGAGAGAGAGAGAGAGAGAGAGAGAGAGGGACAGACAGGGACAGACAGGGACAGGCAGGGACAGGCAGCGACAGGCAGGGACAGGCAGGGACAGGCAGGGACAGGCAGGGACAGACAGGGACAGACAGGGACAGACAGGGACAGACAGGGACAGACAGGGACAGACAGGGACAGACAGAGACAGACAGAGACAGACAGAGACAGACAGAGACAGACAGAGACAGACAGAGACAGACAGAGACAGACAGAGACAGACAGAGACAGACAGAGACAGACAGAGACAGAGACAGAGACAGAGACAGAGACAGAGACAGAGACAGAGACAGAGACAGAGACAGAGACAGACAGACAGACAGACAGACAGACAGACAGACAGACAGACAGACAGACAGACAGACAGACAGACAGACAGACAGACAGACAGACAGACAGACAGACAGACAGACAGACAGACAGACAGACAGACACACCGACAGACACACCGACAGACAGACCGACAGACAGACAGACAGACAGACAGACAGACAGACAGACATACAGACAGACAGACAGACAGAGACACAGACACACAGAGAGACATAGAGAGTGAGTTGCAGTGTGAAAGCCTTAATGAGAGGTATAGAGATAGACAGATGGCAAGAAAACAATAGTAGTTGATGCAGTCACATTTTTATCACTTAAAATGTCCTGTAATAAAAAGTGACAGTAATATATTTGATTACCTGTGCAAGTTGTGTCTTGAAGATAGTATCCCTCCTTACAGGCAGAACACTTTGCTGCTGTGGCAGCAGTGCATGCAGTACATTCAGTAGCACATGCTAAAAGTTAAAACAAGATATTACCATTAACAGTCAGACATTTACTGATGATCACCTTAGTACGACTTAAAAGTAATACTAATGATAATAGCTGGAATAGCGTTAGCATTACTACTGACAGTAGTTGTCGTTTTGTTACCAGTTGTGCTAGTCACACTACTCCTAGTAATGCTATAAGCACATGCAATTAGGCATCCCAACACTTACCATTGCAGGTCGTGTCCGTTTTGTAGAAGCCATTTCTGCAGCCTGTGCATCCATTCGTGTCGCATGCAGAACATCCTGAATTACACTGTGCTGTGCTACACCCAGCAGCACATGCTGAAACATACAATGAAACCAATATTCTACAGTACATGCAGATTCAAAGAGACAACCGATATTATAAACAAATTCAACTTTCACTACCAAGTCAGTGTGTTTTACAAATAACTAATCACAAGTAATCACACATAATACAACATCTACACTCTCGAGAAAGAAGTGAGAGAAAGAGAGACATAGACTAAACATCAGTAATCACACATCATATATTATCAAAACTCTCGAGAAAGATATGCGATAGACACATAGAGCGAACGAGAGAGAGAGAGAGATAGTTAAAGAATGAGTGAGAGAGAAAGTCAGGGGCGGAAAATAATAGTAGTTGAAATTCTCTTATATACGTGTCACTAAGAATGTTCCAAAATGAAAAATGCAGTAATATATTAGAGTAGCAGTGCATGTTGTGTCATCTAGAGAGTATGCCTTATTGCAGGCAGAACATTTTGTTGCGTGGTAGCTGCAGTGCATGCAGTATATTCAGTAGAAAAGGCTATAAAGAAAAAAACATCTTGCAAAATACAATCAATCATCTACTTAAAGTCAACTCATGACAATATAAAGTAGTACTGTGTGTTGTAGTATTTTTCGTACAGATTACTACTAGCAATACAGGTGTTAGCGAGATATTCATCTTTTTCTAGTTGTAATAATATAAGTCTTCTAAGATATACAACGTAGCAGTTGCGTTAAAGATATGTTGGCTTTTAAAGCAATCTCGTTTTTTCACTTCAATTAATATATAGAAACACGTACTTGATCAAAACACCAAGTACAGGAGGCAGAAAAAACAGGACAAAAGTAATGTTACAGATATGGAGGAAGAGATAGAAACAGGGAGAATGTCAGAAAGATCATCAGAAAAATAGAAGTTGTAGAGAAAGAGAGAGAGAGACAGAAAGAGGGACAGAGAGAGAAAAACAGTCAGAGAGAGAGAGAGAGAGAGAGAGAGAGAGAGAGAGAGAGAGAGAGACAGACAGACAGACAGACAGACATACTGACTGACATGCCGACAGACATGCCGACAGACATACCGACAGACATACCGACAGACATACCGACAGACATACCGACAGACATACCGACAGACACACCGACAGACACACCGACACACACACCGACAGACACACCGACAGACACACCGACAGACACACCGACAGACACACCGACAGACACACCGATAGACACACCGACAGTCATACCGACAGACATACCGACAGACATACCGACAGACACACCGACAGACACACCGACAGACACACCGACAGACAGATAGACAGACAGACAGACAGACAGACAGACAGACAGACAGACAGACAGACAGACAGACAGACAGACAGACAGACAGACAGACAGACAGAGACACAGACACACAGAGAGACATAGAGAGTGAGTTGCAGTGTGAAAGCCTTAATGAGAGGTATAGAGATAGACAGATGGCAAGAAAACAATAGTAGTTGATGCAGTCACATTTTTATCACTTAAAATGTCCTGTAATAAAAAGTGACAGTAATATATTTGATTACCTGTGCAAGTTGTGTCTTGAAGATAGTATCCCTCCTCACAGGCAGAACACTTTGCTGCGGTGGCAGCAGTGCATGCAGTACATTCAGTAGCACATGCTAAAAGTTAAAACAAGATATTACCATTAACAGTCAGACATTTACTGATGATCACCTTAGTACGACTTAAAAGTAATACTAATGATAATAGCTGGAATAGCGTTAGCATTACTACTGACAGTAGTTGTCTTTTTTGTACCAGTTGTACTAGTCACACTACTCCTAGTAATGCCATAAGCACATGCAAATAGGCATCCAAACACTTACCATTGCAGGTCGTGTCCGTTTTGTAGAAGCCATTTCTGCAGCCTGTGCATCCATTCGTGTCGCATGCAGAACATCCTGAATTACACTGTGCTGTGCTACACCCAGCAGCACATGCTGAAACATACAATGAAACCAATATTCTACAGTACATGCAGATTCAAAGAGACAACCGATATTATAAACAAATTCATCTTTCACTACCAAGTCAGTGTGTTTTACAAATAACTAATCACAAGTAATCACACATAATACAACATCTACACTCTCGAGAAAGAAGTGAGAGAAAGAGAGACATAGACTAAACATCAGTAATCACATATCATATATTATCAAAACTCTCGAGAAAGATATGCGATAGACACAGAGAGCGAATGAGAGAGAGAGAGATAGTTAAAGAATGAGGGAGAGTCAGGGGCTGAAAATAATAGTAGTTGAAATTCTCTTATATACGTGTCACTAAGAATGTTCCAAAATGAAAAATGCAGTAATATATTAGAGTAGCAGTGCATGTTGTTTCATCTAGAGAGTATCCCTTATTGTAGGCAGAACATTTTGTTGCGTGGTAGCTGCAGTGAATGCAGTATATTCAGTAGAAAAGGCTATAAAGAAAAAAACATCTTGCAAAATACAATCAATCATCTACTTAAAGTCAACTCATGACAATATAAAGTAGTACTGTGTGTTGTAGTATTTTTCGTACAGATTACTACTAGCAATACAGGTGTTAGCGAGATATTCATCTTTTTCTAGTTGTAATAATATAAGTCTTCTAAGATATACAACGTAGCAGTTGCGTTAAAGATATGTTGGCTTTTAAAGCAATCTCGTTTTTTCACTTCAATTAATATATAGAAACACACACTTGGTCAAAAAACCAAGTACAGGAGGCAGAAAAAACAGGACAAAAGTAATGTTATAGATATGGAGGAAGATATAGAAACAGGGAGAGAGTGTCAGAAAGATCATCAGAAAAATAGAAGTTGTAGAGAAAGAGAGAGAGAGAGAGAGAGACAGAGAGAGGGACTGAGAGAGAGAGAGACAGAGACAGTCAGAGAGACAGACAGAGAGAGAGAGAGAGACAGACATACCGACAGACATACCGACAGACACACCGACAGACACACCGACAGACACACCGACAGACACACCGACAGACACACCGACAGACACACCGACAGACACACCGACACACACACCGACAGACACACCGACAGACACACCGACAGACACAGCGACAGACACACCGACAGACACACCGACAGACACACCGACAGTCATACCGACAGACATACCGACAGACATACCGACAGACATACCGACAGACACACCGACAGACACACCGACAGACACACCGACAGACACACCGACAGACACACCGACAGACAGACAGACAGACAGACAGACAGACAGACAGACAGAGAGACATAGAGAGTGAGTTGCAGTGTGAAAGCCTTAATGAGAGGTATAGAGATAGACAGATGGCAAGAAAACAATAGTAGTTGATGCAGTCACATTTTTATCACTTAAAATGTCCTGTAATAAAAAGTGACAGTAATATATTTGATTACCTGTGCAAGTTGTGTCTTGAAGATAGTATCCCTCCTTACAGGCAGAACACTTTGCTGCGGTGGCAGCAGTGCATGCAGTACATTCAGTAGCACATGCTAAAAGTTAAAACAAGATATTACCATTAACAGTCAGACATTTACTGATGATCACCTTAGTACGACTTAAAAGTAATACTAATGATAATAGCTGGAATAGCGTTAGCATTACTACTGACAGTAGTTGTCTTTTTTGTACCAGTTGTACTAGTCACACTACTCCTAGTAATGCCATAAGCACATGCAAATAGGCATCCAAACACTTACCATTGCAGGTCGTGTCCGTTTTGTAGAAGCCATTTCTGCAGCCTGTGCATCCATTCGTGTCGCATGCAGAACATCCTGAATTACACTGTGCTGTGCTACACCCAGCAGCACATGCTGAAACATACAATGAAACCAATATTCTACAGTACATGCAGATTCAAAGAGACAACCGATATTATAAACAAATTCATCTTTCACTACCAAGTCAGTGTGTTTTACAAATAACTAATCACAAGTAATCACACATAATACAACATCTACACTCTCGAGAAAGAAGTGAGAGAAAGAGAGACATAGACTAAACATCAGTAATCACACATCATATATTATCAAAACTCTCGAGAAAGATATGCGATAGACACAGAGAGCGAATGAGAGAGAGAGAGATAGTTAAAGAATGAGGGAGAGTCAGGGGCTGAAAATAATAGTAGTTGAAATTCTCTTATATACGTGTCACTAAGAATGTTCCAAAATGAAAAATGCAGTAATATATTAGAGTAGCAGTGCATGTTGTTTCATCTAGAGAGTATCCCTTATTGTAGGCAGAACATTTTGTTGCGTGGTAGCTGCAGTGAATGCAGTACATTCAGTAGAAAAGGCTATAAAGAAAAAAACATCTTGCAAAATACAATCAATCATCTACTTAAAGTCAACTCATGACAATATAAAGTAGTACTGTGTGTTGTAGTATTTTTCGTACAGATTACTACTAGCAATACAGGTGTTAGCGAGATATTCATCTTTTTCTAGTTGTAATAATATAAGTCTTCTAAGATATACAACGTAGCAGTTGCGTTAAAGATATGTTGGCTTTTAAAGCAATCTCGTTTTTTCACTTCAATTAATATATAGAAACACACACTTGGTCAAAAAACCAAGTACAGGAGGCAGAAAAAACAGGACAAAAGTAATGTTACAGATATGGAGGAAGATATAGAAACAGGGAGAGAGTGTCAGAAAGATCATCAGAAAAATAGAAGTTGTAGAGAAAGAGAGAGAGAGACAGAGAGAGGGACTGAGAGAGAGAGAGACAGAGACAGTCAGAGAGACAGACAGAGAGAGAGAGAGAGACAGACATACCGACAGACACACCGACAGACACACCGACAGACACACCGACAGACACACCGACAGACACACCGACACACACACCGACAGACACACCGACAGACACACCGACAGACACACCGACAGACACACCGACAGACACACCGACAGTCATACCGACAGACATACCGACAGACATACCGACAGACATACCGACAGACATACCGACAGACATACCGACAGACATACCGACAGACACACCGACAGACAGATAGACAGACAGACAGACAGACAGACAGACAGACAGACAGACAGACAGACAGACAGACAGACAGACAGACAGACATACAGACAGACAGACAGACAGAGACACAGACACACAGAGAGACATAGAGAGTGAGTTGCAGTGTGAAAGCCTTAATGAGAGGTATAAAGATAGACAGATGGCAAGAAAACAATAGTAGTTGATGCAGTCACATTTTTATCACTTAAAATGTCCTGTAATAAAAAGTGACAGTAATATATTTGATTACCTGTGCAAGTTGTGTCTTGAAGATAGTATCCCTCCTTACAGGCAGAACACTTTGCTGCGGTGGCAGCAGTGCATGCAGTACATTCAGTAGCACATGCTAAAAGTTAAAACAAGATATTACCATTAACAGTCAGACATTTACTGATGATCACCTTAGTACGACTTAAAAGTAATACTAATGATAATAGCTGGAATAGCGTTAGCATTACTACTGACAGTAGTTGTCGTTTTGTTACCAGTTGTGCTAGTCACACTACTCCTAGTAATGCTATAAGCACATGCAATTAGGCATCCCAACACTTACCATTGCAGGTCGTGTCCGTTTTGTAGAAGCCATTTCTGCAGCCTGTGCATCCATTCGTGTCGCATGCAGAACATCCCGAATTACACTGTGCTGTGCTACACCCAGAAGCACATGCTGAAACATACAATGAAACCGATATTCAACAGTACATGCAGATTCAAAGAGACAACCGATATTATCAACAAATACATTTTTCGCTAGCAAGTCAGTGTGTTTTACAAATAACTAAATACAAGTAATCACACATAATACAACATCTACACTCTCGAGAAAGAAGTGAGAGAAAGAGAGACAGACTAAACATAATGATCACACATCATACATTATCAACTCTCGAGACAGACAGATAGACCGAGCGAGAGAGAGATAGAGAGATAACTAGCAAGACAGAGAGAGAGAGAGAGAGAGAGAGAGAGAGAGAGAGAGAGAGAGAGAGAGAGAGAGTAAGGGGAGGAAAATAATAGATGTTGAAATTCTCTCATATATACGTATAACTAACAATGGTCCAAATTCAAAAATTGCAGTAATACATTAAATTAGCAGTGCATGTTGTCATTTAGCTAGTATTCCTCTTTGCAAGCAGAACATTTTATTGCGGTTGCTGGAGTGCATGCAATACATTCAGTAGAACAGTCTTAGAAGAAAAAACAAGATGTTACCATCAACAGTCAGACATCTACTGATAATCACCTTAGTACGACTTAAAAGTAATACTAATGATAACAGCTGGAATAGCGTTAGTGTTACTACTGCTTCTTGCATTGCTGAAATTTCTCCGTTAGGCTATACCTTTTACCATCGACCACGTTTAATAGGACGTGGTGGTGGCATTGGCTTTTTAGTATCTGATCATTTCAAAGTTAAATTACATTCTAACCCAGATTATTCTAGTTTTGAATCTATGTGTGCTGAAATTTCAGATTCTTCTTTTTCTGCATTTTTGTTTTGTATTTATCGTCCTCCAGGACACCCAGCAAATTTCTTTGAGGACTTTCAAGATCTTTTAGAAAATGTAGCTATTAATTATTCAGAACTTTATATTCTTGGTGATTTTAATCTTCATTTGGATATACATTCTTCAGTTACTACAATGTTTGATGATATTCTAACATCCTTTGATTTAAAACAACATGTAAACTTTTCGACACATATACATGGCCATTGGCTTGATCTTATAATAACTCATTCAGGTTGTAATAATATTAAAAAAACTACTGTTTCAGATGGGTTGTCAGACCATCATACTGTAATTGTTGATATTAACATGTTTACAACACCATTGATATTGAAGAAAAAAAATTCCTATAGGCCTATACATAAAATAGATATTACTGCCTTCAATGATGATATTTTAAATTCAGATTTGTCTATAAGTCCAGCAGTTCATGAGTGTGATATATATAGACAATGTTGTGATGTCCTTAAGACACTACTTGATAAACATGCTCCACTTGCTTATAAATATATTTCAAAACAATCACCTTCTCCTTGGATGACATCCGAAATTTGACTATCTAAAAGGAGACGTCGTTATCTTGAACGTGTTTGGCGTAAAACACGCTCATCACTTGATAGGTCACGTTATTCTAAACAGTGTTATCTTTGCAATAGACAAATGGCTAAAGCCAAATCTGAATATTTCACTAACATGGTTTCAAGTAACTCTGAAAATTCTCACCAGTTATGGAGTTGCATTAATAAAATCCTACACAGACGGGCTGCCCCTTCTCTGCCAAAACATAATTCATTATGTTCTCTATGTGATCTATTTTCAGGTTATTTTAAGGATAAAATTACCCGTATACAGTCTTCCTTTCCTATTCATATGTTAAACAAAGTAGAAGTTCAGCCTCCACCGATAAGTTCTCTACTTTCTTCTTTTACTCCAGCTACTGCTGAGGAAGTAAGGCAAATTATTATGTCTTCTCCAAATAAATGTTGTGATCTAGATCCAATGCCAACTGTATTGTTGAAAGCATGCATTGACACCTTACTTGGTACTATAACAAATATTGTAAATGTGTCACTGAGGACAGGTATTTTTCCTGATGATTTTAAACAGGCGCATGTAAATCCACTACTTAAAAAGACAACTTTGTCGAAAGATAACTTGAAACATTATAGACCTGTTTCTAATTTGAGTTTCATATCTAAAATTCTTGAAAAGGTTGTAGCAAAACGCCTTGGATCTCACATTATTTCAAATAATTTGTCAAATGTATTCCAATCTGCATATAAGAAACTTCATTCTACAGAGACTGCTCTCTTAAAAGTGCATAACGACATCACTCTAAATATGGACAATGGTAGAGTTACTGCACTCACCTTACTTGATTTGTCAGCTGCTTTTGATACGATTAATCATTCTATTCTAATGGATCGTTTGTCTGTGTGGTATGGTGTGTCTGGTATAGCATTAAGCTGGTTTAGATCATATCTGAGTGGTAGACACCAGAGAGTTAAGATTGGGGATTGTTTTTCGTCACCACTTAATATTTCGTATGGTGTTCCTCAGGGGTCAGTTTTGGGACCATTAATTTTTACACTGTATACTACTCCATTGAGTCTAGTGATTAATAGGCATCATTTGAGCCATAATCTTTATGCAGATGATATTCAAATTTATATATCATTATCCACTTCAGATGCAAGTAGTTCTTTACAGCAGCTTAGAACTTGTATTGATGACATTTTTTGCTGGATGACTGAGAGTAGATTGAAGCTGAATGCTGATAAAACTGAGTTTCTTATTATTGGTACACACCGGCAGCGTGAAAAAATTAAGACTCTTTTTCCTATACCCTTACTTAATCAGCATGTTATGCCTGCAGTTTCGACTAGGAATTTGGGAGTAATTTTTGATGATAAATTAAATTTTAGAGAACACATTTCTCAAATTTGTCGAACATGTTTTTACCACATTCGTGATTTGTGGCGTATTCGTCGATATTTGCCTGTTTCTGTTGCAAAGACTATTGCAACTGCATTAGTTACTAGTAGATTAGACTATTGTAATTCACTTTTTCATAATATTGCTATTAAGGATATCACAAAACTACGTGTTCAAAATTGCTTAGCAAGGGAGTTGACTAGGTCTCCACGCTTTACTCCTTCTAAGCCGCTTCTAAAGTCTCTGCATTGGCTGCCTGTCCAATATCGTATAATGTTTAAGATGTGTACCATTACTTACCAGGCACTTTCTTCTAAGCAGCCATCGTATTTACATACTTTACTTACTCCTATAAGAAAACATATTCAACTTCGGTCATCTACTTCTGATTTACTCTTTGTACCAAAGGTCAATACTAATATGGGGACCAGGGGTTTTTGCTGTGGGTGCGCCTACTCTATGGAATATGCTTCCTTCCAGCGTGAAATCAGTTGACAATATTGCTAAATTCCGTCGTCATTTAAAAACATATCTGTACAATCTGGCCTATCCACCATAGCTCCCTGGCGCATCAATCAATCTGATGACAACTTGATTTGTTTACCGACTATGAGATCGATTAATCCTTTTTGTTTTGATGCGCCTCTGAGCTTGGTTTCTAAGGATATAGGCGCAATAGAAGTTAACTAATTATTATTATTATCATTACTAACAGTAGTTGTCTTTTTTGTACCAGTTGTACTAGTCACACTACTCCTAGTAATGCTATAAGCACATGCATTTAGGCACCCAAACACTTACCATTGCAGGTCATGTCCGTTTTGTAGAAGCCATTTCTGCAGCCTGTGCATCCATTCGTGTCGCATGCAGAACATCCTGAATTACACTGTGCTGTGCTACACCCAGCAGCACATGCTGAAACATACAATGAAACCAATATTCAACAGTACATGCAGATTCAAAGAGACAACCGATATTATAAACAAATTCATCTTTCACTACCAAGTCAGTGTGTTTTACAAATACCTAAACACAAGTGATCACACATCATACAACATCTACACTCTCGAGAAAACAGTGAGAGAAAGAGAGACATAGACTAAACATCAGTGATCACACATCATATATTATCAAAACTCTCGAGAAAGATATGCGATAGACACAGAGAGCGAATGAGAGAGAGAGAGATAGTTAAAGAATGAGTGAGACAGAAAGTCAGGGGCGGAAAATAATAGTAGTTGAAATTCTCTTATATACGTGTCACTAAGAATATTCCAAAATGAAAAATGCAGTAATATATTAGAGTAGCAGTGCATGTTGTGTCATCTAGAGAGTATCCCTTATTGTAGGCAGAACATTTTGTTGCGTGGTAGCTGCAGTGCATGCAGTACATTCAGTAGAAAAGGCTATAAAGAAAAAAACATCTTGCAAAATACAATCAATCATCTACTTAAAGTCAACTCATGACAATATAAAGTAGTACTGTGTGTTGTAGTATTTTTCGTACAGATTACTACTAGCAATACAGGTGTTAGCGAGATATTCATCTTTTTCTAGTTGTAATAATATAAGTCTTCTAAGATATACAACGTAGCTGTTGCGTTAAAGATATGCTGGCTTTTAAAGCAATCTCGTTTTTTCACTTCAATTAATATATAGAAACACATACTTGATCAAAACACCAAGTACAGGAGGCAGAAAAAACAGGACAAAAGTAATGTTACAGATATGGAGGAAGAGATAGAAACAGGGAGAATGTCAGAAAGATCATCAGAAAAATAGAAGTTGTAGAGAAAGAGAGAGAGAGACAGAGAGAGGGACAGAGAGAGAGAGACAGTCAGAGAGACAGACAGAGAGAGAGAGAGAGAGAGAGAGAGAGACAGACAGACAGACAGACAGACAGACAGACAGACAGACAGACAGACAGACAGACAGACATACCGACAGACATACCGACAGACATACCGACAGACAGACATACCGACAGACATACCGACAGACATACCGACAGACATTCCGACAGACATACCGACAGACATACCGACATACATACCGACAGACATACCGACAGACATACCGACATACATACCGACAGACATACCGACAGACATACCGACAGACATACCGACAGACATACCGACAGACATACCGACAGACATACCGACAGACATACCGACACAGACACACACAGAGACATAGACAGTGAGTGGCAGTGTGAAAGCCTTAATGAGAGGTATAGAGATAGACAGATGGCATGAAAACAATAGTAGTTGATGCAGTCACATTTTTATCACTTAAAATGTCCTGTAATAAAAAGTGACAGTAATATATTTGATTACCTGTGCAAGTTGTGTCTTGTAGATAGTATCCCTCCTTACAGGCAGAACACTTTGCTGCGGTGGCAGCAGTGCATGCAGTACATTCAGTAGCACATGCTAAAAGTTAAAACAAGATATTACCATTAACAGTCAGACATTTACTGATGATCACCTTAGTACGACTTAAAAGTAATACTAATGATAATAGCTGGAATAGCGTTAGCATTACTACTGACAGTAGTTGTCGTTTTGTTACCAGTTGTGCTAGTCACACCACTCCTAATAATGCTATAAGCACATGCAATTAGGCATCCCAACACTTACCATTGCAGGTCGTGTCCGTTTTGTAGAAGCCATTTCTGCAGCCTGTGCATCCATTCGTGTCGCATGCAGAACATCCTGAATTACACTGTGCTGTGCTACACCCAGCAGCACATGCTGAAACATACAATGAAACCAATATTCAACAGTACATGCAGATTCAAAGAGACAACCGATATTATAAACAAATTCATCTTTCACTACCAAGTCAGTGTGTTTTACAAATAACTAAACACAAGTGATCACACATCATACAACATCTACACTCTCGAGAAAACAGTGAGAGAAAGAGAGACATAGACTAAACATCAGTGATCACACATCATATATTATCAAAACTCTAGAGAAAGATATGCGATAGACACAGAGAGCGAATGAGAGAGAGAGAGATAGTTAAAGAATGAGTGAGACAGAAAGTCAGGGGCGGAAAATAATAGTAGTTGAAATTCTCTTATATACGTGTCACTAAGAATGTTCCAAAATGAAAAATGCTGTAACATATTAGAGTAGCAGTGCATGTTGTGTCATCTAGAGAGTATCCCTTATTGTAGGCAGAACATTTTGTTGCGTGGTAGCTGCAGTGCATGCAGTACATTCAGTAGAAAAGGCTATAAAGAAAAAACATCTTGCAAAATACAATCAATCATCTACTTAAAGTCAACTCATGACAATATAAAGTAGTACTGTGTGTTGTAGTATTTTTCGTACAGATTACTACTAGCAATACAGGTGTTAGCGAGATATTCATCTTTTTCTAGTTGTAATAATAATAATCTTCTAAGATATACAACGTAACAGTTGCGTTAAAGATATGTTGGCTTTTAAAGCAATCTCGGTTTTTTTTACTTCAATTAATATGTAGAAACACATACTTGATCAAAACACCAAGTACAGGAGGCAGAAAAAACAGGACAAAAGTAATGTTACAGATATGGAGGAAGAGATAGAAACAGGGAGAGAGTGTCAGAAAGATCATCAGAAAAATAGAAGTTGTAGAGAAAGAGAGAGAGAGACAGAGAGAGACAGAGACAGTCAGAGAGACAGACAGACAGAGAGAGAGAGAGAGAGAGAGAGACAGACAGACAGACAGACATACCGACAGACATACCGACAGACATACCGACAGACATACCGACAGACATACCGAAAGATATACCGACAGACATACGGACAGACATACCGACAGACATACCGACAGACATACCGACAGACATACCGACAGACATACCGACAGACATACAGACATACATACCGACAGACATACCGACAGGCATACCGACAGACATACCGACAGACATACCGACAGACATACCGACAGACAGACACACACAGACACACACAGAGACATAGAGAGTGAGTGGCAGTGTGAAAGCCTTAATGAGAGGTATAGAGATAGACAGATGGCAAGAAAAACAATAGTAGTTGATGCAGTCACATTTTTATCACTTAAAATGTCCTGTAATAAAAAGTGACAGTAATATATTTGATTACCTGTGCAAATTGTGTCTTGTAGATAGTATCCCTCCTTACAGGCAGAACACTTTGCTGCGGTGGCAGCAGTGCATGCAGTACATTCAGTAGCACATGCTAAAAGTTAAAACAAGATATTACCATTAACAGTCAGACATTTACTGATTTAACAAGATTTAACAAGATTGCCACCTAGAGAATCAACTCTAGATGGCAGGTGGACAAGGAAGCCGTTTGGCTTATCGAGAGTCCAACCTATCTATCTAAGTATACCCTGCCCGTCTTAGGTATATGTCAATTTTATTTTTAAACATATTAACACTTCTAGCACCTACACAATCAGCTGATAATTTGTTCCATTCGTTTACTATTCTTTGGGAAAATGAAAATTTTCCAATATCTAGTCTACACTGCTTCTTTGCTAATGCAATTCCATGTCCTCTAGTCCTTCTCTCTTCCTTGACCGTGAAAAAAATATTTCTGTCAATATTTTCATACCCATTCAATATTTTAAAAACCTCAATCTGATCTCCTCTCAATCTTCTGGTTTCTAGTGTTGTTAGACCACATTCTTTTAGACGCATTTCATAACTAATATTCCTGAGTTTTGGTATCATTTTTGTTGCTCTCCTTTGTACTCTTTCTAGCATATCAATATCCTTCTTGCGATATGGCCTCCATGCTTGTATACAATATTCTTAATGAGGCCTAACTATTGTTTTATAAAGCGGTATTATTAGTTCTTTTTCTTTGTATACTATATTTCGCCTAATTAATCCAAGAATTTGGTTTGCCTTCGCTGCTGCAATTCCACACTGCTCTGATACCTTCATGTCAGCACTAATGGTTAAACCTAAGTCCTTTTCCTTTACAGTAGTATTTAGTACAGTACCACCCATTGTATATTGTGCATTTTCATTCCCATGTCCTGTGTGGAGGCACTTACACTTTCCAAAGTTAAACAGCATTTGCCATTTCTCAGACCATTCTATCAACTTATTTAGATCATCTTGTAAATGCTGTCTATCTGCATCACTTTTTATTTTCCTAAACACTTTTGTGTCGTCCGCAAACTTCAACACCTTGCTTGTTATGTCATCATCCAAATCATTGATATATATTAAGAATAAAATAGGTCCCAATACTGATCCTTGCGGTACTCCACTCAAAACAGATTTCCAATTTGAAACCTCCCCATCAACTACTACTCTTTGTCTTCTATCAATAAGCCATTTTTCTATCCAGTTAATCATACTATTTCCTATGCCATGGGCCTTTAGTTTAAGTAGTAATCTTTGGTGTGGCACTTTGTCAAAGGCTTTTTTAAAATCTAAGTAGATTATATCTACTGGTGATCCCTCATCTACCCACTTTGTGACATCTTCCAAAAAACATAACATATTTGTTAAGCATGACCTCGCTTTTAAAAACCCATGTTGAGATGTGTTTATCAATTTATTTTTAACAAGAAAATCAACCAAGTGATCTTTAATTAGTCTTTCTAATAGTTTACAAATCACCGATGTTAAACTCACTGGTCTATAGTTCTCTGACTTGCTTCTTGATCCTTTTTTAAATAATGGTATGATGTTTGCTTCTTTCCATTCTACCGGAACCACTCCTTCCTCTAATGCCATATTGAACACTGTTGCAAGTGGTATGCTAATTTGTTCTACAATTTCCAGTAGTAATTTGGGAGGAATCCCATCCACTCCTGGTGATTTATTATCCTTCATATCTCTTATTTTCATAGCTACCATTTTTGGGGTTACAGTTAGTTGTCCTAAATAGTCACACTCTCTCCCTTCGAACTTAGTCTCTAGTACTGGTAATGTACTAATATCTTCCCTGGTAAACACCGAACTAAAGTATTCATTTAGGTTTTCTGCCATTAAGAATCCCTCCGTTATTATGTTTCCATCACTACCTTCTAGTGGCCCGACCTTATCTTGAACTTTCTGTTTACTTCGAACATACGCATAAAAACTCTTGCTGTCATGTTTTATGTTGAAAGCAATTTTTTGTTCATAGCTTCTCTTCGAATTTCTAATTTCAGCTGTAGCTTGATTAAGTGCTTCTTTATAAATGGCATATTCTTCGTCACTTCCAGTATGTCTATATGTCTTCCACATCATTTGCTTGTACTTGATTTTTCTAATGGCTTCCTTCGATAAGTGTTTCTTCTTTGACCTTTTCCCCTTTTTTTTCAAGGGGACAAATTTGTCAACGACGCAGTCAATTTCCCTCTTTAAGATATTCCAGCATTCTGTTGCTGTCTTATTCTTCAGTGTGTTATTCCAGCCTATCTTCGCTAAATATTCCCTCATGTCCTTATATCTTCCTTTGTGAAAATTTTTCCTGTACCGTATTTTTCTGTTCCGTTCTCCTTTTACTTTGATGATAAAATTTATCTGGTTATGATCACTACATCCCAGTGGCTCACATATATTGACATTATCAACAAATTCCTTCTGTGAGCTCAAAACTATGTCCAACACGTTCTTGTCCCTGGTTGGTTCTAACACATGTTGAACAAGGAAACTATCTTGTACTAAATTTAAAAACTCTTGATCCTCTCTCCCAGGACTCTGTAGAGATGTCCACTTTATATGCCCATGGTTAAAATCCCCCATAATAATACAGTCCCGTTTACTCACTTCTTTTATAGCGTTGTGCATTTTTTCATTCTCTTCTATGCTTATGTTTGGACTACGATAAACTAACCCAACAGTTAATGTTGAGTTTCCTGTAACTATGTTACACCAGACAGCTTCACATTGTGCTTCTTTTTCTAATTTTATTTCGTAAGCCTGGATGGATTCTTTAATATATAAAATAACTCCGCCTCCCCTTCTTCCTAATCTATCTTTCCTAAACATTACATATCCTGTCATTCCTAATTCGGCATCTGATATATCGGGGGTGGCCCAAGATTCAGTTATACCTATTATGTGAGGGTCAATATCTTCTACCATAATGTTTAGTTCATTTCTTTTGTTTACTATGCTCCTTGCATTTAAACAAACACATTTATAACCAAATTTCGTAGGGCTTTCCAGGCTGTTTTTTGCTGATTTCTTTTTGCTGTCTTTAGCTATGCCTCTAGTATTTGGCTTCTCTGTGTATCCCCCCTGCGAAACTAGTTTAAAAAATTGCAACCTGTTCCTCTGTCCATAGATTGAAGCAGGTTCTCGGAGAACACTGCTGCGCCCTTTCCGCTTAGATGGAGGCCATCTCTCACGTACATATTTTCCTTCCCAACAAAGTATCCCCACAAATCTACAAATCCTTCTCCTTCACACATCTGCTCCACCAGAGCATTGATTGCCATCCTCTTACAGTTTCTATAGGTTGCTCCCCTTCCTCCGATTACTGGCAAGATTCCTGAGAGAATGATCTGTTCAACTCTTGTCTTCTTCAGTTTCCCTACCAACTGTCTGTATCTTTGCACTATTCTAGTTGTCCCCTCCCTGTCTGCATTGTTCGTCCCTACATGTACTAATATAGATCCTCCCTGGCCATGCCCCAACACGTTCTCTACCCTATCTGTCACATCCTCCATCCGAGCGCCCGGAAGACAAACAACAACATCTTCTCCTTTGTTTAACGTCTTGTCCGTCTTTCGCAAAATTGAGTCGCCCATAAAAACCCTTTCTGTTCTCAATGCACCCTCGATCACTGCTTCAGAGTAGCTCCTCCGTTTTGCATCTCCCTGGTTGCTGACTTTCCCCCCTGCCGCTTTCTCTGTTGGTCCTTTCTTTCCTGTCTCTTTTCTTCCTGACATCCTCCTTGTTATTGACTTCCGTTTGGTCATATCTACTCTCAGTTCCTTTCTTCCCTTCGTCTTTCCTCCTGTCGTATCTACTTCTATCATCTCCTGTCCCCTTGTCCCCCCCTCCTTCTCTACTGTCACTTTCTCCACTGTCTCCTTCATGCATGGCATGTTTTCTGTTGTTCTTTCTCCATTTGTTTTCCTTGCTATCATCCTCCCTCCTCTCTCCATCCCCTTCACAAGATCCGTTAGCTTAGCTAGCTCTGCCGTCAGACAGTCGACTTTCCAACACCCTAAACATTGGAAAGTAAACCCTTCCTCCGTTGTCTCTGACCAAGACTTTCCGCACCCCGATAAGGCAAAATCCACCAAGCTGTGGCAGTGATCACACAGCAAGTGCCTCCTTGCCTTCACTTGCCGCTTGGAAGGTGCCATAATACGATTGATCAAATCAACTTAGTTTATACCAACTTAGTCTTTAGAAAGACTGTTTGTTTATTGTGTACAGCAACTGCAGCACACTACGTGTTATAAACAACTTACTACCTATGCTACCATGAACAATAATTTTATTCTGTACTGGTACCGTTCCCTAGCGGATACTTTGGACACTACCTATATAAACAGACTAGGGCTTCCTGCTAAAACACTTGCTTATTTTTAATAACAATGGCGCCGAATCAAAGAATTATCCTATGTATGCAGCTGTTTTGCTTACCACTTTATCTGTTATATATCATATCAATTTATCAGATTTGCTAAATTTTGTTTACAATCTTGTTGAAAGCTAGATTACCCTATTTCACCCACTATAAATAATAGTCTGCACAAACTAAGGATTCCTACTAAAAAGCTTGTTTATTTTTAATAACAATGATACCTATTCAGAGTGTTACCTTACACATATAGTTGTTACGCTTATTGCTTTGTCTCTTATATACGATATCAAATAAACAGATTTTGCTCAGTCTTGTTTACAATTTGTCGAAGGCTAGATTACCCTATTATCACCCACGTATACTAATTTGTTCAAAAATACTGTTTACTAACTAAATTTAACCAAAACTGCCACTCAATATATGTCTAGTACACCCTTATGAATAACCTTAGCACAAAAATAATACTTATCAATCAATACTTCCGCTTGTTTTTCAACTTTTATACACCACCAAATTCAAACATCTGCATCCACCAAGTTTCCCGCCGAGTACGACTTAAAAGTAATACTAATGATAATAGCTGGAATAGCGTTAGCATTACTACTGACAGTAGTTGTCGTTTTGTTACCAGTTGTGCTAGTCACACTACTCCTAATAATGCTATAAGCACATGCAATTAGGAATCCCAACACTTACCATTGCAGGTCGTGTCGGTTTTGTAGAAGCCATTTCTGCAGCCTGTGCATCCATTCGTGTCGCATGCAGAACATCCTGAATTACACTGTGCTGTGCTACACCCAGCAGCACATGCTGAAACATACAATGAAACCAATATTCAACAGTACATGCAGATTCAAAGAGACAACCGATATTATAAACAAATTCATCTTTCACTACCAAGTCAGTGTGTTTTACAAATAACTAAACACAAGTGATCACACATAATACAACATCTACACTCTCGAGAAAGAAGTGAGAGAAAGAGAGACATAGACTAAACATCAGTGATCACACATCATATATTATCAAAACTCTCGAGAAAGATATGCGATAGACACAGAGAGCGAATGAGAGAGAGATAGTTAAAGAATGAGGGAGAGTCAGGGGCTGAAAATAATAGTAGTTGAAATTCTCTTATATACGTGTCACTGAGAATGTTCCAAAATGAAAAATGCAGTAATATATTAGAGTAGCAGTGCATGTTGTGTCATCTAGAGAGTATGCCTTATTGTAGGCAGAACATTTTGTTGCGTGGTAGCTGCAGTGCATGCAGTACATTCAGTAGAAAAGGCTATAAAGGAAAAATCATTTTGCAAATACAATCAATCATCTACTTAAAGTCAACTCATGACAATATAAAGTAGTACTGTGTGTTGTAGTATTTTTCGTACAGATTACTACTAGCAATACAGGTGTTAGCGAGATATTCATCTTTTTCTAGTTGTAATAATAATAATCTTCTAAGATATACAACGTAACAGTTGCGTTAAAGATATGTTGGCTTTTAAAGAAATCTCGGTTTTTTTACTTCAATTAATATGTAGAAACACATACTTGATCAAAACACCAAGTACAGGAGGCAGAAAAAACAGGACAAAAGTAATGTTACAGATATGGAGGAAGAGATAGAAACAGGGAGAGAGTGTCAGAAAGATCATCAGAAAAATAGAAGTTGTAGAGAAAGAGAGAGAGAGACAGAGAGAGGGACAGAGAGAGAGAGACAGTCAGAGACAGACAGAGAGAGAGAGAGAGAGACAGAGACAGTCAGAGAGACAGACAGACAGAGAGAGAGAGAGAGAGAGAGAGAGAGAGAGACAGACAGACAGACAGACAGACAGACATACTGACAGACATACCGACAGACATACCGACAGACGACAGACATACCGACAGACATACCGAAAGATATACCGACAGACATACGGACAGACATACGGACAGACATACCGACAGACATACCGACAGACATACCGACAGACATACCGACAGACATACCGACATACATACCGACAGACATACCGACAGGCATACCGACAGACATACCGACAGACAGACACACACAGACACACACAGAGACATAGAGAGTGAGTGGCAGTGTGAAAGCCTTAATGAGAGGTATAGAGATAGACAGATGGCAAGAAAACAATAGTAGTTGATGCAGTCACATTTTTATCACTTAAAATGTCCTGTAATAAAAAGTGACAGTAATATATTTGATTACCTGTGCAAGTTGTGTCGTGTAGATAGTATCCCTCCTTACAGGCAGAACACTTTGCTGCGGTGGCAGCAGTGCATGCAGTACATTCAGTAGCACATGCTAAAAGTTAAAACAATATATTACCATTAACAGTCAGACATTTACTGATGATCACCTTAGTACGACTTAAAAGTAATACTAATGATAATAGCTGGAATAGCGTTAGCATTACTACTGACAGTAGTTGTCGTTTTGTTACCAGTTGTGCTAGTCACACAACTCCTAGTAATGCTATAATCACATAAAATTAGGCATCCCAACACTTACCATTGCAGGTCGTGTCCGTTTTGTAGAAGCCATTTCTGCAGCCTGTGCATCCATTCGTGTCGCATGCAGAACATCCTGAATTACACTGTGCTGTGCTACACCCAGAAGCACATGCTGAAACATACAATGAAACCAATATTCAACAGTACATGCAGATTCAAAGAGACAACCGATATTATAAACAAATTCATCTTTCACTACCAAGTCAGTGTGTTTTACAAATAACTCATCATCATCATCATCATGCTGTCGGTCGCGAAGCGACAAAGACTGCTTCCATCACTTGACTCTTGCTCTCCATTTGTCTCTCTGCTGTGAGAGTGATGTCCAGGAGTCGATCTTTATGTCTCTCAGCTTCAGGTTTCTCTTGATGGTATCTTTGAACCGGAGACGAGGGCGCCCTCTCTTTCTGTGACCAGAAGACAGTTGGGAGTAGAGAACCTGCTTCGGTAGCCTGTCTGATGACATCCTCATGAGGTGTCCAGTCCACCGGAGATTCTTTCTGATCAGAAGATCTTCCATAGATGGCAGCCCTGTCCGTTCGAGTATTTCCTTGTTTGTCACTTTGTCCATCCAGGTTATCCTCATGATCGAACGCAGATGTCGCATCATGAAGGCATGCAACTTTTTCACCTGTCGTCTGTACACTGTCCAGGCCTCGGCTCCGTATAGGAGGGTGGACAGCACAATTGCACGGTATATCTTGCCTTTAACCCGCATGGACACATGGTGGTTGTTCCAGAGTCTCTGGCGTAGTCGGCCGAAAGATGCACTAGCCTTGGCCATCCTCCTCTGTATTTCATCGTCAATGCATCCGTCACTTGATATAGTGCTTCCGAGGTAGGTGAATTCCATAACAGAGTTCAGCTTGTTTCCATCAACCATGATATCCTCCTCTCGGGTTCTTGTAGAGTTGGGTTGGTACAGCACCTCGGTCTTCTTGATGTTAATCTTCAGGCCGAACTTCTTTGACGCATTGGAAAAAGCATCCACTATTTTCTGGATCTCTTCAGCAGAGTGTGCAACCAGTGCACTGTCATCTGCGAATAGCAGCTCCCTCATCAGTATCCGTGTAGTCTTGGTCTTCGCTCTGAAGTGTGCGACATTGAATAGGTCAGCGCTCTGTCTGGACTGTATGTAGATGCCATCCCCCATGTCTCGGAAAGCATTGTCGAGCATTGCTGATAGGAAGATGGAAAAGAGCGTGGGCGCCAGTACACAGCCTTGCTTGACCCCATTTGTGACCCTGAACGATTCCGAGACTTCCCCTCCAACATTAACAGTCGCCATCATTCCGGTATGTAGTGCCTCGATCATTGTTGTGAACTTCTCTGGGCAGCCATACTTCTTCAGTAGCTGCCATAGTCCGGTCCTCCCAACTGTATCGAACGCCTTACTGAAGTCGACAAATACCATGTACAGTGGTCGGTCCTGCTCAATGCACTTTTCTTGTAGTTGTCGGAGACAAAATATCATATCCACGGTGCTCCGGTTACCTCTGAAGCCACATTGTGTCTCCGGAACTACCTCTGGTGTTAGGTGGGAAGATAGTCTGTTGAGGAGGATCCTGGCGAAGATCTTGCCTGCTATGGAAAGAAGAGAGATTCCTCTATAGTTCCCACAGTCTGTTCGATCACCTTTCTTGTAGATGGTTATAATGCTTGCATCCTTCCATGCTTGTGGTACAGAACCCATCTCCCAGGCATTGGTGATTAGTTGGTGCAGTCTGCTGAACAGATTGTCTCCTCCATGCTTCCATACTTCTGCAGGAATTCCATCTCCTCCAGGTGCTTTGCCATCTTTCAGGCTGGCGATGGTTCTAGACATCTATTCCATAGTTGGAATCTCATCAAGGCTTGTCTTGGTAATGCGCTGCGGGATGTTGTCCAGAGCTTCGTGATCTATGTCGCCAGGGACGTTGAGTAGCTTCTGGAAGTGTTCACTCCATCTTGCCACAACTCTCTTGCTGTCAGAGAAGGTTTCCATTCCGTCTGTTGATTTTAGTTGAACAGGTCCCTTCTTTTTGGGTCCCCACACTTCCTTCAGTCCATTGTAGAAGCCCTTCATGTTGTTACTGTCGGCAGCTCTCTGCAGCTCCACTGCTTTCCTTTCCCACCAGTCCGACTTCAGTGCACGGGTGTGTTTTTGTAGCAGTCTGCAGGCATCTTTGTATGCTGCAGTGGTGGATCTAGTACTCCTGGTTTGCAACACTCTCTGGTGGGCTTGATCTCTTCTGCTCATAAGAGTCTGTAGCTCCTGGTCGTTGGGGTCGAACCAGTCCTGGTGTTTTCTGTCTGGCTTGCCAAGATATGTCTTGGCTGTGTTGTACACAACCTGCTGCAGAGCTGCCCATTCCTCGTCTGGTGTTGAGTTTTCCTTCTCCTCCCAATGGGCGAGAGCACTGTCCATCTCCTGCTCAAAACTCTCCCTATGGCTGATGGTACTTAGTTTTGCAGTGTTGAGCTTGGTCGGCTTATTTGTCCCTTGCCTGTTGTGCTTTTGTCGTATTCTGAAAGCCACTTTTGATCTCAGCATCTGGTGATCGGTCCAGCAGTTTGTTCCACGCATGGCTCGGGTGCTGTGGATGTCCATCTTATCCCGACACCTCGTGATGATGAAGTCGATCATATGCCAGTGTTTGGAACGAGGATGCATCCAGGTGGTCTTGCGTTCATCCTTCTGCTTGAACATGGTGTTCGTCACTATCAGTTCGAACTCAGAGCACAGAGCCAGTAGAAGTTCGCCATTGGAGTTGCATTTCCCAATCCCATGTTTGCCCATGACCAAGGGCCACTTGTCATTGTCTCTTCCTATCCTCGCATTGAAGTCTCCTATCAGCAGTAGCTTATCGGTATGAGGGATGCCCCTGAGCACACTTGTGAGCTGGTTGTAGAAGGCCTCCTTGTTTTCGTCTGGGTTTGTCATTGTCGGAGCATACACGTTGATAATTGTAGCAAAGTTGTCCTTGCTCAGAGGTAGTCTCATCGTCATGATTCTGTCACTTACTGGCCGTGGCATTTCTGTCAGCTTTGTGATGATATCCTTTTTGATAGCAAAGCCCACTCCGGCCTCCCTTCTTTCTCCTTCGGGTTTGCCACTCCAGAAGAAAGAGTATTCCAAGTCGTCGAGACTACCAGACTCTGAGAACCTTGTTTCACATAGGGCGGCGATGTCGATGTTGTATTTGGCAAGTTCCATTGCTACTAGTGCCGTACGTCTTTCTGGTCGGTTAGCTCCTTCTCGGTCGAGGAGAGTCCTGACGTTCCATTGTCCAATTGTCAGTAGTTGTCTTCTTTGTCTTCTTCTTCCTAGCTGATTTTCCACTGTCGACGGAAGATGAGGTCGAGCAGCGCGGTCCTTGGTAACCCGGGCGACGGCCGATCCGGTATCATGTTTCGTGCAGTTGTACATTTCATGGAAGCTGCTAGCAAAAACTTTTGAAGTACCGCTGGCTTTTGCAAGTTACTAGCGACACTCTCTCGGGGAACAAATAGAGGTCTCACACCGGCAAGAACATGTCAAGACAGGCGCAAACTATTTGTCCCTGCAGTGGCTGGTCGAGAGATGTTGGGAGTTCCATACACCAACCGCCCTTGATGCTGCCACAGTGACATGGTTTTCTGTTTAGGGTTTGCTCCCTTAGCCTTCGGTTCTGACAAGAACCTATACCACAAGGCAGTGGTTTACAACTCTGCATGGCAGGGGCGTCAAACTCCCTGAGGTATTGCAATACCTGAGGTACTGCAATACCTGCATACCAGGTTACAAATAACTAAACACAAGTGATCACACATCACACAACATCTACACTCTCGAGAAAGTGAGAGAAAGAGAGACAGACTAAACATAATGATCACACATCATACATTATCAACTCTCGAGACAGACAGATAGAGCGAGCGAGAGAGAGATAACTAGCGAGACAGAGAGACAGGGAGAGAGAGAGTAAGGGGAGGAAAATAATAGATGTTGAAATTCTCTCATAAACGTATAACTAACAATGATCCAAATTCAATAATTGCAGTAATACATTAAATTAGCAGTGCATGTTGTCATTTAGCTAGTATCCCTCTTTGCAAGCAGAACATTTTATTGCGGTTGCTGGAGTGCATGCAATACATTCAGTAGAACAGTCTAAGAATAAAAAACAAGATGTTACCATCAACAGTCAGACATCTACTGATAATCACCTTAGTATGACTTAAAAGTAACACTAATGATAACGGCTGGAATAGCCTTAGTGTTACTACTAACAGTAGTTGTCTTTTTTGTACCAGTTGTACTAGTCACACTACTCCTAGTAATGCCATAAGCACATGCAAATAGGCATCCAAACACTTACCATTGCAGGTCGTGTCCGTTTTGTAGAAGCCATTTCTGCAGCCTGTGCATCCATTCGTGTCGCATGCAGAACATCCTGAATTACACTGTGCTGTGCTACACCCAGCAGCACATGCTGAAACATACAATGAAACCAATATTCTACAGTACATGCAGATTCAAAGAGACAACCGATATTATAAACAAATTCATCTTTCACTACCAAGTCAGTGTGTTTTACAAATAACTAATCACAAGTAATCACACATAATACAACATCTACACTCTCGAGAAAACAGTGAGAGAAAGAGAGACATAGACTAAAACATCAGTGATCACACATCATATATTATCAAAACTCTCGAGAAAGATATGCGATAGACACAGAGAGCGAATGAGAGAGAGAGAGAGATAGTTAAAGAATGAGTGAGACAGAAAGTCAGGGGCGGAAAATAATAGTAGTTGAAATTCTCTTATATACGTGTCACTAAGAATGTTCCAAAATGAAAAATGCAGTAATATATTAGAGTAGCAGTGCATGTTGTGTCATCTAGAGAGTATCCCTTATTGTAGGCAGAACATTTTGTTGCGTGGTAGCTGCAGTGCATGCAGTACATTCAGTAGAAAAGGCTATAAAGAAAAAAACATCTTGCAAAATACAATCAATCATCTACTTAAAGTCAACTCATGACAATATAAAGTAGTACTGTGTGTTGTAGTATTTTTCGTACAGATTACTACTAGCAATACAGGTGTTAGCGAGATATTCATCTTTTTCTAGTTGTAATAATATAAGTCTTCTAAGATATACAACGTAGCTGTTGCGTTAAAGATATGCTGGCTTTTAAAGCAATCTCGTTTTTTCACTTCAATTAATATATAGAAACACATACTTGATCAAAACACCAAGTACAGGAGGCAGAAAAAACAGGACAAAAGTAATGTTACAGATATGGAGGAAGAGATAGAAACAGGGAGAATGTCAGAAAGATCATCAGAAAAATAGAAGTTGTAGAGAAAGAGAGAGAGAGACAGAGAGAGGGACAGAGAGAGAGAGACAGTCAGAGAGACAGACAGAGAGAGAGAGAGAGAGAGACAGACAGACAGACAGACAGACAGACAGACAGACAGACAGACAGACATACCGACAGACATGCCGACAGACATACCGACAGACATACCGACAGACATACCGACAGACATACCGACAGACATACCGACAGACATACCGACAGACATACCGACAGACTTACCGACAGACATACCGACAGACATACCGACAGACATACCGACAGACATACAGACAGACATACCGACAGACATACCGACAGACATACCGACAGACATACCGACAGACATACCGACAGACATACCGACAGACATACCGACAGACATACCGACACAGACACACACAGAGACATAGAGAGTGAGTGGCAGTGTGAAAGCCTTAATGAGAGGTATAGAGATAGACAGATGGCATGAAAACAATAGTAGTTGATGCAGTCACATTTTTATCACTTAAAATGTCCTGTAATAAAAAGTGACAGTAATATATTTGATTACCTGTGCAAGTTGTGTCTTGTAGATAGTATCCCTCCTTACAGGCAGAACACTTTGCTGCGGTGGCAGCAGTGCATGCAGTACATTCAGTAGCACATGCTAAAAGTTAAAACAAGATATTACCATTAACAGTCAGACATTTACTGATGATCACCTTAGTACGACTTAAAAGTAATACTAATGATAATAGCTGGAATAGCGTTAGCATTACTACTGACTCCTAATAATGCTATAAGCACATGCAATTAGGCATCCCAACACTTACCATTGCAGGTCGTGTCCGTTTTGTAGAAGCCATTTCTGCAGCCTGTGCATCCATTCGTGTCGCATGCAGAACATCCTGAATTACACTGTGCTGTGCTACACCCAGCAGCACATGCTGAAACATACAATGAAACCAATATTCAACAGTACATGCAGATTTAAAGAGACAACCGATATTATAAACAAATTCATCTTTAACTACCAAGTCAGTGTGTTTTACAAATAACTAAACACAAGTGATCACACATCATACAACATCTACACTCTCGAGAAAACAGTGAGAGAAAGAGAGACATAGACTAAACATCAGTGATCACACATCATATATTATCAAAACTCTCGAGAAAGATATGCGATAGACACAGAGAGCGAATGAGAGAGAGAGAGATAGTTAAAGAATGAGTGAGACAGAAAGTCAGGGGCGGAAAATAATAGTAGTTGAAATTCTCTTATATACGTGTCACTAAGAATGTTCCAAAATGAAAAATGCAGTAACATATTAGAGTAGCAGTGCATGTTGTGTCATCTAGAGAGTATCCCTTATTGTAGGCAGAACATTTTGTTGCGTGGTAGCTGCAGTGCATGCAGTACATTCAGTAGAAAAGGCTATAAAGAAAAAAACATCTTGCAAAATACAATCAATCATCTACTTAAAGTCAACTCATGACAATATAAAGTAGTACTGTGTGTTGTAGTATTTTTCGTACAGATTACTACTAGCAATACAGGTGTTAGCGAGATATTCATCTTTTTCTAGTTGTAATAATAATAATCTTCTAAGATATACAACGTAACAGTTGCGTTAAAGATATGTTGGCTTTTAAAGCAATCTCGGTTTTTTTACTTCAATTAATATGTAGAAACACATACTTGATCAAAACACCAAGTACAGGAGGCAGAAAAAACAGGACAAAAAAAATGTTACAGATATGGAGGAAGAGATAGAAACAGGGAGAGAGTGTCAGAAAGATCATCAGAAAAATAGAAGTTGTAGAGAAAGAGAGAGAGAGACAGAGAGAGACAGAGACAGTCAGAGAGACAGACAGACAGAGAGAGAGAGAGAGAGAGAGACAGACAGACAGACAGACAGACATACCGACAGACATACCGACAGACATACCGACAGACATACCGACAGACATACCGAAAGATATACCGACAGACATACGGACAGACATACCGACAGACATACCGACAGACATACCGACAGACATACCGACAGACATACCGACAGACATACCGACAGACATACAGACATACATACCGACAGACATACCGACAGGCATACCGACAGACATACCGACAGACATACCGACAGACATACCGACAGACAGACACACACAGACACACACAGAGACATAGAGAGTGAGTGGCAGTGTGAAAGCCTTAATGAGAGGTATAGAGATAGACAGATGGCAAGAAAACAATAGTAGTTGATGCAGTCACATTTTTATCACTTAAAATGTCCTGTAATAAAAAGTGACAGTAATATATTTGATTACCTGTGCAAGTTGTGTCTTGTAGATAGTATCCCTCCTTACAGGCAGAACACTTTGCTGCGGTGGCAGCAGTGCATGCAGTACATTCAGTAGCACATGCTAAAAGTTAAAACAAGATATTACCATTAACAGTCAGACATTTACTGATGATCACCTTAGTACGACTTAAAAGTAATACTAATGATAATAGCTGGAATAGCGTTAGCATTACTACTGACAGTAGTTGTCGTTTTGTTACCAGTTGTGCTAGTCACACTACTCCTAGTAATGCTATAATCACATAAAATTAGGCATCCCAACACTTACCATTGCAGGTCGTGTCCGTTTTGTAGAAGCCATTTCTGCAGCCTGTGCATCCATTCGTGTCGCATGCAGAACATCCTGAATTACACTGTGCTGTGCTACACCCAGAAGCACATGCTGAAACATACAATGAAACCAATATTCAACAGTACATGCAGATTCAAAGAGACAACCGATATTATAAACAAATTCATCTTTCACTACCAAGTCAGTGTGTTTTACAAATAACTAAACACAAGTGATCACACATCACACAACATCTACACTCTCGAGAAAGTGAGAGAAAGAGAGACAGACTAAACATAATGATCACACATCATACATTATCAACTCTCGAGACAGACAGATAGAGCGAGCGAGAGAGAGATAACTAGCGAGACAGAGAGAGAGGGAGAGAGAGAGTAAGGGGTGGAAAATAATAGATGTTGAAATTCTCTCATAAACGTATAATAAGGTTTATTTCAGACAAGACGTCCATATATGTATACATAAAATACAATAAAAAAAAAATACATACAGTACAATACATATAATACAATCAAAGCAATGAGATCAACGTAAAAATATAAGTGTAAAATTTAAAAAGTTATGTCTAAATATATGAGGAAATGAATTAAACAAGTTGTAAAAATAAATATAAAATAAAATAAATAAAAAATGATTCAAAAATAAATACAATACTAATGACATGTGTACAATAAAGACCTCCAGTATGAGTACAAATGGCTCTTAAAATGAATGTCGGTATGAAGGTAATTAATAAAAAGGATATTATCTGACTGATGAAGACGACATAAAAGACTGAATATTGATGAACGAATGCGTTCATTGAAGGATTTAATATAGTTGGTGGCAAACATAAAACTTGCACTACATCTTGAGGGTAAGTTTAGTAAAATTCTGAGGCTATTATTGTATGCGACAGTAATGCTTTTGAGGCTATATTTTTTGAATGTGCACCAAAGACTAGAAGTATACATAGGAGCACAGTATGCTTGAAATAAAATAATTTTGGTAGAAATATTACAAAGACAAAATTTTCGAGCTAATACATTGGCTTGGGCATAAAGGCATCTTTTTTGTCTGGCTATGTCGTCATCATCAGTCAGGTTATTGTTGATTATATGACCAAGATATTTACATTTTGTAGTATAAGGTAATGGATGGTTATCGAGATGGATACAATGAAAATGTTTCCTGTCCTGGGATTGGTTGTCAATAACCATACAAAAGGACTTCTTGGCATTATAAGTAATATTGAACAATTCGCCATACTTGGCACAACAATCAGTAAGTTTTCTCAAACCAGCAACACTGGGAGAAAAAATACAGAGGTCATCAGCATACATCAAGTGGTTGATTAAGGTGCCAGCATAAAGACAACCAATATATAATTTGTTTAGATTAACGCTTAAGTCGTCCATGTACACATTGAAAAGATGGGGGGAAAGGATTCCACCCTGTTTAACACCATTGGAAACAGTAAAAAAGCTAGAAAATCCCTGACACCATCTGATGGTAAATTGTTGGGTACCGTACCAGTGGTATAGAATGCGTACAATAAAAGCTGGACAGCCACGATCAATTAATTTACCAAATAGCTTGCTGTGGTTAACTTTGTCGAAGGCTTTGGAGGCATCCAACATAGTAACATACATAGAAGACCCATTAGCAATATAGTTTCGAAAAAGTTCTTTTAACAGAAATATGAGCATCTCAGTAGAGTGATGCTTTTTAAATCCAAATTGATTGTCACATGTAATGAGAAATGGGATAGCCCTGGATAATATTAATGATTCAAATAGTTTGCTAGCTACTGTGGCAAGGGCAATGGGTCTATAGTTATTATTGTCTGACAAATCACCAGATTTATTTTTAATGATAGGAGCTATGATTGTTGTCATCATAGTATCAGGTAAAAAACCATGTATTAACAGACTGCTATACAACAAAGACATAAGAATATGTAGTTTTTCGTTAGCATACTTAAAATGTTCATTACTGATATGGTCATAGCCACAGGCTTTACCAACAGGCATAGCAATTATTAATTCTTGTAGTTCTTTAACTTTAACAACCATATTGTCGCTAAGTTGAATATTGCTACAATACATGTCAATCTTATGAATGTGAACAGTAGACTCGGGTACAGAGTTAAGCAGTGATTGGTAATGTTGAAGCCACATATTTCTGACGTTTTCAGCACCACAGGCACCTCCAACATTACTGGGGTTAGGTAACCTGGCATTGTTTGCTTGTTTGATGCCCTTCCAAAAGTTTTTAAAATCATGGCTGCTCAGATTGGAAGCTAGACGCTCCGCTTTAAGAGATTCAGCATTTTTTTCGCAATGTCTTTTGTTGCGTTTAAACTGGGCACGTTTAATTTTCATTAAGTCATACAAAGAACCATGTCTCGGACTCCCAGCAGACCGCCAGATGAGAAAAGTTTCTCTGGCAGCTTGATGAGAGTCCCTGACTAGGTCGTTCCAACCAGGAACATTGAATTTTCGGGATGTGTTATACGTTTTAGTAGGAATGACATCGGAAGCATCCGTAAGAGAATGTATGATATCATTATAAAATTTGCACAAGAGCAGCTGATGGGCTACATCATGGCAGTTAGGATTGGTACAACTTAGAGCAGCATGTGGTACGTCAATGCCGGATAAAAGAGAACCAGAATTGTTGTAATAGTTGAGAAGGTCATGGGAGGAAGCACAATCCCACATGGGACTGGGCTTACAAGTTTGTTGCGTAGTGGATGATTCAGAAGTGGGTAGTAATTTGATAGAAATGGTAAACGATAGAGGAAAATGATCCGAAGAGACACAGTCATAATGAATTACCATATCAGAGACAGATGAGTGACTGGAGTGGGTGCAAAGCATTAGTATAACTAACAATGATCCAAATTCAATAATTGCAGTAATACATTAAATTAGCAGTGCATGTTGTCATTTAGCTAGTATCCCTCTTTGCAAGCAGAACATTTTATTGCGGTTGCTGGAGTGCATGCAATACATTCAGTAGAACAGTCTAAGAAGAAAAAACAAGATGTTACCATCAACAGTCAGACATCTACTGATAATCACCTTAGTACGACTTAAAATTAACACTAATGATAACGGCTGGAATAGCGTTAGTGTTACTACTAACAGTAGTTGTCTTTTTTTGTACCAGTTGTACTAGTCACACTACTCCTAGTAATGCCATAAGCACATGCAAATAGGCATCCAAACACTTACCATTGCAGGTCGTGTCCGTTTTGTAGAAGCCATTTCTGCAGCCTGTGCATCCATTCGTGTCGCATGCAGAACATCCTGAATTACACTGTGCTGTGCTACACCCAGCAGCACATGCTGAAACATACAATGAAACCAATATTCAACAGTACATGCAGATTCAAAGAGACAACCGATATTATAAACAAATTCATCTTTCACTACCAAGTCAGTGTGTTTTACAAATAACTAAACACAAGTGATCACACATCATACAACATCTACACTCTCGAGAAAACAGTGAGAGAAAGAGAGACATAGACTAAACATCAGTGATCACACATCATATATTATCAAAACTCTCGAGAAAGATATGCGATAGACACAGAGAGCGAACGAGAGAGAGAGAGAGATAGTTAAAGAATGAGTGAAAGAGGAAGTCAGGGGCGGAAAATAATAGTAGTTGAAATTCTCTTATATACGTGTCACTAAGAATGTTCCAAAATGAAAAATGCAGTAATATATTAGAGTAGCAGTGCATGATGTGTCATCTAGAGAGTATCCCTTATTGTAGGCAGAACATTTTGTTGCGTGGTAGCTGCAGTGCATGCAATACATTCAGTAGAAAAGGCTATAAAGAAAAAAACTTCTTGCAAAATACAATCAATCATCTACTTAAAGTCAACTCATGACAATATAAAGTAGTACTGTGTGTTGTAGTATTTTTCGTACAGATTACTACTAGCAATACAGGTGTTAGCGAGATATTCATCTTTTTCTAGTTGTGATAATATAAGTCTTCTAAGATATACAACGTAGCAGTTGCGTTAAAGATATGTTGGCTTTTAAAGCAATCTCGTTTTTTAACTTCAATTAATATATAGAAACACATACTTGATCAAAACACCAAGTACAGGAGGCAGAAAAAACAGGACAAAAGTAATGTTACAGATATGGAGGAAGAGATAGAAACAGGGAGAGAGTGTCAGAAAGATCATCAGAAAAATAGAAGTTGTAGAGAAAAAGAGAGAGAGACAGAGAGAGGGACAGAGAGAGAGAGAGAGTCAGAGACAGACAGAGAGAGAGAGAGAGAGAGAGAGACAGACAGACAGACAGACAGACAGACAGACAGACAGACAGACAGACAGACAGACAGACAGACAGACAGACAGACAGACAGACAGACAGACAGACAGACAGACAGACAGACAGACAGACAGACATACCGACAGACATACCGACAGACATATCGACAGACACACCGACAGACACACCGACAGACACACCGACAGACACACCGACAGACACACCGACAGACACACCGACAGACACACCGACAGACACACCGACAGACACACCGACAGACACACCGACAGACACTGACACACACACCGACAGACACACCAACAGACACACCGACAGACACACCGACAGACACACCGACAGACACACCGACAGACATACCGACAGCCATACCGACAGTCATACCGACAGACATACCGACAGACATACCGACAGACATACTGACAGACATACCGACAGACACACCGACAGACAGATAGACAGACAGACAGACAGACAGACAGACAGACAGACAGACAGACAGAGACACAGACACACAGAGAGACATAGAGAGTGAGTTGCAGTGTGAAAGCCTTAATGAGAGGTATAGAGATAGACAGATGGCAAGAAAACAATAGTAGTTGATGCAGTCACATTTTTATCACTTAAAATGTCCTGTAATAAAAAGTGACAGTAATATATTTGATTACCTGTGCAAGTTGTGTCTTGTAGATAGTATCCCTCCTTACAGGCAGAACACTTTGCTGCGGTGGCAGCAGTGCATGCAGTACATTCAGTAGCACATGCTAAAAGTTAAAACAAGATATTACCATTAACAGTCAGACATTTACTGATGATCACCTTAGTACGACTTAAAAGTAATACTAATGATAATAGCTGGAATAGCGTTAGCATTACTACTGACAGTAGTTGTCGTTTTGTTACCAGTTGTGCTAGTCACACTACTCCTAGTAATGCTATAAGCACATGCAATTAGGCATCCCAACACTTACCATTGCAGGTCGTGTCCGTTTTGTAGAAGCCATTTCTGCAGCCTGTGCATCCATTCGTGTCGCATGCAGAACATCCCGAATTACACTGTGCAGTGCTACACCCAGAAGCACATGCTGAAACATACAATGAAACCGATATTCAACAGTACATGCAGATTCAAAGAGACAACTGATATTATCTACAAATACATTTTTCACTAGCAAGTCAGTGTGTTTTACAAATAACTAAACACAAGTAATCACATATAATACAACATCTACACTTTCGAGAAAGAAGTGAGAGAAAGAGAGACAGACTAAACATAATGATCACACATCATACATTATCAACTCTCGAGACAGACAGATAGACCGAGCGAGAGAGAGAGAGATATCTAGCGAGACAGAGAGAGAGAGAGAGTAAGGGGAGGAAAATAATAGATGTTGAAATTCTCTCATATACGTATAACTAACAATGGTCCAAATTCAAAAATTGCAGTAATACATTAAATTAGCAGTGCATGTTGTCATTTAGCTAGTATCCCTCTTTGCAAGCAGAACATTTTATTGCGGTTGCTGGAGTGCATGCAATACATTCAGTAGAACAGTCTAAGAATAAAAAACAAGATGTTACCATCAACAGTCAGACATCTACTGATAATCACCTTAGTATGACTTAAAAGTAACACTAATGATAACGGCTGGAATAGCCTTAGTGTTACTACTAACAGTAGTTGTCTTTTTTGTACCAGTTGTACTAGTCACACTACTCCTAGTAATGCCATAAGCACATGCAAATAGGCATCCAAACACTTACCATTGCAGGTCGTGTCCGTTTTGTAGAAGCCATTTCTGCAGCCTGTGCATCCATTCGTGTCGCATGCAGAACATCCTGAATTACACTGTGCTGTGCTACACCCAGCAGCACATGCTGAAACATACAATGAAACCAATATTCTACAGTACATGCAGATTCAAAGAGACAACCGATATTATAAACAAATTCATCTTTCACTACCAAGTCAGTGTGTTTTACAAATAACTAATCACAAGTAATCACACATAATACAACATCTACACTCTCGAGAAAGAAGTGAGAGAAAGAGAGACATAGACTAAACATCAGTAATCACACATCATATATTATCAAAACTCTCGAGAAAGATATGCGATAGACACAGAGAGCGAATGAGAGAGAGAGAGAGAGATAGTTAAAGAATGAGTGAGAGTCAGGGGCGGAAAATAATAGTAGTTGAAATTCTCTTATATACGTGTCACTAAGAATGTTCCAAAATGAAAAATGCACTAATATATTAGAGTAGCAGTGCATGTTGTGTCATCTAGAGAGTATGCCTTATTGTAGGCAGAACATTTTGTTGCGTGGTAGCTGCAGTGCATGCAGTACATTCAGTAGAAAAGGCTATAAAGAAAAAATCATTTTCCAAATACAATCAATCATCTACTTAAAGTCAACTCATGACAATATAAAGTAGTACTGTGTGTTGTAGTATTTTTCGTACAGATTACTACTAGCAATACAGGTGTTAGCGAGATATTCATCTTTTTCTAATTGTAATAATATAAGTCTTCTAAGATATACAACGTAGCAGTTGCGTTAAAGATATGTTGGCTTTTAAAGCAACCTCGTTTTTTTACTTCAATTAATATATAGAAACACACACTTGATCAAAAAACCAAGTACAGGAGGCAGAAAAAACAGGACAAAAGTAATGTTACAGATATGGAGGAAGAGATAGAAACAGGGAGAGAGTGTCAGAAAGATCATCAGAAAAATAGAAGTTGTAGAGAAAGAGAGAGAGAGAGAGAGAGACAGAGAGAGGAACTGAGAGAGAGAGAGACAGAGACAGTCAGAGAGACAGACAGAGAGAGAGAGAGACAGACATACCGACAGACATACCGACAGACATACCGACAGACACACCGACAGACACACCGACAGACACACCCACAGACACACCGACAGACACACCGACAGACACACCGACAGACACACCGACAGACACACCGACAGACACACCGACAGACACACCGACAGACACACCGACAGACACACCGACACACACACCAACAGACACACCGACAGACACACCGACAGACACACCGACAGACACACCGACAGACACACCGACAGACATACCGACAGACATACCGACAGTCATACCGACAGACATACCGACAGACATACCGACAGACATACCGACAGACATACCGACAGACACACCGACAGACAGACAGACAAACAGACAGAGACACAGACACACAGAGAGACATAGAGAGTGAGTTGCAGTGTGAAAGCCTCAATGAGAGGTATAGAGATAGACAGATGGCAAGAAAACAATAGTAGTTGATGCAGTCACATTTTTATCACTTAAAATGTCCTGTAATAAAAAGTGACAGTAATATATTTGATTACCTGTGCAAGTTGTGTCTTGTAGATAGTATCCCTCCTTACAGGCAGAACACTTTGCTGCGGTGGCAGCAGTGCATGCAGTACATTCAGTAGCACATGCTAAAAGTTAAAACAAGATATTACCATTAACAGTCAGACATTTACTGATGATCACCTTAGTACGACTTAAAAGTAATACTAATGATAATAGCTGGAATAGCGTTAGCATTACTACTGACAGTAGTTGTCGTTTTGTTACCAGTTGTGCTAGTCACACTACTCCTAATAATGCTATAAGCACATGCAATTAGGCATCCCAACACTTACCATTGCAGGTCGTGTCGGTTTTGTAGAAGCCATTTCTGCAGCCTGTGCATCCATTCGTGTCGCATGCAGAACATCCTGAATTACACTGTGCTGTGCTACACCCAGCAGCACATGCTGAAACATACAATGAAACCAATATTCAACAGTACATGCAGATTAAAAAAGAGACAACCGATATTATAAACAAATTCATCTTTCACTACCAAGTCAGTGTGTTTTACAAATAACTAAACACAAGTAATCACACATAATACAACATCTACACTCTCGAGAAAGAAGTGAGAGAAAGAGAGACATAGACTAAACATCAGTAATCACACATCATATATTATCAAAACTCTCGAGAAAGATATGCGATAGACACAGAGAGCGAATGAGAGAGAGAGAGATAGTTAAAGAATGAGTGAGAGTCAGGGGCGGAAAATAATAGTAGTTGAAATTCTCTTATATACGTGTCACTAAGAATGTTCCAAAATGAAAAATGCATTAATATATTAGAGTAGCAGTGCATGTTGTGTCATCTAGAGAGTATGCCTTATTGTAGGCAGAACATTTTGTTGCGTGGTAGCTGCAGTGCATGCAGTACATTCAGTAGAACAGTCTAAGAATAAAAAACAAGATGTTACCATCAACAGTCAGACATCTACTGATAATCACCTTAGTATGACTTAAAAGTAACACTAATGATAACGGCTGGAATAGCCTTAGTGTTACTACTAACAGTAGTTGTCTTTTTTGTACCAGTTGTACTAGTCACACTACTCCTAGTAATGCCATAAGCACATGCAAATAGGCATCCAAACACTTACCATTGCAGGTCGTGTCCGTTTTGTAGAAGCCATTTCTGCAGCCTGTGCATCCATTCGTGTCGCATGCAGAACATCCTGAATTACACTGTGCTGTGCTACACCCAGCAGCACATGCTGAAACATACAATGAAACCAATATTCTACAGTACATGCAGATTCAAAGAGACAACCGATATTATAAACAAATTCATCTTTCACTACCAAGTCAGTGTGTTTTACAAATAACTAATCACAAGTAATCACACATAATACAACATCTACACTCTCGAGAAAGAAGTGAGAGAAAGAGAGACATAGACTAAACATCAGTAATCACACATCATATATTATCAAAACTCTCGAGAAAGATATGCGATAGACACAGAGAGCGAATGAGAGAGAGAGAGAGATAGTTAAAGAATGAGTGAGAGTCAGGGGCGGAAAATAATAGTAGTTGAAATTCTCTTATATACGTGTCACTAAGAATGTTCCAAAATGAAAAATGCACTAATATATTAGAGTAGCAGTGCATGTTGTGTCATCTAGAGAGTATGCCTTATTGTAGGCAGAACATTTTGTTGCGTGGTAGCTGCAGTGCATGCAGTACATTCAGTAGAAAAGGCTATAAAGAAAAAATCATTTTCCAAATACAATCAATCATCTACTTAAAGTCAACTCATGACAATATAAAGTAGTACTGTGTGTTGTAGTATTTTTCGTACAGATTACTACTAGCAATACAGGTGTTAGCGAGATATTCATCTTTTTCTAATTGTAATAATATAAGTCTTCTAAGATATACAACGTAGCAGTTGCGTTAAAGATATGTTGGCTTTTAAAGCAACCTCGTTTTTTTACTTCAATTAATATATAGAAACACACACTTGATCAAAAAACCAAGTACAGGAGGCAGAAAAAACAGGACAAAAGTAATGTTACAGATATGGAGGAAGAGATAGAAACAGGGAGAGAGTGTCAGAAAGATCATCAGAAAAATAGAAGTTGTAGAGAAAGAGAGAGAGAGAGAGAGAGACAGAGAGAGGAACTGAGAGAGAGAGAGAGACAGAGACAGTCAGAGAGACAGACAGAGAGAGAGAGAGACAGACATACCGACAGACATACCGACAGACATACCGACAGACACACCGACAGACACACCGACAGACACACCCACAGACACACCGACAGACACACCGACAGACACACCGACAGACACACCGACAGACACACCGACAGACACACCGACAGACACACCGACAGACACACCGACAGACACACCGACACACACACCAACAGACACACCGACAGACACACCGACAGACACACCGACAGACACACCGACAGACACACCGACAGACATACCGACAGACATACCGACAGTCATACCGACAGACATACCGACAGACATACCGACAGACATACCGACAGACACACCGACAGACAGACAGACAAACAGACAGAGACACAGACACACAGAGAGACATAGAGAGTGAGTTGCAGTGTGAAAGCCTCAATGAGAGGTATAGAGATAGACAGATGGCAAGAAAACAATAGTAGTTGATGCAGTCACATTTTTATCACTTAAAATGTCCTGTAATAAAAAGTGACAGTAATATATTTGATTACCTGTGCAAGTTGTGTCTTGTAGATAGTATCCCTCCTTACAGGCAGAACACTTTGCTGCGGTGGCAGCAGTGCATGCAGTACATTCAGTAGCACATGCTAAAAGTTAAAACAAGATATTACCATTAACAGTCAGACATTTACTGATGATCACCTTAGTACGACTTAAAAGTAATACTAATGATAATAGCTGGAATAGCGTTAGCATTACTACTGACAGTAGTTGTCGTTTTGTTACCAGTTGTGCTAGTCACACTACTCCTAATAATGCTATAAGCACATGCAATTAGGCATCCCAACACTTACCATTGCAGGTCGTGTCGGTTTTGTAGAAGCCATTTCTGCAGCCTGTGCATCCATTCGTGTCGCATGCAGAACATCCTGAATTACACTGTGCTGTGCTACACCCAGCAGCACATGCTGAAACATACAATGAAACCAATATTCAACAGTACATGCAGATTAAAAAAGAGACAACCGATATTATAAACAAATTCATCTTTCACTACCAAGTCAGTGTGTTTTACAAATAACTAAACACAAGTAATCACACATAATACAACATCTACACTCTCGAGAAAGAAGTGAGAGAAAGAGAGACATAGACTAAACATCAGTAATCACACATCATATATTATCAAAACTCTCGAGAAAGATATGCGATAGACACAGAGAGCGAATGAGAGAGAGAGAGATAGTTAAAGAATGAGTGAGAGTCAGGGGCGGAAAATAATAGTAGTTGAAATTCTCTTATATACGTGTCACTAAGAATGTTCCAAAATGAAAAATGAATTAATATATTAGAGTAGCAGTGCATGTTGTGTCATCTAGAGAGTATGCCTTATTGTAGGCAGAACATTTTGTTGCGTGGTAGCTGCAGTGCATGCAGTACATTCAGTAGAAAAGGCTATAAAGAAAAAATCATTTTCCAAATACAATCAATCATCTACTTAAAGTCAACTCATGACAATATAAAGTAGTACTGTGTGTTGTAGTATTTTTCGTACAGATTACTACTAGCAATACAGGTGTTAGCGAGATATTCATCTTTTTCTAGTTGTAATAATATAAGTCTTCTAAGATATACAACGTAGCAGTTGCGTTAAAGATATGTTGGCTTTTAAAGCAATCTCGTTTTTTTACTTCAATTAATATATAGAAACACACACTTGATCAAAAAACCAAGTACAGGAGGCAGAAAAAACAGGACAAAAGTAATGTTACAGATATGGAGGAAGAGATAGAAACAGGGAGAGAGTGTCAGAAAGATCATCAGAAAAATAGAAGTTGTAGAGAAAGAGAGAGAGAGAGAGAGAGAGAGGAACTGAGAGAGAGAGAGACAGAGACAGTCAGAGAGACAGACAGAGAGAGAGAGAGACAGACATACCGACAGACATACCGACAGACATACCGACAGACACACCGACAGACACACCGACAGACACACCCACAGACACACCGACAGACACACCGACAGACACACCGACAGACACACCGACAGACACACCGACAGACACACCGACAGACACACCGACAGACACACCGACAGACACACCGACAGACACACCGACACACACACCGACAGACACACCGACAGACACACCGACAGACACACCGACAGACACACCGACAGACACACCGACAGACATACCGACAGACATACCGACAGTCATACCGACAGACATACCGACAGACATACCGACAGACATACCGACAGACACACCGACAGACAGACAGACAGACAGACAGAGACACAGACACACAGAGAGACATAGAGAGTGAGTTGCAGTGTGAAAGCCTCAATGAGAGGTATAGAGATAGACAGATGGCAAGAAAACAATAGTAGTTGATGCAGTCACATTTTTATCACTTAAAATGTCCTGTAATAAAAAGTGACAGTAATATATTTGATTACCTGTGCAAGTTGTGTCTTGAAGATAGTATCCCTCCTTACAGGCAGAACACTTTGCTGCGGTGGCAGCAGTGCATGCAGTACATTCAGTAGCACATGCTAAAAGTTAAAACAAGATATTACCATTAACAGTCAGACATTTACTGATGATCACCTTAGTACGACTTAAAAGTAATACTAATGATAATAGCTGGAATAGCGTTAGCATTACTACTGACAGTAGTTGTCGTTTTGTTACCAGTTGTGCTAGTCACACTACTCCTAGTAATGCTATAAGCACATGCAATTAGGCATCCCAACACTTACCATTGCAAGTCGTGTCCGTTTTGTAGAAGCCATTTCTGCAGCCTGTGCATCCATTCGTGTCGCATGCAGAACATCCCGAATTACACTGTGCTGTGCTACACCCAGAAGCACATGCTGAAACATACAATGAATCCGATATTCAACAGTACATGCAGATTCAAAGAGACAACCGATATTATCTACAAATACATTTTTCACTAGCAAGTCAGTGTGTTTTACAAATAACTAAACACAAGTAATCACACATAATACAACATCTACACTTTCGAGAAAGAAGTGAGAGAAAGAGAGACAGACTAAACATAATGATCACACATCATACATTATCAACTCTCGAGACAGACAGATAGACCGAGCGAGAGAGAGAGAGATATCTAGCGAGACAGAGAGAGAGAGAGTAAGGGGAGGAAAATAATAGATGTTGAAATTCTCTCATATACGTATAACTAACAATGGTCCAAATTCAAAAATTGCAGTAATACATTAAATTAGCAGTGCATGTTGTCATTTAGCTAGTATCCCTCTTTGCAAGCAGAACATTTTATTGCGGTTGCTGGAGTGCATGCAATACATTCAGTAGAACAGTCTAAGAATAAAAAACAAGATGTTACCATCAACAGTCAGACATCTACTGATAATCACCTTAGTATGACTTAAAAGTAACACTAATGATAACGGCTGGAATAGCCTTAGTGTTACTACTAACAGTAGTTGTCTTTTTTGTACCAGTTGTACTAGTCACACTACTCCTAGTAATGCCATAAGCACATGCAAATAGGCATCCAAACACTTACCATTGCAGGTCGTGTCCGTTTTGTAGAAGCCATTTCTGCAGCCTGTGCATCCATTCGTGTCGCATGCAGAACATCCTGAATTACACTGTGCTGTGCTACACCCAGCAGCACATGCTGAAACATACAATGAAACCAATATTCTACAGTACATGCAGATTCAAAGAGACAACCGATATTATAAACAAATTCATCTTTCACTACCAAGTCAGTGTGTTTTACAAATAACTAATCACAAGTAATCACACATAATACAACATCTACACTCTCGAGAAAGAAGTGAGAGAAAGAGAGACATAGACTAAACATCAGTAATCACACATCATATATTATCAAAACTCTCGAGAAAGATATGCGATAGACACAGAGAGCGAATGAGAGAGAGAGAGAGATAGTTAAAGAATGAGTGAGAGTCAGGGGCGGAAAATAATAGTAGTTGAAATTCTCTTATATACGTGTCACTAAGAATGTTCCAAAATGAAAAATGCACTAATATATTAGAGTAGCAGTGCATGTTGTGTCATCTAGAGAGTATGCCTTATTGTAGGCAGAACATTTTGTTGCGTGGTAGCTGCAGTGCATGCAGTACATTCAGTAGAAAAGGCTATAAAGAAAAAATCATTTTCCAAATACAATCAATCATCTACTTAAAGTCAACTCATGACAATATAAAGTAGTACTGTGTGTTGTAGTATTTTTCGTACAGATTACTACTAGCAATACAGGTGTTAGCGAGATATTCATCTTTTTCTAGTTGTAATAATATAAGTCTTCTAAGATATACAACGTAGCAGTTGCGTTAAAGATATGTTGGCTTTTAAAGCAACCTCGTTTTTTTCCTTCAATTAATATATAGAAACACACACTTGATCAAAAAACCAAGTACAGGAGGCAGAAAAAACAGGACAAAAGTAATGTTACAGATATGGAGGAAGAGATAGAAACAGGGAGAGAGTGTCAGAAAGATCATCAGAAAAATAGAAGTTGTAGAGAAAGAGAGAGAGAGAGAGAGAGAGACAGAGAGAGGAACTGAGAGAGAGAGAGAGACAGAGACAGTCAGAGAGACAGACAGAGAGAGAGAGAGACAGACATACCGACAGACATACCGACAGACATACCGACAGACACACCGACAGACACACCGACAGACACACCGACAGACACACCCACAGACACACCGACAGACACACCGACAGACACACCGACAGACACACCGACAGACACACCGACAGACACACCGACAGACACACCGACAGACACACCGACAGACACACCGACACACACACCGACAGACACACCGACAGACACACCGACAGACACACCGACAGACACACCGACAGACACACCGACAGACACACCGACAGACATACCGACAGTCATACCGACAGACATACCGACAGACATACCGACAGACATACCGACAGACATACCGACAGACACACCGACAGACAGACAGACAGACAGACAGAGACACAGACACACAGAGAGACATAGAGAGTGAGTTGCAGTGTGAAAGCCTCAATGAGAGGTATAGAGATAGACAGATGGCAAGAAAACAATAGTAGTTGATGCAGTCACATTTTTATCACTTAAAATGTCCTGTAATAAAAAGTGACAGTAATATATTTGATTACCTGTGCAAGTTGTGTCTTGTAGATAGTATCCCTCCTTACAGGCAGAACACTTTGCTGCGGTGGCAGCAGTGCATGCAGTACATTCAGTAGCACATGCTAAAAGTTAAAACAAGATATTACCATTAACAGTCAGACATTTACTGATGATCACCTTAGTACGACTTAAAAGTAATACTAATGATAATAGCTGGAATAGCGTTAGCATTACTACTGACAGTAGTTGTCGTTTTGTTACCAGTTGTGCTAGTCACACTACTCCTAATAATGCTATAAGCACATGCAATTAGGAATCCCAACACTTACCATTGCAGGTCGTGTCGGTTTTGTAGAAGCCATTTCTGCAGCCTGTGCATCCATTCGTGTCGCATGCAGAACATCCTGAATTACACTGTGCTGTGCTACACCCAGCAGCACATGCTGAAACATACAATGAAACCAATATTCAACAGTACATGCAGATTCAAAGAGACAACCGATATTATAAACAAATTCATCTTTCACTACCAAGTCAGTGTGTTTTACAAATAACTAAACACAAGTAATCACACATAATACAACATCTACACTCTCGAGAAAGAAGTGAGAGAAAGAGAGACATAGACTAAACATCAGTAATCACACATCATATATTATCAAAACTCTCGAGAAAGATATGCGATAGACACAGAGAGCGAATGAGAGAGAGATAGTTAAAGAATGAGGGAGAGTCAGGGGCTGAAAATAATAGTAGTTGAAATTCTCTTATATACGTGTCACTGAGAATGTTCCAAAATGAAAAATGCAGTAATATATTAGAGTAGCAGTGCATGTTGTGTCATCTAGAGAGTATGCCTTATTGTAGGCAGAACATTTTGTTGCGTGGTAGCTGCAGTGCATGCAGTACATTCAGTAGAAAAGGCTATAAAGGAAAAATCATTTTGCAAATACAATCAATCATCTACTTAAAGTCAACTCATGACAATATAAAGTAGTACTGTGTGTTGTAGTATTTTTCGTACAGATTACTACTAGCAATACAGGTGTTAGCGAGATATTCATCTTTTTCTAGTTGTAATAATATAAGTCTTCTAAGATATACAACGTAGCAGTTGCGTTAAAGATATGTTGGCTTTTAAAGCAATCTCGTTTTTTTCACTTCAATTAATATATAGAAACACACACTTGGTCAAAAAACCAAGTACAGGAGGCAGAAAAAACAGGACAAAAGTAATGTTACAGATATGGAGGAAGATATAGAAACAGGGAGAGAGTGTCAGAAAGATCATCAGAAAAATAGAAGTTGTAGAGAAAGAGAGAGAGAGAGAGAGAGAGAGAGAGAGAGAGAGAGGGACTGAGAGAGAGAGAGACAGAGACAGTCAGAGAGACAGACAGAGAGAGAGAGAGAGAGAGAGACAGACATACCGACAGACACACCGACAGACACACCGACAGACACACCGACAGACACACCGACAGACACACCGACAGACACACCGACAGACACACCGACAGACACACCGACAGACACACCGACAGACACACCGACAGACACACCGACAGACACACCGACAGACACACCGACAGACACACCGACACACACACCGACAGACACACCGACAGACACACCGACAGACACACCGACAGACACACCGACAGACACACCGACAGACATACCGACAGTCATACCGACAGACATACCGACAGACATACCGACAGACACACCGACAGACATACCGACAGACACACCGACAGACAGATAGACAGACAGACAGACAGACAGACAGACAGACAGACAGACAGACAGACAGAGACACAGACACACAGAGAGACATAGAGAGTGAGTTGCAGTGTGAAAGCCTTAATGAGAGGTATAGAGATAGACAGATGGCAAGAAAATAATAGTAGTTGATGCAGTCACATTTGTATCACTTAAAATGCCCTGTAATAAAAAGTGACAGTAATATATTTGATTACCTGTGCAAGTTGTGTCTTGAAGATAGTATCCCTCCTTACAGGCAGAACACTTTGCTGCGGTGGCAGCAGTGCATGCAGTACATTCAGTAGCACATGCTAAAAGTTAAAACAAGATATTACCATTAACAGTCAGACATTTACTGATGATCACCTTAGTACGACTTAAAAGTAATACTAATGATAATAGCTGGAATAGCGTTAGCATTACTACTGACAGTAGTTGTCGTTTTGTTACCAGTTGTGCTAGTCACACTACTCCTAGTAATGCTATAAGCACATGCAATTAGGCATCCCAACACTTACCATTGCAGGTCGTGTCCGTTTTGTAGAAGCCGTTTCTGCAGCCTGTGCATCCATTCGTGTCGCATGCAGAACATCCCGAATTACACTGTGCTGTGCTACACCCAGAAGCACATGCTGAAACATACAATGAAACCGATATTCAACAGTACATGCAGATTCAAAGAGACAACCGATATTATCTACAAATACATTTTTCACTAGCAAGTCAGTGTGTTTTATAAATAACTAAACACAAGTAATCACACATAATACAACATCTACACTTTCGACAAAAGAAGTGAGAGAAAGAGAGACAGACTAAACATAATGATCACACATCATACATTATCAACTCTCGAGACAGACAGATAGACCGAGCGAGAGAGAGAGATATATCTAGAGAGACAGAGAGAGAGAGAGAGAGTAAGGGGAGGAAAATAATAGATGTTGAAATTCTCTCATATACGTATAACTAACAATGGTCCAAATTCAAAAATTGCAGTAATACATTAAATTAGCAGTGCATGTTGTCATTTAGCTAGTATCCCTCTTTGCAAGCAGAACATTTTATTGCGGTTGCTGGAGTGCATGCAATACATTCAGTAGAACAGTCTAAGAATAAAAAACAAGATGTTACCATCAACAGTCAGACATCTACTGATAATCACCTTAGTATGACTTAAAAGTAACACTAATGATAACGGCTGGAATAGCCTTAGTGTTACTACTAACAGAAGTTGTCTTTTTTGTACCAGTTGTACTAGTCACACTACTCCTAGTAATGCCATAAGCACATGCAAATAGGCATCCAAACACTTACCATTGCAGGTCGTGTCCGTTTTGTAGAAGCCATTTCTGCAGCCTGTGCATCCATTCGTGTCGCATGCAGAACATCCTGAATTACACTGTGCTGTGCTACACCCAGCAGCACATGCTGAAACATACAATGAAACCAATATTCTACAGTACATGCAGATTCAAAGAGACAACCGATATTATAAACAAATTCATCTTTCACTACCAAGTCAGTGTGTTTTACAAATAACTAAACACAAGTGATCACACATCATACAACATCTACACTCTCGAGAAAACAGTGAGAGAAAGAGAGACATATACTAAACATCAGTGATCACACATCATATATTATATAAACTCTCGAGAAAGATATGCGATAGACACAGAGAGCGAATGAGAGAGAGAGAGATAGTTAAAGAATGAGTGAGAGAGAAAGTCAGGGGCGGAAAATAATAGTAGTTGAAATTCTCTTATATACGTGTCACTAAGAATTTTCCAAAATGAAAAATGCAGTAATATATTAGAGTAGCAGTGCATGTTGTGTCATCTAGAGAGTATCCCTTATTGTAGGCAGAACATTTTGTTGCGTGGTAGCTGCAGTGCATGCAGTACATTCAGTAGAAAAGGCTATAAAGAAAAAAACATCTTGCAAAATACAATCAATCATCTACTTAAAGTCAACTCATGACAATATAAAGTAGTACTGTGTGTTGTAGTATTTTTCGTACAGATTACAACTAGCAATACAGGTGTTAGCGAGATATTCATCTTTTTCTAGTTGTAATAATATAAGTCTTCTAAGATATACAACGTAGCAGTTGCGTTAAAGATATGTTGGCTTTTAAAGCAATCTCGTTTTTTCACTTCAATTAATATATAGAAACACACACTTGGTCAAAAAACCAAGTACAGGAGGCAGAAAAAACAGGACAAAAGTAATGTTACAGATATGGAGGAAGATATAGAAACAGGGAGAGAGTGTCAGAAAGATCATCAGAAAAATAGAAGTTGTAGAGAAAGAGAGAGAGAGAGAGAGAGAGAGAGAGAGGGACTGAGAGAGAGAGAGACAGAGACAGTCAGAGAGACAGACAGAGAGAGAGAGAGAGAGAGACAGACATACCGACAGACACACCGACAGACACACCGACAGACACACCGACAGACACACCGACAGACACACCGACAGACACACCGACAGACACACCGACAGACACACCGACAGACACACCGACAGACACACCGACAGACACACCGACAGACACACCGACAGACACACCGACACACACACCGACAGACACACCGACAGACACACCGACAGACACACCGACAGACACACCGACAGACACACCGACAGACATACCGACAGACATACCGACAGTCATACCGACAGACATACCGACAGACATACCGACAGACATACCGACAGACATACCGACAGACACACCGACAGACAGATAGACAGACAGACAGACAGACAGACAGACAGACAGACAGACAGACAGACAGAGACACAGACACACAGAGAGACATAGAGAGTGAGTTGCAGTGTGAAAGCCTTAATGAGAGGTATAGAGATAGACAGATGGCAAGAAAATAATAGTAGTTGATGCAGTCACATTTGTATCACTTAAAATGCCCTGTAATAAAAAGTGACAGTAATATATTTGATTACCTGTGCAAGTTGTGTCTTGAAGATAGTATCCCTCCTTACAGGCAGAACACTTTGCTGCGGTGGCAGCAGTGCATGCAGTACATTCAGTAGCACATGCTAAAAGTTAAAACAAGATATTACCATTAACAGTCAGACATTTACTGATGATCACCTTAGTACGACTTAAAAGTAATACTAATGATAATAGCTGGAATAGCGTTAGCATTACTACTGACAGTAGCTGTCGTTTTGTTACCAGTTGTGCTAGTCACACTACTCCTAGTAATACTATAAGCACATGCAATTAGGCATCCCAACACTTACCATTGCAGGTCGTGTCCGTTTTGTAGAAGCCGTTTCTGCAGCCTGTGCATCCATTCGTGTCGCATGCAGAACATCCCGAATTACACTGTGCTGTGCTACACCCAGAAGCACATGCTGAAACATACAATGAAACCGATATTCAACAGTACATGCAGATTCAAAGAGACAACCGATATTATCTACAAATACATTTTTCACTAGCAAGTCAGTGTGTTTTATAAATAACTAAACACAAGTAATCACACATAATACAACATCTACACTTTCGACAAAAGAAGTGAGAGAAAGAGAGACAGACTAAACATAATGATCACACATCATACATTATCAACTCTCGAGACAGACAGATAGACCGAGCGAGAGAGAGAGATATATCTAGCGAGACAGAGAGAGAGAGAGAGAGAGTAAGGGGAGGAAAATAATAGATGTTGAAATTCTCTCATATACGTATAACTAACAATGGTCCAAATTCAAAAATTGCAGTAATACATTAAATTAGCAGTGCATGTTGTCATTTAGCTAGTATCCCTCTTTGCAAGCAGAACATTTTATTGCGGTTGCTGGAGTGCATGCAATACATTCAGTAGAACAGTCTAAGAATAAAAAACAAGATGTTACCATCAACAGTCAGACATCTACTGATAATCACCTTAGTATGACTTAAAAGTAACACTAATGATAACGGCTGGAATAGCCTTAGTGTTACTACTAACAGAAGTTGTCTTTTTTGTACCAGTTGTACTAGTCACACTACTCCTAGTAATGCCATAAGCACATGCAAATAGGCATCCAAACACTTACCATTGCAGGTCGTGTCCGTTTTGTAGAAGCCATTTCTGCAGCCTGTGCATCCATTCGTGTCGCATGCAGAACATCCTGAATTACACTGTGCTGTGCTACACCCAGCAGCACATGCTGAAACATACAATGAAACCAATATTCTACAGTACATGCAGATTCAAAGAGACAACCGATATTATAAACAAATTCATCTTTCACTACCAAGTCAGTGTGTTTTACAAATAACTAAACACAAGTGATCACACATCATACAACATCTACACTCTCGAGAAAACAGTGAGAGAAAGAGAGACATATACTAAACATCAGTGATCACACATCATATATTATATAAACTCTCGAGAAAGATATGCGATAGACACAGAGAGCGAATGAGAGAGAGAGAGATAGTTAAAGAATGAGTGAGAGAGAAAGTCAGGGGCGGAAAATAATAGTAGTTGAAATTCTCTTATATACGTGTCACTAAGAATTTTCCAAAATGAAAAATGCAGTAATATATTAGAGTAGCAGTGCATGTTGTGTCATCTAGAGAGTATCCCTTATTGTAGGCAGAACATTTTGTTGCGTGGTAGCTGCAGTGCATGCAGTACATTCAGTAGAAAAGGCTATCAAGAAAAAAACATCTTGCAAAATACAATCAATCATCTACTTAAAGTCAACTCATGACAATATAAAGTAGTACTGTGTGTTGTAGTATTTTTCGTACAGATTACAACTAGCAATACAGGTGTTAGCGAGATATTCATCTTTTTCTAGTTGTAATAATATAAGTCTTCTAAGATATACAACGTAGCAGTTGCGTTAAAGATATGTTGGCTTTTAAAGCAATCTCGTTTTTTCACTTCAATTAATATATAGAAACACACACTTGGTCAAAAAACCAAGTACAGGAGGCAGAAAAAACAGGACAAAAGTAATGTTACAGATATGGAGGAAGATATAGAAACAGGGAGAGAGTGTCAGAAAGATCATCAGAAAAATAGAAGTTGTAGAGAAAGAGAGAGAGAGAGAGAGAGAGAGAGAGAGAGAGGGACTGAGAGAGAGAGAGACAGAGACAGTCAGAGAGACAGACAGAGAGAGAGAGAGAGAGAGACAGACATACCGACAGACACACCGACAGACACACCGACAGACACACCGACAGACACACCGACAGACACACCGACAGACACACCGACAGACACACCGACAGACACACCGACAGACACACCGACAGACACACCGACACACACACCGACAGACACACCGACAGACACACCGACAGACACACCGACAGACACACCGACAGACACACCGACAGACACACCGACAGACATACCGACAGTCATACCGACAGACATACCGACAGACATACCGACATACATACCGACAGACATACCGACAGACACACCGACAGACAGATAGACAGACAGACAGACAGACAGACAGACAGACAGACAGACAGACAGACAGACAGACAGAGACACAGACACACAGAGAGACATAGAGAGTGAGTTGCAGTGTGAAAGCCTTAATGAGAGGTATAGAGATAGACAGATGGCAAGAAAATAATAGTAGTTGATGCAGTCACATTTGTATCACTTAAAATGCCCTGTAATAAAAAGTGACAGTAATATATTTGATTACCTGTGCAAGTTGTGTCTTGAAGATAGTATCCCTCCTTACAGGCAGAACACTTTGCTGCGGTGGCAGCAGTGCATGCAGTACATTCAGTAGCACATGCTAAAAGTTAAAACAAGATATTACCATTAACAGTCAGACATTTACTGATGATCACCTTAGTACGACTTAAAAGTAATACTAATGATAATAGCTGGAATAGCGTTAGCATTACTACTGACAGTAGCTGTCGTTTTGTTACCAGTTGTGCTAGTCACACTACTCCTAGTAATACTATAAGCACATGCAATTAGGCATCCCAACACTTACCATTGCAGGTCGTGTCCGTTTTGTAGAAGCCATTTCTGCAACCTGTGCATCCATTCGTGTCGCATGCAGAACATCCTGAATTACACTGTGCTGTGCTACACCCAGCAGCACATGCTGAAACATACAATGAAACCAATATTCTACAGTACATGCAGATTCAAAGAGACAACCGATATTATAAAGAAATTCATCTTTCACTACCAAGTCAGTGTGTTTTACAAATAACTAATCACAAGTAATCACACATAATACAACATCTACACTCTCGAGAAAGAAGTGAGAGAAAGAGAGACATAGACTAAACATCAGTAATCACACATCATATATTATCAAAACTCTCGAGAAAGATATGCGATAGACACAGAGAGCGAATGAGAGAGAGAGAGATAGTTAAAGAATGAGTGAGAGTCAGGGGCGGAAAATAATAGTAGTTGAAATTCTCTTATATACGTGTCACTAAGAATGTTCCAAAATGAAAAATGCAGTAATATATTAGAGTAGCAGTGCATGTTGTGTCATCTAGAGAGTATGCCTTATTGTAGGCAGAACATTTTGTTGCGTGGTAGCTGCAGTGCATGCAGTACATTCAGTAGAAAAGGCTATAAAGAAAAAATCATTTTCCAAATACAATCAATCATCTACTTAAAGTCAACTCATGACAATATAAAGTAGTACTGTGTGTTGTAGTATTTTTCGTACAGATTACTACTAGCAATACAGGTGTTAGCGAGCTATTCATCTTTTTCTAGTTGTAATAATATAAGTCTTCTAAGATATACAACGTAGCAGTTGCGTTAAAGATATCTTGGCTTTTAAAGCAATCTCGTTTTTTTACTTCAATTAATATATAGAAACACACACTTGATCAAAAAACCAAGTACAGGAGGCAGAAAAAACAGGACAAAAGTAATGTTACAGATATGGAGGAAGAGATAGAAACAGGGAGAGAGTGTCAGAAAGAGCATCAGAAAAATAGAAGTTGTAGAGAAAGAGAGAGAGAGAGACAGAGAGAGGGACTGAGAGAGAGAGAGACAGAGACAGTCAGAGAGACAGACAGAGAGAGAGAGAGACAGACATACCGACAGACATACCGACAGACATACCGACAGACACACCGACAGACACACCGACAGACACACCGACAGACACACCGACAGACACACCGACAGACACACCGACAGACACACCGACAGACACACCGACAGACACACCGACAGACACACCGACAGACACACCGACAGACACACCGACACACACACCGACAGACACACCGACAGACACACCGACAGACACACCGACAGACACACCGACAGACACACCGACAGACACACCGACAGACATACCGACAGTCATACCGACAGACATACCGACAGACATACCGACAGACATACCGACAGACATACCGACAGACACACCGACAGACAGATAGACAGACAGACAGACAGACAGACAGACAGACAGACAGAGACACAGACACACAGAGAGACATAGAGAGTGAGTTGCAGTGTGAAAGCCTCAATGAGAGGTATAGAGATAGACAGATGGCAAGAAAACAATAGTAGTTGATGCAGTCACATTTTTATCACTTAAAATGTCCTGTAATAAAAAGTGACAGTAATATATTTGATTACCGGTGCAAGTTGTGTCTTGAAGATAGTATCCCTCCTTACAGGCAGAACACTTTGCTGCGGTGGCAGCAGTGCATGCAGTACATTCAGTAGCACATGCTAAAAGTTAAAACAAGATATTACCATTAACAGTCAGACATTTACTGATGATCACCTTAGTACGACTTAAAAGTAATACTAATGATAATAGCTGGAATAGCATTAGCATTACTACTGACAGTAGTTGTCGTTTTGTTACCAGTTGTGCTAGTCACACTACTCCTAGTAATGCTATAAGCACATGCAATTAGGCATCCCAACACTTACCATTGCAGGTCGTGTCCGTTTTGTAGAAGCCATTTCTGCAGCCTGTGCATCCATTCGTGTCGCATGCAGAACATCCCGAATTACACTGTGCTGTGCTACACCCAGAAGCACATGCTGAAACATACAATGAAACCGATATTCAACAGTACATGCAGATTCAAAGAGACAACTGATATTATCTACAAATACATTTTTCACTAGCAAGTCAGTGTGTTTTACAAATAACTAAACACAAGTAATCACACATAATACAACATCTACACTTTCGAGAAAGAAGTGAGAGAAAGAGAGACAGACTAAACATAATGATCACACATCATACATTATCCATTCTCGAGACAGACAGATAGACCGAGCGAGAGAGAGAGAGAGATATCTAGCGAGACAGAGAGAGAGAGAGATTAAGGGGAGGAAAATAATAGATGTTGAAATTCTCTCATATACGTATAACTAACAATGGTCCAAATTCAAAAATTGCAGCAATACATTAAATTAGCAGTGCATGTTGTCATTTAGCTAGTATCCCTCTTTGCAAGCAGAACATTTTATTGCGGTTGCTGGAGTGCATGCAATACATTCAGTAGAACAGTCTAAGAAGAAAAAACAAGATGTTACCATCAACAGTCAGACATCTACTCATAATCACCTTAGTACGACTTAAAATTAACACTAATGATAACGGCTGGAATAGCGTTAGTGTTACTACTAACAGTAGTTGTCTTTTTTTGTACCAGTTGTACTAGTCACACTACTCCTAGTAATGCCATAAGCACATGCAAATAGGCATCCAAACACTTACCATTGCAGGTCGTGTCCGTTTTGTAGAAGCCATTTCTGCAGCCTGTGCATCCATTCGTGTCGCATGCAGAACATCCTGAATTACACTGTGCTGTGCTACACCCAGCAGCACATGCTGAAACATACAATGAAACCAATATTCAACAGTACATGCAGATTCAAAGAGACAACCGATATTATAAACAAATTCATCGTTCACTACCAAGTCAGTGTGTTTTACAAATAACTAAACACAAGTGATCACACATCATACAACATCTACACTCTCGAGAAAACAGTGGGAGAAAGAGAGACATAGACTAAACATCAGTGATCACACATCATATATTATCAAAACTCTCGAGAAAGATATGCGATAGACACAGAGAGCGAACGAGAGAGAGAGAGAGAGAGATAGTTAAAGAATCAGTGAGAGAGAAAGTCAGGGGCGGAAAATAATAGTAGTTGAAATTCTCTTATATACGTGTCACTAAGAATGTTCCAAAATGAAAAATGCAGTAATATATTAGAGTAGCAGTGCATGTTGTGTCATCTAGAGAGTATGCCTTATTGTAGGCAGAACATTTTGTTGCGTGGTAGCTGCAGTGCATGCAGTACATTCAGTAGAAAAGGCTATAAAGGAAAAATCATTTTGCAAATACAATCAATCATCTACTTAAAGTCAACTCATGACAATATAAAGTAGTACTGTGTGTTGTAGTATTTTTCGTACAGATTACTACTAGCAATACAGGTGTTAGCGAGATATTCATCTTTTTCTAGTTGTAATAATATAAGTCTTCTAAGATATACAACGTAGCAGTTGCGTTAAAGATATGTTGGCTTTTAAAGCAATCTCGTTTTTTTACTTCAATTAATATATAGAAACACATACTTGATCAAAAAACCAAGTACAGGAGGCAGAAAAAACAGGACAAAAGTAATGTTACAGATATGGAGGAAGAGATAGAAACAGGGAGAGAGTGTCAGAAAGATCATCAGAAAAATAGAAGTTGTAGAGAAAGAGAGAGAGAGACAGAGAGAGGGACAGAGAGAGAGAGACAGTCAGAGACAGACAGAGAGAGAGAGAGAGAGAGAGAGACAGACAGACAGACAGACAGACAGACATACCGACAGACATACCGACAGACATACCGACAGACACACCGACAGACACACCGACAGACACACCGACAGACACACCGACAGACACACCGACAGACACACCGACAGACACACCGACAGACACACCGACAGACACACCGACAGACATACCGACAGACATACCGACAGTCATACCGACAGACATACCGACAGACATACCGACAGACATACTGACAGACATACCGACAGACACACCGACAGACAGATAGACAGACAGACAGACAGACAGACAGACAGACAGACAGACAGACAGACAGACAGAGACACAGACACACAGAGAGACATAGAGAGTGAGTTGCAGTGTGAAAGCCTTAATGAGAGGTATAGAGATAGACAGATGGCAAGAAAACAATAGTAGTTGATGCAGTCACATTTTTATCACTTAAAATGTCCTGTAATAAAAAGTGACAGTAATATATTTGATTACCTGTGCAAGTTGTGTCTTGTAGATAGTATCCCTCCTTACAGGCAGAACACTTTGCTGCGGTGGCAGCAGTGCATGCAGTACATTCAGTAGCACATGCTAAAAGTTAAAACAAGATATTACCATTAACAGTCAGACATTTACTGATGATCACCTTAGTACGACTTAAAAGTAATACTAATGATAATAGCTGGAATAGCGTTAGCATTACTACTGACAGTAGTTGTCGTTTTGTTACCAGTTGTGCTAGTCACACTACTCCTAATAATGCTATAAGCACATGCAATTAGGCATCCCAACACTTACCATTGCAGGTCGTGTCGGTTTTGTAGAAGCCATTTCTGCAGCCTGTGCATCCATTCGTGTCGCATGCAGAACATCCTGAATTACACTGTGCTGTGCTACACCCAGCAGCACATGCTGAAACATACAATGAAACCAATATTCATCAGTACATGCAGATTCAAAGAGACAACCGATATTATAAACAAATTCATCTTTCACTACCAAGTCAGTGTGTTTTACAAATAACTAAACACAAGTAATCACACATAATACAACATCTACACTCTCGAGAAAGAAGTGAGAGAAAGAGAGACATAGACTAAACATCAGTAATCACACATCATATATTATCAAAACTCTCGAGAAAGATATGCGATAGACACAGAGAGCGAATGAGAGAGGGAGAGATAGTTAAAGAATGAGTGAGAGTCAGGGGCGCAAAATAATAGTAGTTGAAATTCTCTTATATACGTGTCACTAAGAATGTTCCAAAATGAAAAATGCAGTAATATATTAGAGTAGCAGTGCATGTTGTGTCATCTAGAGAGTATGCCTTATTGTAGGCAGAACATTTTGTTGCGTGGTAGCTGCAGTGCATGCAGTACATTCAGTAGAAAAGGCTATAAAGAAAAAATCATTTTCCAAATACAATCAATCATCTACTTAAAGTCAACTCATGACAATATAAAGTAGTACTGTGTGTTGTAGTATTTTTCGTACAGATTACTACTAGCAATACAGGTGTTAGCGAGATATTCATCTTTTTCTAGTTGTAATAATATAAGTCTTCTAAGATATACAACGTAGCAGTTGCGTTAAAGATATCTTGGCTTTAAAAGCAATCTCGTTTTTTTACTTCAATTAATATATAGAAACACACACTTGATCAAAAAACCAAGTACAGGAGGCAGAAAAAACAGGACAAAAGTAATGTTACAGATATGGAGGAAGAGATAGAAACAGGGAGAGAGTGTCAGAAAGAGCATCAGAAAAATAGAAGTTGTAGAGAAAGAGAGAGAGAGAGACAGAGACAGAGAGAGGGACTGAGAGAGAGAGAGACAGAGACAGTCAGAGAGACAGACAGAGAGAGAGAGAGACAGACATACCGACAGACATACCGACAGACATACCGACAGACACACCGACAGACACACCGACAGACACACCCACAGACACACCGACAGACACACCGACAGACACACCGACAGACACACCGACAGACACACCGACAGACACACCGACAGACACACCGACAGACACACCGACAGACACACCGACAGACACACCGACAGACACACCGACACACACACCGACAGACACACCGACAGACACACCGACAGACACACCGACAGACACACCGACAGACACACCGACAGACACACCGACAGACATACCGACAGTCATACCGACAGACATACCGACAGACATACCAACAGACATACCGACAGACATACCGACAGACACACCGACAGACAGATAGACAGACAGACAGACAGACAGACAGACAGACAGACAGACAGACAGACAGAGACACAGACACACAGAGAGACATAGAGAGTGAGTTGCAGTGTGAAAGCCTCAATGAGAGGTATAGAGATAGACAGATGGCAAGAAAACAATAGTAGTTGATGCAGTCACATTTTTATCACTTAAAATGTCCTGTAATAAAAAGTGACAGTAATATATTTGATTACCTGTGCAAGTTGTGTCTTGAAGATAGTATCCCTCCTTACAGGCAGAACACTTTGCTGCGGTGGCAGCAGTGCATGCAGTACATTCAGTAGCACATGCTAAAAGTTAAAACAAGATATTACCATTAACAGTCAGACATTTACTGATGATCACCTTAGTACGACTTAAAAGTAATACTAATGATAATAGCTGGAATAGCGTTAGCATTACTACTGACAGTAGTTGTCGTTTTGTTACCAGTTGTGCTAGTCACACTACTCCTAGTAATGCTATAAGCACATGCAATTAGGCATCCCAACACTTACCATTGCAGGTCGTGTCCGTTTTGTAGAAGCCATTTCTGCAGCCTGTGCATCCATTCGTGTCGCATGCAGAACATCCCGAATTACACTGTGCTGTGCTACACCCAGAAGCACATGCTGAAACATACAATGCAACCGATATTCAACAGTACATGCAGATTCAAAGAGACAACTGATATTATCTACAAATACATTTTTCACTAGCAAGTCAGTGTGTTTTACAAATAACTAAACACAAGTAATCACACATAATACAACATCTACACTTTCGAGAAAGAAGTGAGAGAAAGAGAGACAGACTAAACATAATGATCACACATCATACATTATCAATTCTCGAGACAGACAGATAGACCGAGCGAGAGAGAGAGAGAGATATCTAGCGAGACAGAGAGAGAGAGAGAGATTAAGGGGAGGAAAATAATAGATGTTGAAATTCTCTCATATACGTATAACTAACAATGGTCCAAATTCAAAAATTGCAGCAATACATTAAATTAGCAGTGCATGTTGTCATTTAGCTAGTATCCCTCTTTGCAAGCAGAACATTTTATTGCGGTTGCTGGAGTGCATGCAATACATTCAGTAGAACAGTCTAAGAAGAAAAAACAAGATGTTACCATCAACAGTCAGACATCTACTCATAATCACCTTAGTACGACTTAAAATTAACACTAATGATAACGGCTGGAATAGCGTTAGTGTTACTACTAACAGTAGTTGTCTTTTTTTGTACCAGTTGTACTAGTCACACTACTCCTAGTAATGCCATAAGCACATGCAAATAGGCATCCAAACACTTACCATTGCAGGTCGTGTCCGTTTTGTAGAAGCCATTTCTGCAGCCTGTGCATCCATTCGTGTCGCATGCAGAACATCCTGAATTACACTGTGCTGTGCTACACCCAGCAGCACATGCTGAAACATACAATGAAACCAATATTCAACAGTACATGCAGATTCAAAGAGACAACCGATATTATAAACAAATTCATCGTTCACTACCAAGTCAGTGTGTTTTACAAATAACTAAACACAAGTGATCACACATCATACAACATCTACACTCTCGAGAAAACAGTGGGAGAAAGAGAGACATAGACTAAACATCAGTGATCACACATCATATATTATCAAAACTCTCGAGAAAGATATGCGATAGACACAGAGAGCGAACGAGAGAGAGAGAGAGAGAGATAGTTAAAGAATCAGTGAGAGAGAAAGTCAGGGGCGGAAAATAATAGTAGTTGAAATTCTCTTATATACGTGTCACTAAGAATGTTCCAAAATGAAAAATGCAGTAATATATTAGAGTAGCAGTGCATGTTGTGTCATCTAGAGAGTATGCCTTATTGTAGGCAGAACATTTTGTTGCGTGGTAGCTGCAGTGCATGCAGTACATTCAGTAGAAAAGGCTATAAAGGAAAAATCATTTTGCAAATACAATCAATCATCTACTTAAAGTCAACTCATGACAATATAAAGTAGTACTGTGTGTTGTAGTATTTTTCGTACAGATTACTACTAGCAATACAGGTGTTAGCGAGATATTCATCTTTTTCTAGTTGTAATAATATAAGTCTTCTAAGATATACAACGTAGCAGTTGCGTTAAAGATATGTTGGCTTTTAAAGCAATCTCGTTTTTTTACTTCAATTAATATATAGAAACACATACTTGATCAAAAAACCAAGTACAGGAGGCAGAAAAAACAGGACAAAAGTAATGTTACAGATATGGAGGAAGAGATAGAAACAGGGAGAGAGTGTCAGAAAGATCATCAGAAAAATAGAAGTTGTAGAGAAAGAGAGAGAGAGACAGAGAGAGGGACAGAGAGAGAGAGACAGTCAGAGACAGACAGAGAGAGAGAGAGAGAGAGAGAGAGACAGACAGACAGACAGACAGACAGACAGACATACCGACAGACATACCGACAGACACACCGACAGACACACCGACAGACACACCGACAGACACACCGACAGACACACCGACAGACACACCGACAGACACACCGACAGACACACCGACAGACACACCGACAGACATACCGACAGTCATACCGACAGACATACCGACAGACATACCGACAGACATACCGACAGACATACCGACAGACACACCGACAGACAGATAGACAGACAGACAGACAGACAGACAGACAGACAGACAGAGACACAGACACACAGAGAGACATAGAGAGTGAGTTGCAGTGTGAAAGCCTTAATGAGAGGTATAGAGATAGACAGATGGCAAGAAAACAATAGTAGTTGATGCAGTCACATTTTTATCACTTAAAATGTCCTGTAATAAAAAGTGACAGTAATATATTTGATTACCTGTGCAAGTTGTGTCTTGTAGATAGTATCCCTCCTTACAGGCAGAACACTTTGCTGCGGTGGCAGCAGTGCATGCAGTACATTCAGTAGCACATGCTAAAAGTTAAAACAAGATATTACCATTAACAGTCAGACATTTACTGATGATCACCTTAGTACGACTTAAAAGTAATACTAATGATAATAGCTGGAATAGCGTTAGCATTACTACTGACAGTAGTTGTCGTTTTGTTACCAGTTGTGCTAGTCACACTACTCCTAATAATGCTATAAGCACATGCAATTAGGCATCCCAACACTTACCATTGCAGGTCGTGTCGGTTTTGTAGAAGCCATTTCTGCAGCCTGTGCATCCATTCGTGTCGCATGCAGAACATCCTGAATTACACTGTGCTGTGCTACACCCAGCAGCACATGCTGAAACATACAATGAAACCAATATTCAACAGTACATGCAGATTCAAAGAGACAACCGATATTATAAACAAATTCATCTTTCACTACCAAGTCAGTGTGTTTTACAAATAACTAAACACAAGTAATCACACATAATACAACATCTACACTCTCGAGAAAGAAGTGAGAGAAAGAGAGACATAGACTAAACATCAGTAATCACACATCATATATTATCAAAACTCTCGAGAAAGATATGCGATAGACACAGAGAGCGAATGAGAGAGAGAGAGATAGTTAAAGAATGAGTGAGAGTCAGGGGCGCAAAATAATAGTAGTTGAAATTCTCTTATATACGTGTCACTAAGAATGTTCCAAAATGAAAAATGCAGTAATATATTAGAGTAGCAGTGCATGTTGTGTCATCTAGAGAGTATGCCTTATTGTAGGCAGAACATTTTGTTGCGTGGTAGCTGCAGTGCATGCAGTACATTCAGTAGAAAAGGCTATAAAGAAAAAATCATTTTCCAAATACAATCAATCATCTACTTAAAGTCAACTCATGACAATATAAAGTAGTACTGTGTGTTGTAGTATTTTTCGTACAGATTACTACTAGCAATACAGGTGTTAGCGAGATATTCATCTTTTTCTAGTTGTAATAATATAAGTCTTCTAAGATATACAACGTAGCAGTTGCGTTAAAGATATCTTGGCTTTTAAAGCAATCTCGTTTTTTTACTTCAATTAATATATAGAAACACACACTTGATCAAAAAACCAAGTACAGGAGGCAGAAAAAACAGGACAAAAGTAATGTTACAGATATGGAGGAAGAGATAGAAACAGGGAGAGAGTGTCAGAAAGAGCATCAGAAAAATAGAAGTTGTAGAGAAAGAGAGAGACAGAGACAGAGACAGAGAGAGGGACTGAGAGAGAGAGAGACAGAGACAGTCAGAGAGACAGACAGAGAGAGAGAGAGACAGACATACCGACAGACATACCGACAGACATACCGACAGACACACCGACAGACACACCGACAGACACACCGACAGACACACCGACAGACACACCGACAGACACACCGACAGACACACCGACAGACACACCGACAGACACACCGACAGACACACCGACAGACACACCGACAGACACACCGACAGACACACCGACAGACACACCGACAGACATACCGACAGTCATACCGACAGACATACCGACAGACATACCGACAGACATACCGACAGACATACCGACAGACACACCGACAGACAGATAGACAGACAGACAGACAGACAGACAGACAGACAGACAGACAGACAGACAGACAGAGACACAGACACACAGAGAGACATAGAGAGTGAGTTGCAGTGTGAAAGCCTTAATGAGAGGTATAGAGATAGACAGATGGCAAGAAAACAATAGTAGTTGATGCAGTCACATTTTTATCACTTAAAATGTCCTGTAATAAAAAGTGACAGTAATATATTTGATTACCTGTGCAAGTTGTGTCTTGTAGATAGTATCCCTCCTTACAGGCAGAACACTTTGCTGCGGTGGCAGCAGTGCATGCAGTACATTCAGTAGCACATGCTAAAAGTTAAAACAAGATATTACCATTAACAGTCAGACATTTACTGATGATCACCTTAGTACGACTTAAAAGTAATACTAATGATAATAGCTGGAATAGCGTTAGCATTACTACTGACAGTAGTTGTCGTTTTGTTACCAGTTGTGCTAGTCACACTACTCCTAATAATGCTATAAGCACATGCAATTAGGCATCCCAACACTTACCATTGCAGGTCGTGTCGGTTTTGTAGAAGCCATTTCTGCAGCCTGTGCATCCATTCGTGTCGCATGCAGAACATCCTGAATTACACTGTGCTGTGCTACACCCAGCAGCACATGCTGAAACATACAATGAAACCAATATTCATCAGTACATGCAGATTCAAAGAGACAACCGATATTATAAACAAATTCATCTTTCACTACCAAGTCAGTGTGTTTTACAAATAACTAAACACAAGTAATCACACATAATACAACATCTACACTCTCGAGAAAGAAGTGAGAGAAAGAGAGACATAGACTAAACATCAGTAATCACACATCATATATTATCAAAACTCTCGAGAAAGATATGCGATAGACACAGAGAGCGAATGAGAGAGGGAGAGATAGTTAAAGAATGAGTGAGAGTCAGGGGCGCAAAATAATAGTAGTTGAAATTCTCTTATATACGTGTCACTAAGAATGTTCCAAAATGAAAAATGCAGTAATATATTAGAGTAGCAGTGCATGTTGTGTCATCTAGAGAGTATGCCTTATTGTAGGCAGAACATTTTGTTGCGTGGTAGCTGCAGTGCATGCAGTACATTCAGTAGAAAAGGCTATAAAGAAAAAATCATTTTCCAAATACAATCAATCATCTACTTAAAGTCAACTCATGACAATATAAAGTAGTACTGTGTGTTGTAGTATTTTTCGTACAGATTACTACTAGCAATACAGGTGTTAGCGAGATATTCATCTTTTTCTAGTTGTAATAATATAAGTCTTCTAAGATATACAACGTAGCAGTTGCGTTAAAGATATCTTGGCTTTAAAAGCAATCTCGTTTTTTTACTTCAATTAATATATAGAAACACACACTTGATCAAAAAACCAAGTACAGGAGGCAGAAAAAACAGGACAAAAGTAATGTTACAGATATGGAGGAAGAGATAGAAACAGGGAGAGAGTGTCAGAAAGAGCATCAGAAAAATAGAAGTTGTAGAGAAAGAGAGAGAGAGAGACAGAGACAGAGAGAGGGACTGAGAGAGAGAGAGACAGAGACAGTCAGAGAGACAGACAGAGAGAGAGAGAGACAGACATACCGACAGACATACCGACAGACATACCGACAGACACACCGACAGACACACCGACAGACACACCCACAGACACACCGACAGACACACCGACAGACACACCGACAGACACACCGACAGACACACCGACAGACACACCGACAGACACACCGACAGACACACCGACAGACACACCGACAGACACACCGACAGACACACCGACACACACACCGACAGACACACCGACAGACACACCGACAGACACACCGACAGACACACCGACAGACACACCGACAGACACACCGACAGACATACCGACAGTCATACCGACAGACATACCGACAGACATACCAACAGACATACCGACAGACATACCGACAGACACACCGACAGACAGATAGACAGACAGACAGACAGACAGACAGACAGACAGACAGACAGACAGACAGAGACACAGACACACAGAGAGACATAGAGAGTGAGTTGCAGTGTGAAAGCCTCAATGAGAGGTATAGAGATAGACAGATGGCAAGAAAACAATAGTAGTTGATGCAGTCACATTTTTATCACTTAAAATGTCCTGTAATAAAAAGTGACAGTAATATATTTGATTACCTGTGCAAGTTGTGTCTTGAAGATAGTATCCCTCCTTACAGGCAGAACACTTTGCTGCGGTGGCAGCAGTGCATGCAGTACATTCAGTAGCACATGCTAAAAGTTAAAACAAGATATTACCATTAACAGTCAGACATTTACTGATGATCACCTTAGTACGACTTAAAAGTAATACTAATGATAATAGCTGGAATAGCGTTAGCATTACTACTGACAGTAGTTGTCGTTTTGTTACCAGTTGTGCTAGTCACACTACTCCTAGTAATGCTATAAGCACATGCAATTAGGCATCCCAACACTTACCATTGCAGGTCGTGTCCGTTTTGTAGAAGCCATTTCTGCAGCCTGTGCATCCATTCGTGTCGCATGCAGAACATCCCGAATTACACTGTGCTGTGCTACACCCAGAAGCACATGCTGAAACATACAATGCAACCGATATTCAACAGTACATGCAGATTCAAAGAGACAACTGATATTATCTACAAATACATTTTTCACTAGCAAGTCAGTGTGTTTTACAAATAACTAAACACAAGTAATCACACATAATACAACATCTACACTTTCGAGAAAGAAGTGAGAGAAAGAGAGACAGACTAAACATAATGATCACACATCATACATTATCAATTCTCGAGACAGACAGATAGACCGAGCGAGAGAGAGAGAGAGATATCTAGCGAGACAGAGAGAGAGAGAGAGATTAAGGGGAGGAAAATAATAGATGTTGAAATTCTCTCATATACGTATAACTAACAATGGTCCAAATTCAAAAATTGCAGCAATACATTAAATTAGCAGTGCATGTTGTCATTTAGCTAGTATCCCTCTTTGCAAGCAGAACATTTTATTGCGGTTGCTGGAGTGCATGCAATACATTCAGTAGAACAGTCTAAGAAGAAAAAACAAGATGTTACCATCAACAGTCAGACATCTACTCATAATCACCTTAGTACGACTTAAAATTAACACTAATGATAACGGCTGGAATAGCGTTAGTGTTACTACTAACAGTAGTTGTCTTTTTTTGTACCAGTTGTACTAGTCACACTACTCCTAGTAATGCCATAAGCACATGCAAATAGGCATCCAAACACTTACCATTGCAGGTCGTGTCCGTTTTGTAGAAGCCATTTCTGCAGCCTGTGCATCCATTCGTGTCGCATGCAGAACATCCTGAATTACACTGTGCTGTGCTACACCCAGCAGCACATGCTGAAACATACAATGAAACCAATATTCAACAGTACATGCAGATTCAAAGAGACAACCGATATTATAAACAAATTCATCGTTCACTACCAAGTCAGTGTGTTTTACAAATAACTAAACACAAGTGATCACACATCATACAACATCTACACTCTCGAGAAAACAGTGGGAGAAAGAGAGACATAGACTAAACATCAGTGATCACACATCATATATTATCAAAACTCTCGAGAAAGATATGCGATAGACACAGAGAGCGAACGAGAGAGAGAGAGAGAGAGATAGTTAAAGAATCAGTGAGAGAGAAAGTCAGGGGCGGAAAATAATAGTAGTTGAAATTCTCTTATATACGTGTCACTAAGAATGTTCCAAAATGAAAAATGCAGTAATATATTAGAGTAGCAGTGCATGTTGTGTCATCTAGAGAGTATGCCTTATTGTAGGCAGAACATTTTGTTGCGTGGTAGCTGCAGTGCATGCAGTACATTCAGTAGAAAAGGCTATAAAGGAAAAATCATTTTGCAAATACAATCAATCATCTACTTAAAGTCAACTCATGACAATATAAAGTAGTACTGTGTGTTGTAGTATTTTTCGTACAGATTACTACTAGCAATACAGGTGTTAGCGAGATATTCATCTTTTTCTAGTTGTAATAATATAAGTCTTCTAAGATATACAACGTAGCAGTTGCGTTAAAGATATGTTGGCTTTTAAAGCAATCTCGTTTTTTTACTTCAATTAATATATAGAAACACATACTTGATCAAAAAACCAAGTACAGGAGGCAGAAAAAACAGGACAAAAGTAATGTTACAGATATGGAGGAAGAGATAGAAACAGGGAGAGAGTGTCAGAAAGATCATCAGAAAAATAGAAGTTGTAGAGAAAGAGAGAGAGAGACAGAGAGAGGGACAGAGAGAGAGAGACAGTCAGAGACAGACAGAGAGAGAGAGAGAGAGAGAGAGAGACAGACAGACAGACAGACAGACAGACAGACATACCGACAGACATACCGACAGACACACCGACAGACACACCGACAGACACACCGACAGACACACCGACAGACACACCGACAGACACACCGACAGACACACCGACAGACACACCGACAGACACACCGACAGACATACCGACAGTCATACCGACAGACATACCGACAGACATACCGACAGACATACCGACAGACATACCGACAGACACACCGACAGACAGATAGACAGACAGACAGACAGACAGACAGACAGACAGACAGAGACACAGACACACAGAGAGACATAGAGAGTGAGTTGCAGTGTGAAAGCCTTAATGAGAGGTATAGAGATAGACAGATGGCAAGAAAACAATAGTAGTTGATGCAGTCACATTTTTATCACTTAAAATGTCCTGTAATAAAAAGTGACAGTAATATATTTGATTACCTGTGCAAGTTGTGTCTTGTAGATAGTATCCCTCCTTACAGGCAGAACACTTTGCTGCGGTGGCAGCAGTGCATGCAGTACATTCAGTAGCACATGCTAAAAGTTAAAACAAGATATTACCATTAACAGTCAGACATTTACTGATGATCACCTTAGTACGACTTAAAAGTAATACTAATGATAATAGCTGGAATAGCGTTAGCATTACTACTGACAGTAGTTGTCGTTTTGTTACCAGTTGTGCTAGTCACACTACTCCTAATAATGCTATAAGCACATGCAATTAGGCATCCCAACACTTACCATTGCAGGTCGTGTCGGTTTTGTAGAAGCCATTTCTGCAGCCTGTGCATCCATTCGTGTCGCATGCAGAACATCCTGAATTACACTGTGCTGTGCTACACCCAGCAGCACATGCTGAAACATACAATGAAACCAATATTCAACAGTACATGCAGATTCAAAGAGACAACCGATATTATAAACAAATTCATCTTTCACTACCAAGTCAGTGTGTTTTACAAATAACTAAACACAAGTAATCACACATAATACAACATCTACACTCTCGAGAAAGAAGTGAGAGAAAGAGAGACATAGACTAAACATCAGTAATCACACATCATATATTATCAAAACTCTCGAGAAAGATATGCGATAGACACAGAGAGCGAATGAGAGAGAGAGAGATAGTTAAAGAATGAGTGAGAGTCAGGGGCGCAAAATAATAGTAGTTGAAATTCTCTTATATACGTGTCACTAAGAATGTTCCAAAATGAAAAATGCAGTAATATATTAGAGTAGCAGTGCATGTTGTGTCATCTAGAGAGTATGCCTTATTGTAGGCAGAACATTTTGTTGCGTGGTAGCTGCAGTGCATGCAGTACATTCAGTAGAAAAGGCTATAAAGAAAAAATCATTTTCCAAATACAATCAATCATCTACTTAAAGTCAACTCATGACAATATAAAGTAGTACTGTGTGTTGTAGTATTTTTCGTACAGATTACTACTAGCAATACAGGTGTTAGCGAGATATTCATCTTTTTCTAGTTGTAATAATATAAGTCTTCTAAGATATACAACGTAGCAGTTGCGTTAAAGATATCTTGGCTTTTAAAGCAATCTCGTTTTTTTACTTCAATTAATATATAGAAACACACACTTGATCAAAAAACCAAGTACAGGAGGCAGAAAAAACAGGACAAAAGTAATGTTACAGATATGGAGGAAGAGATAGAAACAGGGAGAGAGTGTCAGAAAGAGCATCAGAAAAATAGAAGTTGTAGAGAAAGAGAGAGACAGAGACAGAGACAGAGAGAGGGACTGAGAGAGAGAGAGACAGAGACAGTCAGAGAGACAGACAGAGAGAGAGAGAGACAGACATACCGACAGACATACCGACAGACATACCGACAGACACACCGACAGACACACCGACAGACACACCGACAGACACACCGACAGACACACCGACAGACACACCGACAGACACACCGACAGACACACCGACAGACACACCGACAGACACACCGACAGACACACCGACAGACACACCGACAGACACACCGACAGACACACCGACAGACATACCGACAGTCATACCGACAGACATACCGACAGACATACCGACAGACATACCGACAGACATACCGACAGACACACCGACAGACAGATAGACAGACAGACAGACAGACAGACAGACAGACAGACAGACAGACAGACAGACAGAGACACAGACACACAGAGAGACATAGAGAGTGAGTTGCAGTGTGAAAGCCTTAATGAGAGGTATAGAGATAGACAGATGGCAAGAAAACAATAGTAGTTGATGCAGTCACATTTTTATCACTTAAAATGTCCTGTAATAAAAAGTGACAGTAATATATTTGATTACCTGTGCAAGTTGTGTCTTGTAGATAGTATCCCTCCTTACAGGCAGAACACTTTGCTGCGGTGGCAGCAGTGCATGCAGTACATTCAGTAGCACATGCTAAAAGTTAAAACAAGATATTACCATTAACAGTCAGACATTTACTGATGATCACCTTAGTACGACTTAAAAGTAATACTAATGATAATAGCTGGAATAGCGTTAGCATTACTACTGACAGTAGTTGTCGTTTTGTTACCAGTTGTGCTAGTCACACTACTCCTAAAAATGCTATAAGCACATGCAATTAGGCATCCCAACACTTACCATTGCAGGTCGTGTCGGTTTTGTAGAAGCCATTTCTGCAGCCTGTGCATCCATTCGTGTCGCATGCAGAACATCCTGAATTACACTGTGCTGTGCTACACCCAGCAGCACATGCTGAAACATACAATGAAACCAATATTCAACAGTACATGCAGATTCAAAGAGACAACCGATATTATAAACAAATTCATCTTTCACTACCAAGTCAGTGTGTTTTACAAATAACTAAACACAAGTAATCACACATAATACAACATCTACACTCTCGAGAAAGAAGTGAGAGAAAGAGAGACATAGACTAAACATCAGTAATCACACATCATATATTATCAAAACTCTCGAGAAAGATATGCGATAGACACAGAGAGCGAATGAGAGAGAGAGAGATAGTTAAAGAATGAGTGAGAGTCAGGGGCGCAAAATAATAGTAGTTGAAATTCTCTTATATACGTGTCACTAAGAATGTTCCAAAATGAAAAATGCAGTAATATATTAGAGTAGCAGTGCATGTTGTGTCATCTAGAGAGTATGCCTTATTGTAGGCAGAACATTTTGTTGCGTGGTAGCTGCAGTGCATGCAGTACATTCAGTAGAAAAGGCTATAAAGAAAAAATCATTTTCCAAATACAATCAATCATCTACTTAAAGTCAACTCATGACAATATAAAGTAGTACTGTGTGTTGTAGTATTTTTCGTACAGATTACTACTAGCAATACAGGTGTTAGCGAGATATTCATCTTTTTCTAGTTGTAATAATATAAGTCTTCTAAGATATACAACGTAGCAGTTGCGTTAAAGATATCTTGGCTTTTAAAGCAATCTCGTTTTTTTACTTCAATTAATATATAGAAACACACACTTGATCAAAAAACCAAGTACAGGAGGCAGAAAAAACAGGACAAAAGTAATGTTACAGATATGGAGGAAGAGATAGAAACAGGGAGAGAGTGTCAGAAAGAGCATCAGAAAAATAGAAGTTGTAGAGAAAGAGAGAGACAGAGACAGAGACAGAGAGAGGGACTGAGAGAGAGAGAGACAGAGACAGTCAGAGAGACAGACAGAGAGAGAGAGAGACAGACATACCGACAGACATACCGACAGACATACCGACAGACACACCGACAGACACACCGACAGACACACCGACAGACACACCGACAGACACACCGACAGACACACCGACAGACACACCGACAGACACACCGACAGACACACCGACAGACACACCGACAGACACACCGACAGACACACCGACAGACACACCGACAGACACACCGACAGACATACCGACAGTCATACCGACAGACATACCGACAGACATACCGACAGACATACCGACAGACATACCGACAGACACACCGACAGACAGATAGACAGACAGACAGACAGACAGACAGACAGACAGACAGACAGACAGACAGACAGAGACACAGACACACAGAGAGACATAGAGAGTGAGTTGCAGTGTGAAAGCCTTAATGAGAGGTATAGAGATAGACAGATGGCAAGAAAACAATAGTAGTTGATGCAGTCACATTTTTATCACTTAAAATGTCCTGTAATAAAAAGTGACAGTAATATATTTGATTACCTGTGCAAGTTGTGTCTTGTAGATAGTATCCCTCCTTACAGGCAGAACACTTTGCTGCGGTGGCAGCAGTGCATGCAGTACATTCAGTAGCACATGCTAAAAGTTAAAACAAGATATTACCATTAACAGTCAGACATTTACTGATGATCACCTTAGTACGACTTAAAAGTAATACTAATGATAATAGCTGGAATAGCGTTAGCATTACTACTGACAGTAGTTGTCGTTTTGTTACCAGTTGTGCTAGTCACACTACTCCTAAAAATGCTATAAGCACATGCAATTAGGCATCCCAACACTTACCATTGCAGGTCGTGTCGGTTTTGTAGAAGCCATTTCTGCAGCCTGTGCATCCATTCGTGTCGCATGCAGAACATCCTGAATTACACTGTGCTGTGCTACACCCAGCAGCACATGCTGAAACATACAATGAAACCAATATTCAACAGTACATGCAGATTCAAAGAGACAACCGATATTATAAACAAATTCATCTTTCACTACCAAGTCAGTGTGTTTTACAAATAACTAAACACAAGTAATCACACATAATACAACATCTACACTCTCGAGAAAGAAGTGAGAGAAAGAGAGACATAGACTAAACATCAGTAATCACACATCATATATTATCAAAACTCTCGAGAAAGATATGCGATAGACACAGAGAGCGAATGAGAGAGAGAGAGATAGTTAAAGAATGAGTGAGAGTCAGGGGCGCAAAATAATAGTAGTTGAAATTCTCTTATATACGTGTCACTAAGAATGTTCCAAAATGAAAAATGCAGTAATATATTAGAGTAGCAGTGCATGTTGTGTCATCTAGAGAGTATGCCTTATTGTAGGCAGAACATTTTGTTGCGTGGTAGCTGCAGTGCATGCAGTACATTCAGTAGAAAAGGCTATAAAGAAAAAATCATTTTCCAAATACAATCAATCATCTACTTAAAGTCAACTCATGACAATATAAAGTAGTACTGTGTGTTGTAGTATTTTTCGTACAGATTACTACTAGCAATACAGGTGTTAGCGAGATATTCATCTTTTTCTAGTTGTAATAATATAAGTCTTCTAAGATATACAACGTAGCAGTTGCGTTAAAGATATCTTGGCTTTTAAAGCAATCTCGTTTTTTCACTTCAATTAATATATAGAAACACATACTTGATCAAAACACCAAGTACAGGAGGCAGAAAAAACAGGACAAAAGTAATGTTACAGATATGGAGGAAGAGATAGAAACAGGGAGAGAGTGTCAGAAAGAGCATCAGAAAAATAGAAGTTGTAGAGAAAGAGAGAGAGAGAGAGAGAGAGACAGAGAGAGGGACTGAGAGAGAGAGAGACAGAGACAGTCAGAGAGACAGACAGAGAGAGAGAGAGACAGACATACCGACAGACATACCGACAGACATACCGACAGACACACCGACAGACACACCGACAGACACACCCACAGACACACCGACAGACACACCGACAGACACACCGACAGACACACCGACAGACACACCGACAGACACACCGACAGACACACCGACAGACACACCGACAGACACACCGACAGACACACCGACACACACACCGACAGACACACCGACAGACACACCGACAGACACACCGACAGACACACCGACAGACACACCGACAGACACACCGACAGACATACCGACAGTCATACCGACAGACATACCGACAGACATACCGACAGACATACCGACAGACATACCGACAGACATACCGACAGACAGACAGACAGACAGACAGACAGACAGACAGACAGACAGACAGACAGAGACACAGACACACAGAGAGACATAGAGAGTGAGTTGCAGTGTGAAAGCCTCAATGAGAGGTATAGAGATAGACAGATGGCAAGAAAACAATAGTAGTTGATGCAGTCACATTTTTATCACTTAAAATGTCCTGTAATAAAAAGTGACAGTAATATATTTGATTACCTGTGCAAGTTGTGTCTTGAAGATAGTATCCCTCCTTACAGGCAGAACACTTTGCTGCGGTGGCAGCAGTGCATGCAGTACATTCAGTAGCACATGCTAAAAGTTAAAACAAGATATTACCATTAACAGTCAGACATTTACTGATGATCACCTTAGTACGACTTAAAAGTAATACTAATGATAATAGCTGGAATAGCATTAGCATTACTACTGACAGTAGTTGTCGTTTTGTTACCAGTTGTGCTAGTCACACTACTCCTAGTAATGCTATAAGCACATGCAATTAGGCATCCCAACACTTACCATTGCAGGTCGTGTCCGTTTTGTAGAAGCCATTTCTGCAGCCTGTGCATCCATTCGTGTCGCATGCAGAACATCCCGAATTACACTGTGCTGTGCTACACCCAGAAGCACATGCTGAAACATACAATGAAACCGATATTCAACAGTACATGCAGATTCAAAGAGACAACTGATATTATCTACAAATACATTTTTCACTAGCAAGTCAGTGTGTTTTACAAATAACTAAACACAAGTAATCACACATAATACAACATCTACACTTTCGAGAAAGAAGTGAGAGAAAGAGAGACAGACTAAACATAATGATCACACATCATACATTATCAATTCTCGAGACAGACAGATAGACCGAGCGAGAGAGAGAGAGAGAGAGATATCTAGCGAGACAGAGAGAGAGAGAGATTAAGGGGAGGAAAATAATAGATGTTGAAATTCTCTCATATACGTATAACTAACAATGGTCCAAATTCAAAAATTGCAGCAATACATTAAATTAGCAGTGCATGTTGTCATTTAGCTAGTATCCCTCTTTGCAAGCAGAACATTTTATTGCGGTTGCTGGAGTGCATGCAATACATTCAGTAGAACAGTCTAAGAAGAAAAAACAAGATGTTACCATCAACAGTCAGACATCTACTCATAATCACCTTAGTACGACTTAAAATTAACACTAATGATAACGGCTGGAATAGCGTTAGTGTTACTACTAACAGTAGTTGTCTTTTTTTGTACCAGTTGTACTAGTCACACTACTCCTAGTAATGCCATAAGCACATGCAAATAGGCATCCAAACACTTACCATTGCAGGTCGTGTCCGTTTTGTAGAAGCCATTTCTGCAGCCTGTGCATCCATTCGTGTCGCATGCAGAACATCCTGAATTACACTGTGCTGTGCTACACCCAGCAGCACATGCTGAAACATACAATGAAACCAATATTCAACAGTACATGCAGATTCAAAGAGACAACCGATATTATAAACAAATTCATCGTTCACTACCAAGTCAGTGTGTTTTACAAATAACTAAACACAAGTGATCACACATCATACAACATCTACACTCTCGAGAAAACAGTGGGAGAAAGAGAGACATAGACTAAACATCAGTGATCACACATCATATATTATCAAAACTCTCGAGAAAGATATGCGATAGACACAGAGAGCGAACGAGAGAGAGAGAGAGAGAGATAGTTAAAGAATCAGTGAGAGAGAAAGTCAGGGGCGGAAAATAATAGTAGTTCAAATTCTCTTATATACGTGTCACTAAGAATGTTCCAAAATGAAAAATGCAGTAATATATTAGAGTAGCAGTGCATGTTGTGTCATCTAGAGAGTATGCCTTATTGTAGGCAGAACATTTTGTTGCGTGGTAGCTGCAGTGCATGCAGTACATTCAGTAGAAAAGGCTATAAAGGAAAAATCATTTTGCAAATCCAATCAATCATCTACTTAAAGTCAACTCATGACAATATAAAGTAGTACTGTGTGTTGTAGTATTTTTCGTACAGATTACTACTAGCAATACAGGTGTTAGCGAGATATTCATCTTTTTCTAGTTGTAATAATATAAGTCTTCTAAGATATACAACGTAGCAGTTGCGTTAAAGATATGTTGGCTTTTAAAGCAATCTCGTTTTTTTACTTCAATTAATATATAGAAACACATACTTGATCAAAAAACCAAGTACAGGAGGCAGAAAAAACAGGACAAAAGTAATGTTACAGATATGGAGGAAGAGATAGAAACAGGGAGAGAGTGTCAGAAAGATCATCAGAAAAATAGAAGTTGTAGAGAAAGAGAGAGAGAGACAGAGAGAGGGACAGAGAGAGAGAGACAGTCAGAGACAGACAGAGAGAGAGAGAGAGAGAGAGAGAGAGACAGACAGACAGACAGACAGACAGACAGACATACCGACAGACACACCGACAGACACACCGACAGACACACCGACAGACACACCGACAGACACACCGACAGACACACCGACAGACACACCGACAGACACACCGACAGACACACCGACAGACACACCGACAGACACACCGACAGACATACCGACAGTCATACCGACAGACATACCGACAGACATACCGACAGACATACTGACAGACATACCGACAGACACACCGACAGACAGATAGACAGACAGACAGACAGACAGACAGACAGAGACACAGACACACAGAGAGACATAGAGAGTGAGTTGCAGTGTGAAAGCCTTAATGAGAGGTATAGAGATAGACAGATGGCAAGAAAACAATAGTAGTTGATGCAGTCACATTTTTATCACTTAAAATGTCCTGTAATAAAAAGTGACAGTAATATATTTGATTACCTGTGCAAGTTGTGTCTTGTAGATAGTATCCCTCCTTACAGGCAGAACACTTTGCTGCGGTGGCAGCAGTGCATGCAGTACATTCAGTAGCACATGCTAAAAGTTAAAACAAGATATTACCATTAACAGTCAGACATTTACTGATGATCACCTTAGTACGACTTAAAAGTAATACTAATGATAATAGCTGGAATAGCGTTAGCATTACTACTGACAGTAGTTGTCGTTTTGTTACCAGTTGTGCTAGTCACACTACTCCTAATAATGCTATAAGCACATGCAATTAGGCATCCCAACACTTACCATTGCAGGTCGTGTCGGTTTTGTAGAAGCCATTTCTGCAGCCTGTGCATCCATTCGTGTCGCATGCAGAACATCCTGAATTACACTGTGCTGTGCTACACCCAGCAGCACATGCTGAAACATACAATGAAACCAATATTCAACAGTACATGCAGATTCAAAGAGACAACCGATATTATAAACAAATTCATCTTTCACTACCAAGTCAGTGTGTTTTACAAATAACTAAACACAAGTAATCACACATAATACAACATCTACACTCTCGAGAAAGAAGTGAGAGAAAGAGAGACATAGACTAAACATCAGTAATCACACATCATATATTATCAAAACTCTCGAGAAAGATATGCGATAGACACAGAGAGCGAATGAGAGAGAGAGAGATAGTTAAAGAATGAGTGAGAGTCAGGGGCGGAAAATAATAGTAGTTGAAATTCTCTTATATACGTGTCACTAAGAATGTTCCAAAATGAAAAATGCAGTAATATATTAGAGTAGCAGTGCATGTTGTGTCATCTAGAGAGTATGCCTTATTGTAGGCAGAACATTTTGTTGCGTGGTAGCTGCAGTGCATGCAGTACATTCAGTAGAAAAGGCTATAAAGGAAAAATCATTTTGCAAATACAATCAATCATCTACTTAAAGTCAACTCATGACAATATAAAGTAGTACTGTGTGTTGTAGTATTTTTCGTACAGATTACTACTAGCAATACAGGTGTTAGCGAGATATTCATCTTTTTCTAGTTGTAATAATATAAGTCTTCTAAGATATACAACGTAGCAGTTGCGTTAAAGATATGTTGGCTTTTAAAGCAATCTCGTTTTTTTACTTCAATTAATATATAGAAACACATACTTGATCAAAAAACCAAGTACAGGAGGCAGAAAAAACAGGACAAAAGTAATGTTACAGATATGGAGGAAGAGATAGAAACAGGGAGAGAGTATCAGAAAGAGCATCAGAAAAATAGAAGTTGTAGAGAAAGAGAGAGAGAGAGAGAGACAGAGAGAGGGACTGAGAGAGAGAGAGAGACAGAGACAGTCAGAGAGACAGACAGAGAGAGAGAGAGACAGACATACCGACAGACATACCGACAGACATACCGACAGACACACCGACAGACACACCGACAGACACACCCACAGACACACCGACAGACACACCGACAGACACACCGACAGACACACCGACAGACACACCGACAGACACACCGACAGACACACCGACAGACACACCGACAGACACACCGACAGACACACCGACAGACACACCGACACACACACCGACAGACACACCGACAGACACACCGACAGACACACCGACAGACACACCGACAGACATACCGACAGACATACCGACAGTCATACCGACAGACATACCGACAGACATACCGACAGACACACCGACAGACATACCGACAGACACACCGACAGACAGACAGACAGACAGACAGACAGACAGACAGACAGACAGACAGACAGAGACACAGACACACAGAGAGACATAGAGAGTGAGTTGCAGTGTGAAAGCCTCAATGAGAGGTATAGAGATAGACAGATGGCAAGAAAACAATAGTAGTTGATGCAGTCACATTTTTATCACTTAAAATGTCCTGTAATAAAAAGTGACAGTAATATATTTGATTACCTGTGCAAGTTGTGTCTTGAAGATAGTATCCCTCCTTACAGGCAGAACACTTTGCTGCGGTGGCAGCAGTGCATGCAGTACATTCAGTAGCACATGCTAAAAGTTAAAACAAGATATTACCATTAACAGTCAGACATTTACTGATGATCACCTTAGTACGACTTAAAAGTAATACTAATGATAATAGCTGGAATAGCGTTAGCATTACTACTGACAGTAGTTGTCGTTTTGTTACCAGTTGTGCTAGTCACACTACTCCTAGTAATGCTATAAGCACATGCAATTAGGCATCCCAACACTTACCATTGCAAGTCGTGTCCGTTTTGTAGAAGCCATTTCTGCAGCCTGTGCATCCATTCGTGTCGCATGCAGAACATCCCGAATTACACTGTGCTGTGCTACACCCAGAAGCACATGCTGAAACATACAATGAAACCGATATTCAACAGTACATGCAGATTCAAAGAGACAACCGATATTATCTACAAATACATTTTTCACTAGCAAGTCAGTGTGTTTTACAAATAACTAAACACAAGTAATCACACATAATACAACATCTACACTTTCGAGAAAGAAGTGAGAGAAAGAGAGACAGACTAAACATAATGATCACACATCATACATTATCAACTCTCGAGACAGACAGATAGACCGAGCGAGAGAGAGAGAGATATCTAGCGAGACAGAGAGAGAGAGAGTAAGGGGAGGAAAATAATAGATGTTGAAATTCTCTCATATACGTATAACTAACAATGGTCCAAATTCAAAAATTGCAGTAATACATTAAATTAGCAGTGCATGTTGTCATTTAGCTAGTATCCCTCTTTGCAAGCAGAACATGTTATTGCGGTTGCTGGAGTGCATGCAATACATTCAGTAGAACAGTCTAAGAATAAAAAACAAGATGTTACCATCAACAGTCAGACATCTACTGATAATCACCTTAGTATGACTTAAAAGTAACACTAATGATAACGGCTGGAATAGCCTTAGTGTTACTACTAACAGTAGTTGTCTTTTTTGTACCAGTTGTACTAGTCACACTACTCCTAGTAATGCCATAAGCACATGCAAATAGGCATCCAAACACTTACCATTGCAGGTCGTGTCCGTTTTGTAGAAGCCATTTCTGCAGCCTGTGCATCCATTCGTGTCGCATACAGAACATCCTGAATTACACTGTGCTGTGCTACACCCAGCAGCACATGCTGAAACATACAATGAAACCAATATTCTACAGTACATGCAGATTCAAAGAGACAACCGATATTATAAACAAATTCATCTTTCACTACCAAGTCAGTGTGTTTTACAAATAACTAATCACAAGTAATCACACATAATACAACATCTACACTCTCGAGAAAGAAGTGAGAGAAAGAGAGACATAGACTAAACATCAGTAATCACACATCATATATTATCAAAACTCTCGAGAAAGATATGCGATAGACACAGAGAGCGAATGAGAGAGAGAGAGAGATAGTTAAAGAATGAGGGAGAGTCAGGGGCTGAAAATAATAGTAGTTGAAATTCTCTTATATACGTGTCACTAAGAATGTTCCAAAATGAAAAATGCAGTAATATATTAGAGTAGCAGTGCATGTTGTGTCATCTAGAGAGTATCCCTTATTGTAGGCAGAACATTTTGTTGCGTGGTAGCTGCAGTGAATGCAGTACATTCAGTAGAAAAGGCTATAAAGAAAAAAACATCTTGCAAAATACAATCAATCATCTACTTAAAGTCAACTCATGACAATATAAAGTAGTACTGTGTGTTGTAGTATTTTTCGTACAGATTACTACTAGCAATACAGGTGTTAGCGAGATATTCATCTTTTTCTAGTTGTAATAATATAAGTCTTCTAAGATATACAACGTAGCAGTTGCGTTAAAGATATGTTGGCTTTTAAAGCAATCTCGTTTTTTCACTTCAATTAATATATAGAAACACACACTTGGTCAAAAAACCAAGTACAGGAGGCAGAAAAAACAGGACAAAAGTAATGTTACAGATATGGAGGAAGATATAGAAACAGGGAGAGAGTGTCAGAAAGATCATCAGAAAAATAGAAGTTGTAGAGAAAGAGAGAGAGAGAGAGAGAGAGGGACTGAGAGAGAGAGAGACAGAGACAGTCAGAGAGACAGACAGAGAGAGAGAGAGAGAGACAGACATACCGACAGACACACCGACAGACACACCGACAGACACACCGACAGACACACCGACAGACACACCGACAGACACACCGACAGACACACCGACAGACACACCGACAGACACACCGACAGACACACCGACAGACACACCGACAGACACACCGACAGACACACCGACAGACACACCGACAGACACACCGACAGACACACCGACACACACACCGACAGACACACCGACAGACACACCGACAGACACACCGACAGACACACCGACAGACACACCGACAGACATACCGACAGACATACCGACAGTCATACCGACAGACATACCGACAGACATACCGACAGACATACCGACAGACATACCGACAGACACACCGACAGACAGATAGACAGACAGACAGACAGACAGACAGACAGACAGACAGACAGACAGACAGACAGACAGACAGACAGAGACACAGACACACAGAGAGACATAGAGAGTGAGTTGCAGTGTGAAAGCCTTAATAAGAGGTATAGAGATAGACAGATGGCAAGAAAATAATAGTAGTTGATGCAGTCACATTTGTATCACTTAAAATGTCCTGTAATAAAAAGTGACAGTAATATATTTGATTACCTGTGCAAGTTGTGTCTTGAAGATAGTATCCCTCCTTACAGGCAGAACACTTTGCTGCGGTGGCAGCAGTGCATGCAGTACATTCAGTAGCACATGCTAAAAGTTAAAACAAGATATTACCATTAACAGTCAGACATTTACTGATGATCACCATAGTACGTCTTAAAAGTAATACTAATGATAATAGCTGGAATAGCGTTAGCATTACTACTGACAGTAGTTGTCGTTTTGTTACCAGTTGTGCTAGTCACACTACTCCTAGTAATGCTATAAGCACATGCAATTAGGCATCCCAACACTTACCATTGCAGGTCGTGTCCGTTTTGTAGAAGCCGTTTCTGCAGCCTGTGCATCCATTCGTGTCGCATGCAGAACATCCCGAATTACACTGTGCTGTGCTACACCCAGAAGCACATGCTGAAACATACAATGAAACCGATATTCAACAGTACATGCAGATTCAAAGAGACAACCGATATTATCTACAAATACATTTTTCACTAGCAAGTCAGTGTGTTTTACAAATAACTAAACACAAGTAATCACACATAATACAACATCTACACTTTCGACAAAAGAAGTGAGAGAAAGAGAGACAGACTAAACATAATGATCACACATCATACATTATCAACTCTCGAGACAGACAGATAGACCGAGCGAGAGAGAGAGATATATCTAGCGAGACAGAGAGAGAGAGAGAGTAAGGGGAGGAAAATAATAGATGTTGAAATTCTCTCATATACGTATAACTAACAATGGTCCAAATTCAAAAATTGCAGTAATACATTAAATTAGCAGTGCATGTTGTCATTTAGCTAGTATCCCTCTTTGCAAGCAGAACATTTTATTGCGGTTGCTGGAGTGCATGCAATACATTCAGTAGAACAGTCTAAGAATAAAAAACAAGATGTTACCATCAACAGTCAGACATCTACTGATAATCACCTTAGTATGACTTAAAAGTAACACTAATGATAACGGCTGGAATAGCCTTAGTGTTACTACTAACAGTAGTTGTCTTTTTTGTACCAGTTGTACTAGTCACACTACTCCTAGTAATGCCATAAGCACATGCAAATAGGCATCCAAACACTTACCATTGCAGGTCGTGTCCGTTTTGTAGAAGCCATTTCTGCAGCCTGTGCATCCATTCGTGTCGCATGCAGAACATCCTGAATTACACTGTGCTGTGCTACACCCAGCAGCACATGCTGAAACATACAATGAAACCAATATTCTACAGTACATGCAGATTCAAAGAGACAACCGATATTATAAACAAATTCATCTTTCACTACCAAGTCAGTGTGTTTTACAAATAACTAATCACAAGTAATCACACATAATACAACATCTACACTCTCGAGAAAGAAGTGAGAGAAAGAGAGACATAGACTAAACATCAGTAATCACACATCATATATTATCAAAACTCTCGAGAAAGATATGCGATAGACACAGAGAGCGAATGAGAGAGAGAGAGATAGTTAAAGAATGAGGGAGAGTCAGGGGCTGAAAATAATAGTAGTTGAAATTCTCTTATATACGTGTCACTAAGAATGTTCCAAAATGAAAAATGCAGTAATATATTAGAGTAGCAGTGCATGTTGTGTCATCTAGAGAGTATCCCTTATTGTAGGCAGAACATTTTGTTGCGTGGTAGCTGCAGTGAATGCAGTACATTCAGTAGAAAAGGCTATAAAGAAAAAAACATCTTGCAAAATACAATCAATCATCTACTTAAAGTCAACTCATGACAATATAAAGTAGTACTGTGTGTTGTAGTATTTTTCGTACAGATTACTACTAGCAATACAGGTGTTAGCGAGATATTCATCTTTTTCTAGTTGTAATAATATAAGTCTTCTAAGATATACAACGTAGCAGTTGCGTTAAAGATATGTTGGCTTTTAAAGCAATCTCGTTTTTTCACTTCAATTAATATATAGAAACACACACTTGGTCAAAAAACCAAGTACAGGAGGCAGAAAAAACAGGACAAAAGTAATGTTACAGATATGGAGGAAGATATAGAAACAGGGAGAGAGTGTCAGAAAGATCATCAGAAAAATAGAAGTTGTAGAGAAAGAGAGAGAGAGAGAGAGAGAGAGAGAGAGAGGGACTGAGAGAGAGAGAGACAGAGACAGTCAGAGAGACAGACAGAGAGAGAGAGAGAGAGACAGACATACCGACAGACACACCGACAGACACACCGACAGACACACCGACAGACACACCGACAGACACACCGACAGACACACCGACAGACACACCGACAGACACACCGACAGACACACCGACAGACACACCGACAGACACACCGACAGACACACCGACAGACACACCGACAGACACACCGACAGACACACCGACAGACACACCGACAGACACACCGACAGACACACCGACACACACACCGACAGACACACCGACAGACACACCGACACACACACCGACAGACACACCGACAGACACACCGACAGACACACCGACAGACACACCGACAGACATACCGAGAGACATACCGACAGTCATACCGACAGACATACCGACAGACATACCGACAGACATACCGACAGACATACCGACAGACACACCGACAGACAGATAGACAGACAGACAGACAGACAGACAGACAGACAGACAGACAGACAGACAGACAGACAGAGACACAGACACACAGAGAGACATAGAGAGTGAGTTGCAGTGTGAAAGCCTTAATAAGAGGTATAGAGATAGACAGATGGCAAGAAAATAATAGTAGTTGATGCAGTCACATTTGTATCACTTAAAATGTCCTGTAATAAAAAGTGACAGTAATATATTTGATTACCTGTGCAAGTTGTGTCTTGAAGATAGTATCCCTCCTTACAGGCAGAACACTTTGCTGCGGTGGCAGCAGTGCATGCAGTACATTCAGTAGCACATGCTAAAAGTTAAAACAAGATATTACCATTAACAGTCAGACATTTACTGATGATCACCTTAGTACGACTTAAAAGTAATACTAATGATAATAGCTGGAATAGCGTTAGCATTACTACTGACAGTAGTTGTCGTTTTGTTACCAGTTGTGCTAGTCACACTACTCCTAGTAATGCTATAAGCACATGCAATTAGGCATCCCAACACTTACCATTGCAGGTCGTGTCCGTTTTGTAGAAGCCGTTTCTGCAGCCTGTGCATCCATTCGTGTCGCATGCAGAACATCCCGAATTACACTGTGCTGTGCTACACCCAGAAGCACATGCTGAAACATACAATGAAACCGATATTCAACAGTACATGCAGATTCAAAGAGACAACCGATATTATCTACAAATACATTTTTCACTAGCAAGTCAGTGTGTTTTACAAATAACTAAACACAAGTAATCACACATAATACAACATCTACACTTTCGACAAAAGAAGTGAGAGAAAGAGAGACAGACTAAACATAATGATCACACATCACACATTATCAACTCTCGAGACAGACAGATAGACCGAGCGAGAGAGAGAGATATATCTAGCGAGACAGAGAGAGAGAGAGAGTAAGGGGAGGAAAATAATAGATGTTGAAATTCTCTCATATACGTATAACTAACAATGGTCCAAATTCAAAAATTGCAGTAATACATTAAATTAGCAGTGCATGTTGTCATTTAGCTAGTATCCCTCTTTGCAAGCAGAACATTTTATTGCGGTTGCTGGAGTGCATGCAATACATTCAGTAGAACAGTCTAAGAATAAAAAACAAGATGTTACCATCAACAGTCAGACATCTACTGATAATCACCTTAGTATGACTTAAAAGTAACACTAATGATAACGGCTGGAATAGCCTTAGTGTTACTACTAACAGTAGTTGTCTTTTTTGTACCAGTTGTACTAGTCACACTACTCCTAGTAATGCCATAAGCACATGCAAATAGGCATCCAAACACTTACCATTGCAGGTCGTGTCCGTTTTGTAGAAGCCATTTCTGCAGCCTGTGCATCCATTCGTGTCGCATGCAGAACATCCTGAATTACACTGTGCTGTGCTACACCCAGCAGCACATGCTGAAACATACAATGAAACCAATATTCTACAGTACATGCAGATTCAAAGAGACAACCGATATTATAAACAAATTCATCTTTCACTACCAAGTCAGTGTGTTTTACAAATAACTAATCACAAGTAATCACACATAATACAACATCTACACTCTCGAGAAAGAAGTGAGAGAAAGAGAGACATAGACTAAACATCAGTAATCACACATCATATATTATCAAAACTCTCGAGAAAGATATGCGATAGACACAGAGAGCGAATGAGAGAGAGAGAGATAGTTAAAGAATGAGGGAGAGTCAGGGGCTGAAAATAATAGTAGTTGAAATTCTCTTATATACGTGTCACTAAGAATGTTCCAAAATGAAAAATGCAGTAATATATTAGAGTAGCAGTGCATGTTGTGTCATCTAGAGAGTATCCCTTATTGTAGGCAGAACATTTTGTTGCGTGGTAGCTGCAGTGAATGCAGTACATTCAGTAGAAAAGGCTATAAAGAAAAAAACATCTTGCAAAATACAATCAATCATCTACTTAAAGTCAACTCATGACAATATAAAGTAGTACTGTGTGTTGTAGTATTTTTCGTACAGATTACTACTAGCAATACAGGTGTTAGCGAGATATTCATCTTTTTCTAGTTGTAATAATATAAGTCTTCTAAGATATACAACGTAGCAGTTGCGTTAAAGATATGTTGGCTTTTAAAGCAATCTCGTTTTTTCACTTCAATTAATATATAGAAACACACACTTGGTCAAAAAACCAAGTACAGGAGGCAGAAAAAACAGGACAAAAGTAATGTTACAGATATGAAGGAAGATATAGAAACAGGGAGAGAGTGTCAGAAAGATCATCAGAAAAATAGAAGTTGTAGAGAAAGAGAGAGAGAGAGAGAGAGACAGAGAGAGGGACTGAGAGAGAGAGAGACAGAGACAGTCAGAGAGACAGACAGAGAGAGAGACAGACAGACATACCGACAGACACACCGACAGACACACCGACAGACACACCGACAGACACACCGACAGACACACCGACAGACACACCGACAGACACACCGACAGACACACCGACAGACACACCGACAGACACACCGACAGACACACCGACAGTCACACCGACAGACACACCGACAGACACACCGACAGACACACCGACAGACACACCGACAGACAAACCGACAGACACACCGACAGACACACCGACAGACACACCGACAGACACACCGACAGACACACCGACAGACACACCGACAGACACACCGACAGACACACCGACAGACACACCGACAGACACACCGACAGACACACCGACAGACACACCGACAGACACACCGACAGACACACCGACAGACAGACAGACAGACAGACAGACAGACAGACAGACATACAGACAGACAGACAGACAGACAGACACACACACACAGACAGACAGACAGACAGACAGACAGACACACACAGAGACATAGAGAGTGAGTTGCAGTGTGAAAGCCTTAATGAGAGGAATAGAGATAGACAGATGGCAAGAAAACAATAGTAGTTGATGCAGTCACATTTTTATCACTTAAAATGTCCTGTAATAAAAAGTGACAGTAATATATTTGATTACCTGTGCAAGTTGTGTCTTGAAGATAGTATCCCTCCTTACAGGCAGAACACTTTGCTGCGGTGGCAGCAGTGCATGCAGTACATTCAGTAGCACATGCTAAAAGTTAAAACAAGATATTACCATTAACAGTCAGACATTTACTGATGATCACCTTAGTACGACTTAAAAGTAATACTAATGATAATAGCTGGAATAGCGTTAGCATTACTACTGACAGTAGTTGTCGTTTTGTTACCAGTTGTGCTAGTCACACTACTCCTAGTAATGCTATAAGCACATGCAATTAGGCATCCCAACACTTACCATTGCAGGTCGTGTCCGTTTTGTAGAAGCCATTTCTGCAGCCTGTGCATCCATTCGTGTCGCATGCAGAACATCCCGAATTACACTGTGCTGTGCTACACCCAGAAGCACATGCTGAAACATACAATGAAACCAATATTCAACAGTACATGCAGATTCAAAGAGACAACCGATATTATAAACAAATTCATCGTTCACTACCAAGTCAGTGTGTTTTACAAATAACTAAACACAAGTGATCACACATCATACAACATCTACACTCTCGAGAAAACAGTGGGAGAAAGAGAGACATAGACTAAACATCAGTGATCACACATCATATATTATCAAAACTCTCGAGAAAGATATGCGATAGACACAGAGAGCGAACGAGAGAGAGAGAGAGAGAGATAGTTAAAGAATCAGTGAGAGAGAAAGTCAGGGGCGGAAAATAATAGTAGTTGAAATTCTCTTATATACGTGTCACTAAGAATGTTCCAAAATGAAAAATGCAGTAATATATTAGAGTAGCAGTGCATGTTGTGTCATCTAGAGAGTATGCCTTATTGTAGGCAGAACATTTTGTTGCGTGGTAGCTGCAGTGCATGCAGTACATTCAGTAGAAAAGGCTATAAAGGAAAAATCATTTTGCAAATACAATCAATCATCTACTTAAAGTCAACTCATGACAATATAAAGTAGTACTGTGTGTTGTAGTATTTTTCGTACAGATTACTACTAGCAATACAGGTGTTAGCGAGATATTCATCTTTTTCTAGTTGTAATAATATAAGTCTTCTAAGATATACAACGTAGCAGTTGCGTTAAAGATATGTTGGCTTTTAAAGCAATCTCGTTTTTTTACTTCAATTAATATATAGAAACACATACTTGATCAAAAAACCAAGTACAGGAGGCAGAAAAAACAGGACAAAAGTAATGTTACAGATATGGAGGAAGAGATAGAAACAGGGAGAGAGTGTCAGAAAGATCATCAGAAAAATAGAAGTTGTAGAGAAAGAGAGAGAGAGAGAGAGAGAGAGAGGGACTGAGAGAGAGAGAGACAGAGACAGTCAGAGAGACAGACAGAGAGAGAGAGAGAGAGACAGACATACCGACAGACACACCGACAGACACACCGACAGACACACCGACAGACACACCGACAGACACACCGACAGACACACCGACAGACACACCGACAGACACACCGACAGACACCCGACAGACACACCGACAGACACACCGACAGACACACCGACAGACACACCGACAGACACACCGACAGACACACCGACAGACACACCGACAGACACACCGACAGACACACCGACAGACACACCGACACACACACCGACAGACACACCGACAGACACACCGACAGACACACCGACAGACACACCGACAGACACACCGACAGACACACCGACAGACATACCGACAGTCATACCGACAGACATACCGACAGACATACCGACAGACAGATAGACAGACAGACAGACAGACAGACAGACAGACAGACAGACAGACAGACAGAGACACAGACACACAGAGAGACATAGAGAGTGAGTTGCAGTGTGAAAGCCTTAATGAGAGGTATAGAGATAGACAGATGGCAAGAAAATAATAGTAGTTGATACAGTCACATTTGTATCACTTAAAATGTCCTGTAATAAAAAGTGACAGTAATATATTTGATTACCTGTGCAAGTTGTGTCTTGAAGATAGTATCCCTCCTTACAGGCAGAACACTTTGCTGCGGTGGCAGCAGTGCATGCAGTACATTCAGTAGCACATGCTAAAAGTTAAAACAAGATATTACCATTAACAGTCAGACATTTACTGATGATCACCTTAGTACGACTTAAAAGTAATACTAATGATAATAGCTGGAATAGCGTTAGCATTACTACTGACAGTAGTTGTCGTTTTGTTACCAGTTGTGCTAGTCACACTACTCCTAGTAATGCTATAAGCACATGCAATTAGGCATCCCAACACTTACCATTGCAAGTCGTGTCCGTTTTGTAGAAGCCATTTCTGCAGCCTGTGCATCCATTCGTGTCGCATGCAGAACATCCCGAATTACACTGTGCTGTGCTACACCCAGAAGCACATGCTGAAACATACAATGAAACCGATATTCAACAGTACCTGCAGATTCAAAGAGACAACCGATATTATCTACAAATACATTTTTCACTAGCAAGTCAGTGTGTTTTACAAATAACTAAACACAAGTAATCACACATAATACAACATCTACACTTTCGAGAAAGAAGTGAGAGAAAGAGAGACAGACTAAACATAATGATCACACATCATACATTATCAACTCTCGAGACAGACAGATAGACCGAGCGAGAGAGAGAGAGATATCTAGCGAGACAGAGAGAGAGAGAGTAAGGGGAGGAAAATAATAGATGTTGAAATTCTCTCATATACGTATAACTAACAATGGTCCAAATTCAAAAATTGCAGTAATACATTAAATTAGCAGTGCATGTTGTCATTTAGCTAGTATCCCTCTTTGCAAGCAGAACATGTTATTGCGGTTGCTGGAGTGCATGCAATACATTCAGTAGAACAGTCTAAGAATAAAAAACAAGATGTTACCATCAACAGTCAGACATCTACTGATAATCACCTTAGTATGACTTAAAAGTAACACTAATGATAACGGCTGGAATAGCCTTAGTGTTACTACTAACAGTAGTTGTCTTTTTTGTACCAGTTGTACTAGTCACACTACTCCTAGTAATGCCATAAGCACATGCAAATAGGCATCCAAACACTTACCATTGCAGGTCGTGTCCGTTTTGTAGAAGCCATTTCTGCAGCCTGTGCATCCATTCGTGTCGCATACAGAACATCCTGAATTACACTGTGCTGTGCTACACCCAGCAGCACATGCTGAAACATACAATGAAACCAATATTCTACAGTACATGCAGATTCAAAGAGACAACCGATATTATAAACAAATTCATCTTTCACTACCAAGTCAGTGTGTTTTACAAATAACTAATCACAAGTAATCACACATAATACAACATCTACACTCTCGAGAAAGAAGTGAGAGAAAGAGAGACATAGACTAAACATCAGTAATCACACATCATATATTATCAAAACTCTCGAGAAAGATATGCGATAGACACAGAGAGCGAATGAGAGAGAGAGAGAGATAGTTAAAGAATGAGGGAGAGTCAGGGGCTGAAAATAATAGTAGTTGAAATTCTCTTATATACGTGTCACTAAGAATGTTCCAAAATGAAAAATGCAGTAATATATTAGAGTAGCAGTGCATGTTGTGTCATCTAGAGAGTATCCCTTATTGTAGGCAGAACATTTTGTTGCGTGGTAGCTGCAGTGAATGCAGTACATTCAGTAGAAAAGGCTATAAAGAAAAAAACATCTTGCAAAATACAATCAATCATCTACTTAAAGTCAACTCATGACAATATAAAGTAGTACTGTGTGTTGTAGTATTTTTCGTACAGATTACTACTAGCAATACAGGTGTTAGCGAGATATTCATCTTTTTCTAGTTGTAATAATATAAGTCTTCTAAGATATACAACGTAGCAGTTGCGTTAAAGATATGTTGGCTTTTAAAGCAATCTCGTTTTTTCACTTCAATTAATATATAGAAACACACACTTGGTCAAAAAACCAAGTACAGGAGGCAGAAAAAACAGGACAAAAGTAATGTTACAGATATGGAGGAAGATATAGAAACAGGGAGAGAGTGTCAGAAAGATCATCAGAAAAATAGAAGTTGTAGAGAAAGAGAGAGAGAGAGAGAGAGAGAGAGGGACTGAGAGAGAGAGAGACAGAGACAGTCAGAGAGACAGACAGAGAGAGAGAGAGAGAGACAGACATACCGACAGACACACCGACAGACACACCGACAGACACACCGACAGACACACCGACAGACACACCGACAGACACACCGACAGACACACCGACAGACACACCGACAGACACACCGACAGACACACCGACAGACACACCGACAGACACACCGACAGACACACCGACAGACACACCGACACACACACCGACAGACACACCGACAGACACACCGACAGACACACCGACAGACACACCGACAGACACACCGACAGACACACCGACAGACATACCGACAGTCATACCGACAGACATACCGACAGACATACCGACAGACATACCGACAGACATACCGACAGACACACCGACAGACAGATAGACAGACAGACAGACAGACAGACAGACAGACAGACAGACAGACAGACAGAGACACAGACACACAGAGAGACATAGAGAGTGAGTTGCAGTGTGAAAGCCTTAATGAGAGGTATAGAGATAGACAGATGGCAAGAAAATAATAGTAGTTGATACAGTCACATTTGTATCACTTAAAATGTCCTGTAATAAAAAGTGACAGTAATATATTTGATTACCTGTGCAAGTTGTGTCTTGAAGATAGTATCCCTCCTTACAGGCAGAACACTTTGCTGCGGTGGCAGCAGTGCATGCAGTACATTCAGTAGCACATGCTAAAAGTTAAAACAAGATATTACCATTAACAGTCAGACATTTACTGATGATCACCTTAGTACGACTTAAAAGTAATACTAATGATAATAGCTGGAATAGCGTTAGCATTACTACTGACAGTAGTTGTCGTTTTGTTACCAGTTGTGCTAGTCACACTACTCCTAGTAATGCTATAAGCACATGCAATTAGGCATCCCAACACTTACCATTGCAGGTCGTGTCCGTTTTGTAGAAGCCGTTTCTGCAGCCTGTGCATCCATTCGTGTCGCATGCAGAACATCCTGAATTACACTGTGCTGTGCTACACCCAGCAGCACATGCTGAAACATACAATGAAACCAATATTCAACAGTACATGCAGATTCAAAGAGACAACCGATATTATAAACAAATTCATCTTTCACTACCAAGTCAGTGTGTTTTACAAATAACTAAACACAAGTAATCACACATAATACAACATCTACACTCTCGAGAAAGAAGTGAGAGAAAGAGAGACATAGACTAAACATCAGTAATCACACATCATATATTATCAAAACTCTCGAGAAAGATATGCGATAGACACAGAGAGCGAATGAGAGAGAGAGAGATAGTTAAAGAATGAGGGAGAGTCAGGGGCTGAAAATAATAGTAGTTGAAATTCTCTTATATACGTGTCACTAAGAATGTTCCAAAATGAAAAATGCAGTAATATATTAGAGTAGCAGTGCATGTTGTGTCATCTAGAGAGTATCCCTTATTGTAGGCAGAACATTTTGTTGCGTGGTAGCTGCAGTGCATGCAGTACATTCAGTAGAAAAGGCTATAAAGGAAAAATCATTTTGCAAATACAATCAATCATCTACTTAAAGTCAACTCATGACAATATAAAGTAGTACTGTGTGTTGTAGTATTTTTCGTACAGATTACTACTAGCAATACAGGTGTTAGCGAGATATTCATCTTTTTCTAGTTGTAATAATATAAGTCTTCTAAGATATACAACGTAGCAGTTGCGTTAAAGATATGTTGGCTTTTAAAGCAATCTCGTTTTTTTACTTCAATTAATATATAGAAACACATACTTGATCAAAAAACCAAGTACAGGAGGCAGAAAAAACAGGACAAAAGTAATGTTACAGATATGGAGGAAGAGATAGAAACAGGGAGAGAGTATCAGAAAGAGCATCAGAAAAATAGAAGTTGTAGAGAAAGAGAGAGAGAGAGAGAGAGAGACAGAGAGAGGGACTGAGAGAGAGAGAGACAGAGACAGTCAGAGAGACAGACAGAGAGAGAGAGAGACAGACATACCGACAGACATACCGACAGACATACCGACAGACACACCGACAGACACACCGACAGACACACCCACAGACACACCGACAGATACACCGACAGACACACCGACAGACACACCGACAGACACACCGACAGACACACCGACAGACACACCGACAGACACACCGACAGACACACCGACAGACACACCGACACACACACCGACAGACACACCGACAGACACACCGACAGACACACCGACAGACACACCGACAGACACACCGACAGACATACCGACAGACATACCGACAGTCATACCGACAGACATACCGACAGACATACCGACAGACACACCGACAGACATACCGACAGACACACCGACAGACACACCGACAGACAGACAGACAGACAGACAGACAGACAGACAGACAGACAGACAGACAGACAGACAGACAGAGACACAGACACACAGAGAGACATAGAGAGTGAGTTGCAGTGTGAAAGCCTCAATGAGAGGTATAGAGATAGACAGATGGCAAGAAAACAATAGTAGTTGATGCAGTCACATTTTTATCACTTAAAATGTCCTGTAATAAAAAGTGACAGTAATATATTTGATTACCTGTGCAAGTTGTGTCTTGAAGATAGTATCCCTCCTTACAGGCAGAACACTTTGCTGCGGTGGCAGCAGTGCATGCAGTACATTCAGTAGCACATGCTAAAAGTTAAAACAAGATATTACCATTAACAGTCAGACATTTACTGATGATCACCTTAGTACGACTTAAAAGTAATACCAATGATAATAGCTGGAATAGCGTTAGCATTACTACTGACAGTAGTTGTCGTTTTGTTACCAGTTGTGCTAGTCACACTACTCCTAGTAATGCTATAAGCACATGCAATTAGGCATCCCAACACTTACCATTGCAAGTCGTGTCCGTTTTGTAGAAGCCATTTCTGCAGCCTGTGCATCCATTCGTGTCGCATGCAGAACATCCCGAATTACACTGTGCTGTGCTACACCCAGAAGCACATGCTGAAACATACAATGAAACCGATATTCAACAGTACATGCAGATTCAAAGAGACAACCGATATTATCTACAAATACATTTTTCACTAGCAAGTCAGTGTGTTTTACAAATAACTAAACACAAGTAATCACACATAATACAACATCTACACTTTCGAGAAAGAAGTGAGAGAAAGAGAGACAGACTAAACATAATGATCACACATCATACATTATCAACTCTCGAGACAGACAGATAGACCGAGCGAGAGAGAGAGAGATATCTAGCGAGACAGAGAGAGAGAGAGTAAGGGGAGGAAAATAATAGATGTTGAAATTCTCTCATATACGTATAACTAACAATGGTCCAAATTCAAAAATTGCAGTAATACATTAAATTAGCAGTGCATGTTGTCATTTAGCTAGTATCCCTCTTTGCAAGCAGAACATGTTATTGCGGTTGCTGGAGTGCATGCAATACATTCAGTAGAACAGTCTAAGAATAAAAAACAAGATGTTACCATCAACAGTCAGACATCTACTGATAATCACCTTAGTATGACTTAAAAGTAACACTAATGATAACGGCTGGAATAGCCTTAGTGTTACTACTAACAGTAGTTGTCTTTTTTGTACCAGTTGTACTAGTCACACTACTCCTAGTAATGCCATAAGCACATGCAAATAGGCATCCAAACACTTACCATTGCAGGTCGTGTCCGTTTTGTAGAAGCCATTTCTGCAGCCTGTGCATCCATTCGTGTCGCATACAGAACATCCTGAATTACACTGTGCTGTGCTACACCCAGCAGCACATGCTGAAACATACAATGAAACCAATATTCTACAGTACATGCAGATTCAAAGAGACAACCGATATTATAAACAAATTCATCTTTCACTACCAAGTCAGTGTGTTTTACAAATAACTAATCACAAGTAATCACACATAATACAACATCTACACTCTCGAGAAAGAAGTGAGAGAAAGAGAGACATAGACTAAACATCAGTAATCACACATCATATATTATCAAAACTCTCGAGAAAGACATGCGATAGACACAGAGAGCGAATGAGAGAGAGAGAGAGATAGTTAAAGAATGAGGGAGAGTCAGGGGCTGAAAATAATAGTAGTTGAAATTCTCTTATATACGTGTCACTAAGAATGTTCCAAAATGAAAAATGCAGTAATATATTAGAGTAGCAGTGCATGTTGTGTCATCTAGAGAGTATCCCTTATTGTAGGCAGAACATTTTGTTGCGTGGTAGCTGCAGTGAATGCAGTACATTCAGTAGAAAAGGCTATAAAGAAAAAAACATCTTGCAAAATACAATCAATCATCTACTTAAAGTCAACTCATGACAATATAAAGTAGTACTGTGTGTTGTAGTATTTTTCGTACAGATTACTACTAGCAATACAGGTGTTAGCGAGATATTCATCTTTTTCTAGTTGTAATAATATAAGTCTTCTAAGATATACAACGTAGCAGTTGCGTTAAAGATATGTTGGCTTTTAAAGCAATCTCGTTTTTTCACTTCAATTAATATATAGAAACACACACTTGGTCAAAAAACCAAGTACAGGAGGCAGAAAAAACAGGACAAAAGTAATGTTACAGATATGGAGGAAGATATAGAAACAGGGAGAGAGTGTCAGAAAGATCATCAGAAAAATAGAAGTTGTAGAGAAAGAGAGAGAGAGAGAGAGAGAGAGAGAGGGACTGAGAGAGAGAGAGACAGAGACAGTCAGAGAGACAGACAGAGAGAGAGAGAGAGAGAGACAGACATACCGACAGACACACCGACAGACACACCGACAGACACACCGACAGACACACCGACAGACACACCGACAGACACACCGACAGACACACCGACAGACACACCGACAGACACACCGACAGACACACCGACAGACACACCGACAGACACACCGACAGACACACCGACAGACACACCGACAGACACACCGACAGACACACCGACAGACACACCGACACACACACCGACAGACACACCGACAGACACACCGACAGACACACCGACAGACACACCGACAGACACACCGACAGACATACCGACAGACATACCGACAGTCATACCGACAGACATACCGACAGACATACCGACAGACATACCGACAGACATACCGACAGACACACCGACAGACAGATAGACAGACAGACAGACAGACAGACAGACAGACAGACAGACAGACAGACAGACAGACAGACAGACAGACAGACAGAGACACAGACACACAGAGAGACATAGAGAGTGAGTTGCAGTGTGAAAGCCTTAATAAGAGGTATAGAGATAGACAGATGGCAAGAAAATAATAGTAGTTGATGCAGTCACATTTGTATCACTTAAAATGTCCTGTAATAAAAAGTGACAGTAATATATTTGATTACCTGTGCAAGTTGTGTCTTGAAGATAGTATCCCTCCTTACAGGCAGAACACTTTGCTGCGGTGGCAGCAGTGCATGCAGTACATTCAGTAGCACATGCTAAAAGTTAAAACAAGATATTACCATTAACAGTCAGACATTTACTGATGATCACCTTAGTACGACTTAAAAGTAATACTAATGATAATAGCTGGAATAGCGTTAGCATTACTACTGACAGTAGTTGTCGTTTTGTTACCAGTTGTGCTAGTCACACTACTCCTAGTAATGCTATAAGCACATGCAATTAGGCATCCCAACACTTACCATTGCAGGTCGTGTCCGTTTTGTAGAAGCCGTTTCTGCAGCCTGTGCATCCATTCGTGTCGCATGCAGAACATCCCGAATTACACTGTGCTGTGCTACACCCAGAAGCACATGCTGAAACATACAATGAAACCGATATTCAACAGTACATGCAGATTCAAAGAGACAACCGATATTATCTACAAATACATTTTTCACTAGCAAGTCAGTGTGTTTTACAAATAACTAAACACAAGTAATCACACATAATACAACATCTACACTTTCGACAAAAGAAGTGAGAGAAAGAGAGACAGACTAAACATAATGATCACACATCATACATTATCAACTCTCGAGACAGACAGATAGACCGAGCGAGAGAGAGAGATATATCTAGCGAGACAGAGAGAGAGAGAGAGTAAGGGGAGGAAAATAATAGATGTTGAAATTCTCTCATATACGTATAACTAACAATGGTCCAAATTCAAAAATTGCAGTAATACATTAAATTAGCAATGCATGTTGTCATTTAGCTAGTATCCCTCTTTGCAAGCAGAACATTGTATTGCGGTTGCTGGAGTGCATGCAATACATTCAGTAGAACAGTCTAAGAATAAAAAACAAGATGTTACCATCAACAGTCAGACATCTACTGATAATCACCTTAGTATGACTTAAAAGTAACACTAATGATAACGGCTGGAATAGCCTTAGTGTTACTACTAACAGTAGTTGTCTTTTTTGTACCAGTTGTACTAGTCACACTACTCCTAGTAATGCCATAAGCACATGCAAATAGGCATCCAAACACTTACCATTGCAGGTCGTGTCCGTTTTGTAGAAGCCATTTCTGCAGCCTGTGCATCCATTCGTGTCGCATGCAGAACATCCTGAATTACACTGTGCTGTGCTACACCCAGCAGCACATGCTGAAACATACAATGAAACCAATATTCTACAGTACATGCAGATTCAAAGAGACAACCGATATTATAAACAAATTCATCTTTCACTACCAAGTCAGTGTGTTTTACAAATAACTAATCACAAGTAATCACACATAATACAACATCTACACTCTCGAGAAAGAAGTGAGAGAAAGAGAGACATAGACTAAACATCAGTAATCACACATCATATATTATCAAAACTCTCGAGAAAGATATGCGATAGACACAGAGAGCGAATGAGAGAGAGAGAGATAGTTAAAGAATGAGGGAGAGTCAGGGGCTGAAAATAATAGTAGTTGAAATTCTCTTATATACGTGTCACTAAGAATGTTCCAAAATGAAAAATGCAGTAATATATTAGAGTAGCAGTGCATGTTGTGTCATCTAGAGAGTATCCCTTATTGTAGGCAGAACATTTTGTTGCGTGGTAGCTGCAGTGAATGCAGTACATTCAGTAGAAAAGGCTATAAAGAAAAAAACATCTTGCAAAATACAATCAATCATCTACTTAAAGTCAACTCATGACAATATAAAGTAGTACTGTGTGTTGTAGTATTTTTCGTACAGATTACTACTAGCAATACAGGTGTTAGCGAGATATTCATCTTTTTCTAGTTGTAATAATATAAGTCTTCTAAGATATACAACGTAGCAGTTGCGTTAAAGATATGTTGGCTTTTAAAGCAATCTCGTTTTTTCACTTCAATTAATATATAGAAACACACACTTGGTCAAAAAACCAAGTACAGGAGGCAGAAAAAACAGGACAAAAGTAATGTTACAGATATGGAGGAAGATATAGAAACAGGGAGAGAGTGTCAGAAAGATCATCAGAAAAATAGAAGTTGTAGAGAAAGAGAGAGAGAGAGAGAGAGAGACAGAGAGAGGGACTGAGAGAGAGAGAGACAGAGACAGTCAGAGAGACAGACAGAGAGAGAGAGACAGACAGACATACCGACAGACACACCGACAGACACACCGACAGACACACCGACAGACACACCGACAGACACACCGACAGACACACCGACAGACACACCGACAGACACACCGACAGACACACCGACAGACACACCGACAGACACACCGACAGACACACCGACAGACACACCGACAGACACACCGACAGTCACACCGACAGACACACCGACAGACACACCGACAGACACACCGACAGACACACCGACAGACACACCGACAGACACACCGACAGACACACCGACAGACACACCGACAGACACACCGACAGACACACCGACAGACACACCGACAGACACACCGACAGACACACCGACAGACACACCGACAGACACACCGACAGACACACCGACAGACACACCGACAGACACACCGACAGACACACCGACAGACACACCGACAGACACACCGACAGACACACCGACAGACACACCGACAGACACACCGACAGACACACCGACAGACACACCGACAGACACACCGACAGACACACCGACAGACACACCGACAGACACACCGACAGACAGACAGACAGACAGACAGACAGACATACAGACAGACAGACAGACAGACAGACACACACACACACAGACAGACAGACAGACAGACAGACACACACAGAGACATAGAGAGTGAGTTGCAGTGTGAAAGCCTTAATGAGAGGAATAGAGATAGACAGATGGCAAGAAAACAATAGTAGTTGATGCAGTCACATTTTTATCACTTAAAATGTCCTGTAATAAAAAGTGACAGTAATATATTTGATTACCTGTGCAAGTTGTGTCTTGAAGATAGTATCCCTCCTTACAGGCAGAACACTTTGCTGCGGTGGCAGCAGTGCATGCAGTACATTCAGTAGCACATGCTAAAAGTTAAAACAAGATATTACCATTAACAGTCAGACATTTACTGATGATCACCTTAGTACGACTTAAAAGTAATACTAATGATAATAGCTGGAATAGCGTTAGCATTACTACTGACAGTAGTTGTCGTTTTGTTACCAGTTGTGCTAGTCACACTACTCCTAGTAATGCTATAAGCACATGCAATTAGGCATCCCAACACTTACCATTGCAGGTCGTGTCCGTTTTGTAGAAGCCATTTCTGCAGCCTGTGCATCCATTCGTGTCGCATGCAGAACATCCCGAATTACACTGTGCTGTGCTACACCCAGAAGCACATGCTGAAACATACAATGAAACCGATATTCAACAGTACATGCAGATTCAAAGAGACAACCGATATTATCTACAAATACATTTTTCACTAGCAAGTCAGTGTGTTTTACAAATAACTAAACACAAGTAATCACACATAATACAACATCTACACTTTCGAGAAAGAAATGAGAGAAAGAGAGACAGACTAAACATAATGATCACACATCATACATTATCAACTCTCGAGACAGACAGATAGACCGAGCGAGAGAGAGAGAGAGATATCTAGCGAGACAGAGAGAGAGAGAGATTAAGGGGAGGAAAATAATAGATGTTGAAATTCTCTCATATACGTATAACTAACAATGGTCCAAATTCAAAAATTGCAGTAATACATTAAATTAGCAGTGCATGTTGTCATTTAGCTAGTATCCCTCTTTGCAAGCAGAACATTTTATTGCGGTTGCTGGAGTGCATGCAATACATTCAGTAGAACAGTCTAAGAAGAAAAAACAAGATGTTACCATCAACAGTCAGACATCTACTCATAATCACCTTAGTACGACTTAAAATTAACACTAATGATAACGGCTGGAATAGCGTTAGTGTTACTACTAACAGTAGTTGTCTTTTTTTGTACCAGTTGTACTAGTCACACTACTCCTAGTAATGCCATAAGCACATGCAAATAGGCATCCAAACACTTACCATTGCAGGTCGTGTCCGTTTTGTAGAAGCCATTTCTGCAGCCTGTGCATCCATTCGTGTCGCATGCAGAACATCCTGAATTACACTGTGCTGTGCTACACCCAGCAGCACATGCTGAAACATACAATGAAACCAATATTCAACAGTACATGCAGATTCAAAGAGACAACCGATATTATAAACAAATTCATCGTTCACTACCAAGTCAGTGTGTTTTACAAATAACTAAACACAAGTGATCACACATCATACAACATCTACACTCTCGAGAAAACAGTGGGAGAAAGAGAGACATAGACTAAACATCAGTGATCACACATCATATATTATCAAAACTATCGAGAAAGATATGCGATAGACACAGAGAGCGAACGAGAGAGAGAGAGAGAGAGATAGTTAAAGAATCAGTGAGAGAGAAAGTCAGGGGCGGAAAATAATAGTAGTTGAAATTCTCTTATATACGTGTCACTAAGAATGTTCCAAAATGAAAAATGCAGTAATATATTAGAGTAGCAGTGCATGTTGTGTCATCTAGAGAGTATGCCTTATTGTAGGCAGAACATTTTGTTGCGTGGTAGCTGCAGTGCATGCAGTACATTCAGTAGAAAAGGCTATAAAGGAAAAATCATTTTGCAAATACAATCAATCATCTACTTAAAGTCAACTCATGACAATATAAAGTAGTACTGTGTGTTGTAGTATTTTTCGTACAGATTACTACTAGCAATACAGGTGTTAGCGAGATATTCATCTTTTTCTAGTTGTAATAATATAAGTCTTCTAAGATATACAACGTAGCAGTTGCGTTAAAGATATCTTGGCTTTTAAAGCAATCTCGTTTTTTTACTTCAATTAATATATAGAAACACACACTTGATCAAAAAACCAAGTACAGGAGGCAGAAAAAACAGGACAAAAGTAATGTTACAGATATGGAGGAAGAGATAGAAACAGGGAGAGAGTATCAGAAAGAGCATCAGAAAAATAGAAGTTGTAGAGAAAGAGAGAGAGAGAGAGAGAGAGACAGAGAGAGGGACTGAGAGAGAGAGAGACAGAGACAGTCAGAGAGACAGACAGAGAGAGAGAGAGACAGACATACCGACACACATACCGACAGACATACCGACAGACACACCGACAGACACACCGACAGACACACCCACAGACACACCGACAGACACACCGACAGACACACCGACAGACACACCGACAGACACACCGACAGACACACCGACAGACACACCGACAGACACACCGACAGACACACCGACACACACACCGACAGACACACCGACAGACACACCGACAGACACACCGACAGACACACCGACAGACACACCGACAGACATACCGACAGACATACCGACAGTCATACCGACAGACATACCGCCAGACATACCGACAGACACACCGACAGACATACCGACAGACACACCGACAGACAGATAGACAGACAGACAGACAGACAGACAGACAGACAGACAGACAGACAGACAGACAGACAGACAGAGACACAGACACACAGAGAGACATAGAGAGTGAGTTGCAGTGTGAAAGCCTCAATGAGAGGTATAGAGATAGACAGATGGCAAGAAAACAATAGTAGTTGATGCAGTCACATTTTTATCACTTAAAATGTCCTGTAATAAAAAGTGACAGTAATATATTTGATTACCTGTGCAAGTTGTGTCTTGAAGATAGTATCCCTCCTTACAGGCAGAACACTTTGCTGCGGTGGCAGCAGTGCATGCAGTACATTCAGTAGCACATGCTAAAAGTTAAAACAAGATATTACCATTAACAGTCAGACATTTACTGATGATCACCTTAGTACGACTTAAAAGTAATACTAATGATAATAGCTGGAATAGCGTTAGCATTACTACTGACAGTAGTTGTCGTTTTGTTACCAGTTGTGCTAGTCACACTACTCCTAGTAATGCTATAAGCACATGCAATTAGGCATCCCAACACTTACCATTGCAGGTCGTGTCCGTTTTGTAGAAGCCATTTCTGCAGCCTGTGCATCCATTCGTGTCGCATGCAGAACATCCCGAATTACACTGTGCTGTGCTACACCCAGAAGCACATGCTGAAACATACAATGAAACCGATATTCAACAGTACATGCAGATTCAAAGAGACAACCGATATTATCTACAAATACATTTTTCACTAGCAAGTCAGTGTGTTTTACAAATAACTAAACACAAGTAATCACACATAATACAACATCTACACTTTCGAGAAAGAAATGAGAGAAAGAGAGACAGACTAAACATAATGATCACACATCATACATTATCAACTCTCGAGACAGACAGATAGACCGAGCGAGAGAGAGAGAGAGATATCTAGCGAGACAGAGAGAGAGAGAGATTAAGGGGAGGAAAATAATAGATGTTGAAATTCTCTCATATACGTATAACTAACAATGGTCCAAATTCAAAAATTGCAGTAATACATTAAATTAGCAGTGCATGTTGTCATTTAGCTAGTATCCCTCTTTGCAAGCAGAACATTTTATTGCGGTTGCTGGAGTGCATGCAATACATTCAGTAGAACAGTCTAAGAAGAAAAAACAAGATGTTACCATCAACAGTCAGACATCTACTCATAATCACCTTAGTACGACTTAAAATTAACACTAATGATAACGGCTGGAATAGCGTTAGTGTTACTACTAACAGTAGTTGTCTTTTTTTGTACCAGTTGTACTAGTCACACTACTCCTAGTAATGCCATAAGCACATGCAAATAGGCATCCAAACACTTACCATTGCAGGTCGTGTCCGTTTTGTAGAAGCCATTTCTGCAGCCTGTGCATCCATTCGTGTCGCATGCAGAACATCCTGAATTACACTGTGCTGTGCTACACCCAGCAGCACATGCTGAAACATACAATGAAACCAATATTCAACAGTACATGCAGATTCAAAGAGACAACCGATATTATAAACAAATTCATCGTTCACTACCAAGTCAGTGTGTTTTACAAATAACTAAACACAAGTGATCACACATCATACAACATCTACACTCTCGAGAAAACAGTGGGAGAAAGAGAGACATAGACTAAACATCAGTGATCACACATCATATATTATCAAAACTCTCGAGAAAGATATGCGATAGACACAGAGAGCGAACGAGAGAGAGAGAGAGAGAGATAGTTAAAGAATCAGTGAGAGAGAAAGTCAGGGGCGGAAAATAATAGTAGTTGAAATTCTCTTATATACGTGTCACTAAGAATGTTCCAAAATGAAAAATGCAGTAATATATTAGAGTAGCAGTGCATGTTGTGTCATCTAGAGAGTATGCCTTATTGTAGGCAGAACATTTTGTTGCGTGGTAGCTGCAGTGCATGCAGTACATTCAGTAGAAAAGGCTATAAAGGAAAAATCATTTTGCAAATACAATCAATCATCTACTTAAAGTCAACTCATGACAATATAAAGTAGTACTGTGTGTTGTAGTATTTTTCGTACAGATTACTACTAGCAATACAGGTGTTAGCGAGATATTCATCTTTTTCTAGTTGTAATAATATAAGTCTTCTAAGATATACAACGTAGCAGTTGCGTTAAAGATATGTTGGCTTTTAAAGCAATCTCGTTTTTTTACTTCAATTAATATATAGAAACACATACTTGATCAAAAAACCAAGTACAGGAGGCAGAAAAAACAGGACAAAAGTAATGTTACAGATATGGAGGAAGAGATAGAAACAGGGAGAGAGTGTCAGAAAGATCATCAGAAAAATAGAAGTTGTAGAGAAAGAGAGAGAGAGAGAGAGAGAGAGAGAGGGACTGAGAGAGAGAGAGACAGAGACAGTCAGAGAGACAGACAGAGAGAGAGAGAGAGAGACAGACATACCGACAGACACACCGACAGACACACCGACAGACACACCGACAGACACACCGACAGACACACCGACAGACACACCGACAGACACACCGACAGACACCCGACAGACACACCGACAGACACACCGACAGACACACCGACAGACACACCGACAGACACACCGACAGACACACCGACAGACACACCGACAGACACACCGACAGACACACCGACACACACACCGACAGACACACCGACAGACACACCGACAGACACACCGACAGACACACCGACAGACACACCGACAGACACACCGACAGACACACCGACAGTCATACCGACAGACATACCGACAGACATACCGACAGACATACCGACAGACATACCGACAGACACACCGACAGACAGATAGACAGACAGACAGACAGACAGACAGACAGACAGAGACACAGACACACAGAGAGACATAGAGAGTGAGTTGCAGTGTGAAAGCCTTAATGAGAGGTATAGAGATAGACAGATGGCAAGAAAATAATAGTAGTTGATACAGTCACATTTGTATCACTTAAAATGTCCTGTAATAAAAAGTGACAGTAATATATTTGATTACCTGTGCAAGTTGTGTCTTGAAGATAGTATCCCTCCTTACAGGCAGAACACTTTGCTGCGGTGGCAGCAGTGCATGCAGTACATTCAGTAGCACATGCTAAAAGTTAAAACAAGATATTACCATTAACAGTCAGACATTTACTGATGATCACCTTAGTACGACTTAAAAGTAATACTAATGATAATAGCTGGAATAGCGTTAGCATTACTACTGACAGTAGTTGTCGTTTTGTTACCAGTTGTGCTAGTCACACTACTCCTAGTAATGCTATAAGCACATGCAATTAGGCATCCCAACACTTACCATTGCAGGTCGTGTCCGTTTTGTAGAAGCCGTTTCTGCAGCCTGTGCATCCATTCGTGTCGCATGCAGAACATCCCGAATTACACTGTGCTGTGCTACACCCAGAAGCACATGCTGAAACATACAATGAAACCGATATTCAACAGTACATGCAGATTCAAAGAGACAACCGATATTATCTACAAATACATTTTTCACTAGCAAGTCAGTGTGTTTTACAAATAACTAAACACAAGTAATCACACATAATACAACATCTACACTTTCGACAAAAGAAGTGAGAGAAAGAGAGACAGACTAAACATAATGATCACACATCATACATTATCAACTCTCGAGACAGACAGATAGACCGAGCGAGAGAGAGAGATATATCTAGCGAGACAGAGAGAGAGAGAGAGTAAGGGGAGGAAAATAATAGATGTTGAAATTCTCTCATATACGTATAACTAACAATGGTCCAAATTCAAAAATTGCAGTAATACATTAAATTAGCAGTGCATGTTGTCATTTAGCTAGTATCCCTCTTTGCAAGCAGAACATTTTATTGCGGTTGCTGGAGTGCATGCAATACATTCAGTAGAACAGTCTAAGAATAAAAAACAAGATGTTACCATCAACAGTCAGACATCTACTGATAATCACCTTAGTATGACTTAAAAGTAACACTAATGATAACGGCTGGAATAGCCTTAGTGTTACTACTAACAGTAGTTGTCTTTTTTGTACCAGTTGTACTAGTCACACTACTCCTAGTAATGCCATAAGCACATGCAAATAGGCATCCAAACACTTACCATTGCAGGTCGTGTCCGTTTTGTAGAAGCCATTTCTGCAGCCTGTGCATCCATTCGTGTCGCATGCAGAACATCCTGAATTACACTGTGCTGTGCTACACCCAGCAGCACATGCTGAAACATACAATGAAACCAATATTCTACAGTACATGCAGATTCAAAGAGACAACCGATATTATAAACAAATTCATCTTTCACTACCAAGTCAGTGTGTTTTACAAATAACTAATCACAAGTAATCACACATAATACAACATCTACACTCTCGAGAAAGAAGTGAGAGAAAGAGAGACATAGACTAAACATCAGTAATCACACATCATATATTATCAAAACTCTCGAGAAAGATATGCGATAGACACAGAGAGCGAATGAGAGAGAGAGAGATAGTTAAAGAATGAGGGAGAGTCAGGGGCTGAAAATAATAGTAGTTGAAATTCTCTTATATACGTGTCACTAAGAATGTTCCAAAATGAAAAATGCAGTAATATATTAGAGTAGCAGTGCATGTTGTGTCATCTAGAGAGTATCCCTTATTGTAGGCAGAACATTTTGTTGCGTGGTAGCTGCAGTGAATGCAGTACATTCAGTAGAAAAGGCTATAAAGAAAAAACATCTTGCAAAATACAATCAATCATCTACTTAAAGTCAACTCATGACAATATAAAGTAGTACTGTGTGTTGTAGTATTTTTCGTACAGATTACTACTAGCAATACAGGTGTTAGCGAGATATTCATCTTTTTCTAGTTGTAATAATATAAGTCTTCTAAGATATACAACGTAGCAGTTGCGTTAAAGATATGTTGGCTTTTAAAGCAATCTCGTTTTTTCACTTCAATTAATATATAGAAACACACACTTGATCAAAAAACCAAGTACAGGAGGCAGAAAAAACAGGACAAAAGTAATGTTACAGATATGGAGGAAGATATAGAAACAGGGAGAGAGTGTCAGAAAGATCATCAGAAAAATAGAAGTTGTAGAGAAAGAGAGAGAGAGAGAGAGAGAGAGAGACAGAGAGAGGGACTGAGAGAGAGAGAGACAGAGACAGTCAGAGAGACAGACAGAGAGAGAGAGACAGACAGACATACCGACAGACATACCGACAGACACACCGACAGACACACCGACAGACACACCGACAGACACACCGACAGACACACCGACAGACACACCGACAGACACACCGACAGACACACCGACAGACACACCGACAGACACACCGACAGACACACCGACAGACACACCGACAGACACACCGACAGTCACACCGACAGACACACCGACAGACACACCGACAGACACACCGACAGACACACCGACAGACACACCGACAGACACACCGACAGACACACCGACAGACACACCGACAGACACACCGACAGACACACCGACAGACACACCGACAGACACACCGACAGACACACCGACAGACACACCGACAGACACACCGACAGACACACCGACAGACACACCGACAGACACACCGACAGACACACCGACAGACACACCGACAGACACACCGACAGACACACCGACAGACACACCGACAGACACACCGACAGACACACCGACAGACACACCGACAGACACACCGACAGACACACCGACAGACACACCGACAGACAGACAGACAGACAGACAGACAGACATACAGACAGACAGACAGACAGACAGACAGACACACACACACACAGACAGACAGACAGACAGACAGACAGACAGACACACACAGAGACATAGAGAGTGAGTTGCAGTGTGAAAGCCTTAATGAGAGGAATAGAGATAGACAGATGGCAAGAAAACAATAGTAGTTGATGCAGTCACATTTTTATCACTTAAAATGTCCTGTAATAAAAAGTGACAGTAATATATTTGATTACCTGTGCAAGTTGTGTCTTGAAGATAGTATCCCTCCTTACAGGCAGAACACTTTGCTGCGGTGGCAGCAGTGCATGCAGTACATTCAGTAGCACATGCTAAAAGTTAAAACAAGATATTACCATTAACAGTCAGACATTTACTGATGATCACCTTAGTACGACTTAAAAGTAATACTAATGATAATAGCTGGAATAGCGTTAGCATTACTACTGACAGTAGTTGTCGTTTTGTTACCAGTTGTGCTAGTCACACTACTCCTAGTAATGCTATAAGCACATGCAATTAGGCATCCCAACACTTACCATTGCAGGTCGTGTCCGTTTTGTAGAAGCCATTTCTGCAGCCTGTGCATCCATTCGTGTCGCATGCAGAACATCCCGAATTACACTGTGCTGTGCTACACCCAGAAGCACATGCTGAAACATACAATGAAACCGATATTCAACAGTACATGCAGATTCAAAGAGACAACCGATATTATCTACAAATACATTTTTCACTAGCAAGTCAGTGTGTTTTACAAATAACTAAACACAAGTAATCACACATAATACAACATCTACACTTTCGAGAAAGAAATGAGAGAAAGAGAGACAGACTAAACATAATGATCACACATCATACATTATCAACTCTCGAGACAGACAGATAGACCGAGCGAGAGAGAGAGAGAGATATCTAGCGAGACAGAGAGAGAGAGAGATTAAGGGGAGGAAAATAATAGATGTTGAAATTCTCTCATATACGTATAACTAACAATGGTCCAAATTCAAAAATTGCAGTAATACATTAAATTAGCAGTGCATGTTGTCATTTAGCTAGTATCCCTCTTTGCAAGCAGAACATTTTATTGCGGTTGCTGGAGTGCATGCAATACATTCAGTAGAACAGTCTAAGAAGAAAAAACAAGATGTTACCATCAACAGTCAGACATCTACTCATAATCACCTTAGTACGACTTAAAATTAACACTAATGATAACGGCTGGAATAGCGTTAGTGTTACTACTAACAGTAGTTGTCTTTTTTTATACCAGTTGTACTAGTCACACTACTCCTAGTAATGCCATAAGCACATGCAAATAGGCATCCAAACACTTACCATTGCAGGTCGTGTCCGTTTTGTAGAAGCCATTTCTGCAGCCTGTGCATCCATTCGTGTCGCATGCAGAACATCCTGAATTACACTGTGCTGTGCTACACCCAGCAGCACATGCTGAAACATACAATGAAACCAATATTCAACAGTACATGCAGATTCAAAGAGACAACCGATATTATAAACAAATTCATCGTTCACTACCAAGTCAGTGTGTTTTACAAATAACTAAACACAAGTGATCACACATCATACAACATCTACACTCTCGAGAAAACAGTGGGAGAAAGAGAGACATAGACTAAACATCAGTGATCACACATCATATATTATCAAAACTCTCGAGAAAGATATGCGATAGACACAGAGAGCGAACGAGAGAGAGAGAGAGAGAGATAGTTAAAGAATCAGTGAGAGAGAAAGTCAGGGGCGGAAAATAATAGTAGTTGAAATTCTCTTATATACGTGTCACTAAGAATGTTCCAAAATGAAAAATGCAGTAATATATTAGAGTAGCAGTGCATGTTGTGTCATCTAGAGAGTATGCCTTATTGTAGGCAGAACATTTTGTTGCGTGGTAGCTGCAGTGCATGCAGTACATTCAGTAGAAAAGGCTATAAAGGAAAAATCATTTTGCAAATACAATCAATCATCACTCATGACAATATAAAGTAGTACTGTGTGTTGTAGTATTTTTCGTACAGATTACTACTAGCAATACAGGTGTTAGCGAGATATTCATCTTTTTCTAGTTGTAATAATATAAGTCTTCTAAGATATACAACGTAGCAGTTGCGTTAAAGATATGTTGGCTTTTAAAGCAATCTCGTTTTTTTACTTCAATTAATATATAGAAACACATACTTGATCAAAAAACCAAGTACAGGAGGCAGAAAAAACAGGACAAAAGTAATTTTACAGATATGGAGGAAGAGATAGAAACAGGGAGAGAGTGTCAGAAAGATCATCAGAAAAATAGAAGTTGTAGAGAAAGAGAGAGAGAGAGAGAGAGAGAGGGACTGAGAGAGAGAGAGACAGAGACAGTCAGAGAGACAGACAGAGAGAGAGAGAGAGAGACAGACATACCGACAGACACACCGACAGACACACCGACAGACACCCGACAGACACACCGACAGACACACCGACAGACACACCGACAGACACACCGACAGACACACCGACAGACACACCGACAGACACACCGACAGACACACCGACAGACACACCGACAGACACACCGACACACACACCGACAGACACACCGACAGACACACCGACAGACACACCGACAGACACACCGACAGACACACCGACAGACATACCGACAGTCATACCGACAGACATACCGACAGACATACCGACAGACATACCGACAGACATACCGACAGACACACCGACAGACAGATAGACAGACAGACAGACAGACAGACAGACAGACAGACAGACAGACAGACAGACAGACAGACAGAGACACAGACACACAGAGAGACATAGAGAGTGAGTTGCAGTGTGAAAGCCTTAATGAGAGGTATAGAGATAGACAGATGGCAAGAAAATAATAGTAGTTGATACAGTCACATTTGTATCACTTAAAATGTCCTGTAATAAAAAGTGACAGTAATATATTTGATTACCTGTGCAAGTTGTGTCTTGAAGATAGTATCCCTCCTTACAGGCAGAACACTTTGCTGCGGTGGCAGCAGTGCATGCAGTACATTCAGTAGCACATGCTAAAAGTTAAAACAAGATATTACCATTAACAGTCAGACATTTACTGATGATCACCTTAGTACGACTTAAAAGTAATACTAATGATAATAGCTGGAATAGCGTTAGCATTACTACTGACAGTAGTTGTCGTTTTGTTACCAGTTGTGCTAGTCACACTACTCCTAGTAATGCTATAAGCACATGCAATTAGGCATCCCAACACTTACCATTGCAGGTCGTGTCCGTTTTGTAGAAGCCGTTTCTGCAGCCTGTGCATCCATTCGTGTCGCATGCAGAACATCCCGAATTACACTGTGCTGTGCTACACCCAGAAGCACATGCTGAAACATACAATGAAACCGATATTCAACAGTACATGCAGATTCAAAGAGACAACCGATATTATCTACAAATACATTTTTCACTAGCAAGTCAGTGTGTTTTACAAATAACTAAACACAAGTAATCACACATAATACAACATCTACACTTTCGACAAAAGAAGTGAGAGAAAGAGAGACAGACTAAACATAATGATCACACATCATACATTATCAACTCTCGAGACAGACAGATAGACCGAGCGAGAGAGAGAGATATATCTAGCGAGACAGAGAGAGAGAGAGAGTAAGGGGAGGAAAATAATAGATGTTGAAATTCTCTCATATACGTATAACTAACAATGGTCCAAATTCAAAAATTGCAGTAATACATTAAATTAGCAGTGCATGTTGTCATTTAGCTAGTATCCCTCTTTGCAAGCAGAACATTTTATTGCGGTTGATGGAGTGCATGCAATACATTCAGTAGAACAGTCTAAGAATAAAAAACAAGATGTTACCATCAACAGTCAGACATCTACTGATAATCACCTTAGTATGACTTAAAAGTAACACTAATGATAACGGCTGGAATAGCCTTAGTGTTACTACTAACAGTAGTTGTCTTTTTTGTACCAGTTGTACTAGTCACACTACTCCTAGTAATGCCATAAGCACATGCAAATAGGCATCCAAACACTTACCATTGCAGGTCGTGTCCGTTTTGTAGAAGCCATTTCTGCAGCCTGTGCATCCATTCGTGTCGCATGCAGAACATCCTGAATTACACTGTGCTGTGCTACACCCAGCAGCACATGCTGAAACATACAATGAAACCAATATTCTACAGTACATGCAGATTCAAAGAGACAACCGATATTATAAACAAATTCATCTTTCACTACCAAGTCAGTGTGTTTTACAAATAACTAATCACAAGTAATCACACATAATACAACATCTACACTCTCGAGAAAGAAGTGAGAGAAAGAGAGACATAGACTAAACATCAGTAATCACACATCATATATTATCAAAACTCTCGAGAAAGATATGCGATAGACACAGAGAGCGAATGAGAGAGAGAGAGATAGTTAAAGAATGAGGGAGTGTCAGGGGCTGAAAATAATAGTAGTTGAAATTCTCTTATATACGTGTCACTAAGAATGTTCCAAAATGAAAAATGCAGTAATATATTAGAGTAGCAGTGCATGTTGTGTCATCTAGAGAGTATCCCTTATTGTAGGCAGAACATTTTGTTGCGTGGTAGCTGCAGTGAATGCAGTACATTCAGTAGAAAAGGCTATAAAGAAAAAACATCTTGCAAAATACAATCAATCATCTACTTAAAGTCAACTCATGACAATATAAAGTAGTACTGTGTGTTGTAGTATTTTTCGTACAGATTACTACTAGCAATACAGGTGTTAGCGAGATATTCATCTTTTTCTAGTTGTAATAATATAAGTCTTCTAAGATATACAACGTAGCAGTTGCGTTAAAGATATGTTGGCTTTTAAAGCAATCTCGTTTTTTCACTTCAATTAATATATAGAAACACACACTTGGTCAAAAAACCAAGTACAGGAGGCAGAAAAAACAGGACAAAAGTAATGTTACAGATATGGAGGAAGATATAGAAACAGGGAGAGAGTGTCAGAAAGATCATCAGAAAAATAGAAGTTGTAGAGAAAGAGAGAGAGAGAGAGAGAGAGAGAGAGAGAGAGAGAGAGACAGAGAGAGGGACTGAGAGAGAGAGAGAGAGACAGAGACAGTCAGAGAGACAGACAGAGAGAGAGAGACAGACAGACATACCGACAGACATACCGACAGACACACCGACAGACACACCGACAGACACACCGACAGACACACCGACAGACACACCGACAGACACACCGACAGACACACCGACAGACACACCGACAGACACACCGACAGACACACCGACAGACACACCGACAGACACACCGACAGTCACACCGACAGACACACCGACAGACACACCGACAGACACACCGACAGACACACCGACAGACACACCGACAGACACACCGACAGACACACCGACAGACACACCGACAGACACACCGACAGACACACCGACAGACACACCGACAGACACACCGACAGACACACCGACAGACACACCGACAGACACACCGACAGACACACCGACAGACACACCGACAGACACACCGACAGACACACCGACAGACACACCGACAGACACACCGACAGACACACCGACAGACACACCGACAGACACACCGACAGACACACCGACAGACACACCGACAGACACACCGACAGACACACCGACAGACACACCGACAGACACACCGACAGACACACCGACAGACAGACAGACAGACAGACAGACAGACAGACAGACATACAGACAGACAGACAGACAGACAGACACACACACACACAGACAGACAGACAGACAGACAGACAGACAGACACACACAGAGACATAGATAGTGAGTTGCAGTGTGAAAGCCTTAATGAGAGGAATAGAGATAGACAGATGGCAAGAAAACAATAGTAGTTGATGCAGTCACATTTTTATCACTTAAAATGTCCTGTAATAAAAAGTGACAGTAATATATTTGATTACCTGTGCAAGTTGTGTCTTGAAGATAGTATCCCTCCTTACAGGCAGAACACTTTGCTGCGGTGGCAGCAGTGCATGCAGTACATTCAGTAGCACATGCTAAAAGTTAAAACAAGATATTACCATTAACAGTCAGACATTTACTGATGATCACCTTAGTACGACTTAAAAGTAATACTAATGATAATAGCTGGAATAGCGTTAGCATTACTACTGACAGTAGTTGTCGTTTTGTTACCAGTTGTGCTAGTCACACTACTCCTAGTAATGCTATAAGCACATGCAATTAGGCATCCCAACACTTACCATTGCAGGTCGTGTCCGTTTTGTAGAAGCCATTTCTGCAGCCTGTGCATCCATTCGTGTCGCATGCAGAACATCCCGAATTACACTGTGCTGTGCTACACCCAGAAGCACATGCTGAAACATACAATGAAACCGATATTCAACAGTACATGCAGATTCAAAGAGACAACCGATATTATCTACAAATACATTTTTCACTAGCAAGTCAGTGTGTTTTACAAATAACTAAACACAAGTAATCACACATAATACAACATCTACACTTTCGAGAAAGAAATGAGAGAAAGAGAGACAGACTAAACATAATGATCACACATCATACATTATCAACTCTCGAGACAGACAGATAGACCGAGCGAGAGAGAGAGAGAGATATCTAGCGAGACAGAGAGAGAGAGAGATTAAGGGGAGGAAAATAATAGATGTTGAAATTCTCTCATATACGTATAACTAACAATGGTCCAAATTCAAAAATTGCAGTAATACATTAAATTAGCAGTGCATGTTGTCATTTAGCTAGTATCCCTCTTTGCAAGCAGAACATTTTATTGCGGTTGCTGGAGTGCATGCAATACATTCAGTAGAACAGTCTAAGAAGAAAAAACAAGATGTTACCATCAACAGTCAGACATCTACTCATAATCACCTTAGTACGACTTAAAATTAACACTAATGATAACGGCTGGAATAGCGTTAGTGTTACTACTAACAGTAGTTGTCTTTTTTTGTACCAGTTGTACTAGTCACACTACTCCTAGTAATGCCATAAGCACATGCAAATAGGCATCCAAACACTTACCATTGCAGGTCGTGTCCGTTTTGTAGAAGCCATTTCTGCAGCCTGTGCATCCATTCGTGTCGCATGCAGAACATCCTGAATTACACTGTGCTGTGCTACACCCAGCAGCACATGCTGAAACATACAATGAAACCAATATTCAACAGTACATGCAGATTCAAAGAGACAACCGATATTATAAACAAATTCATCGTTCACTACCAAGTCAGTGTGTTTTACAAATAACTAAACACAAGTGATCACACATCATACAACATCTACACTCTCGAGAAAACAGTGGGAGAAAGAGAGACATAGACTAAACATCAGTGATCACACATCATATATTATCAAAACTCTCGAGAAAGATATGCGATAGACACTGAGAGCGAACGAGAGAGAGAGAGAGATAGTTAAAGAATCAGTGAGAGAGAAAGTCAGGGGCGGAAAATAATAGTAGTTGAAATTCTCTTATATACGTGTCACTAAGAATGTTCCAAAATGAAAAATGCAGTAATATATTAGAGTAGCAGTGCATGTTGTGTCATCTAGAGAGTATGCCTTATTGTAGGCAGAACATTTTGTTGCGTGGTAGCTGCAGTGCATGCAGTACATTCAGTAGAAAAGGCTATAAAGGAAAAATCATTTTGCAAATACAATCAATCATCTACTTAAAGTCAACTCATGACAATATAAAGTAGTACTGTGTGTTGTAGTATTTTTCGTACAGATTACTACTAGCAATACAGGTGTTAGCGAGATATTCATCTTTTTCTAGTTGTAATAATATAAGTCTTCTAAGATATACAACGTAGCAGTTGCGTTAAAGATATGTTGGCTTTTAAAGCAATCTCGTTTTTTTACTTCAATTAATATATAGAAACACATACTTGATCAAAAAACAAAGTACAGGAGGCAGAAAAAACAGGACAAAAGTAATGTTACAGATATGGAGGAAGAGATAGAAACAGGGAGAGAGTGTCAGAAAGATCATCAGAAAAATAGAAGTTGTAGAGAAAGAGAGAGAGAGAGAGAGAGAGAGGGACTGAGAGAGAGAGAGACAGAGACAGTCAGAGAGACAGACAGAGAGAGAGAGAGAGAGACAGACATACCGACAGACACACCGACAGACACACCGACAGACACACCGACAGACACACCGACAGACACACCGACAGACACACCGACAGACACACCGACAGACACACCGACAGACACCCGACAGACACACCGACAGACACACCGACAGACACACCGACAGACACACCGACAGACACACCGACAGACACACCGACAGACACACCGACAGACACACCGACAGACACACCGACAGACACACCGACACACACACCGACAGACACACCGACAGACACACCGACAGACACACCGACAGACACACCGACAGACACACCGACAGACACACCGACAGACATACCGACAGTCATACCGACAGACATACCGACAGACATACCGACAGACATACCGACAGACATACCGACAGACACACCGACAGACAGATAGACAGACAGACAGACAGACAGACAGACAGACAGACAGAGACACAGACACACAGAGAGACATAGAGAGTGAGTTGCAGTGTGAAAGCCTTAATGAGAGGTATAGAGATAGACAGATGGCAAGAAAATAATAGTAGTTGATACAGTCACATTTGTATCACTTAAAATGTCCTGTAATAAAAAGTGACAGTAATATATTTGATTACCTGTGCAAGTTGTGTCTTGAAGATAGTATCCCTCCTTACAGGCAGAACACTTTGCTGCGGTGGCAGCAGTGCATGCAGTACATTCAGTAGCACATGCTAAAAGTTAAAACAAGATATTACCATTAACAGTCAGACATTTACTGATGATCACCTTAGTACGACTTAAAAGTAATACTAATGATAATAGCTGGAATAGCGTTAGCATTACTACTGACAGTAGTTGTCGTTTTGTTACCAGTTGTGCTAGTCACACTACTCCTAGTAATGCTATAAGCACATGCAATTAGGCATCCCAACACTTACCATTGCAGGTCGTGTCCGTTTTGTAGAAGCCGTTTCTGCAGCCTGTGCATCCATTCGTGTCGCATGCAGAACATCCCGAATTACACTGTGCTGTGCTACACCCAGAAGCACATGCTGAAACATACAATGAAACCGATATTCAACAGTACATGCAGATTCAAAGAGACAACCGATATTATAAACAAATTCATCTTTCACTACCAAGTCAGTGTGTTTTACAAATAACTAAACACAAGTAATCACACATAATACAACATCTACACTTTCGACAAAAGAAGTGAGAGAAAGAGAGACATAGACTAAACATCAGTAATCACACATCATATATTATCAAAACTCTCGAGAAAGATATGCGATAGACACAGAGAGCGAATGAGAGAGAGAGAGATAGTTAAAGAATGAGTGAGAGTCAGGGGCGGAAAATAATAGTAGTTGAAATTCTCTTATATACGTGTCACTAAGAATGTTCCAAAATGAAAAATGCAGTAATATATTAGAGTAGCAGTGCATGTTGTGTCATCTAGAGAGTATGCCTTATTGTAGGCAGAACATTTTGTTGCGTGGTAGCTGCAGTGCATGCAGTACATTCAGTAGAAAAGGCTATAAAGAAAAAATCATTTTCCAAATACAATCAATCATCTACTTAAAGTCAACTCATGACAATATAAAGTAGTACTGTGTGTTGTAGTATTTTTCGTACAGATTACTACTAGCAATACAGGTGTTAGCGAGATATTCATCTTTTTCTAGTTGTAATAATATAAGTCTTCTAAGATATACAACGTAGCAGTTGCGTTAAAGATATCTTGGCTTTTAAAGCAATCTCGTTTTTTTACTTCAATTAATATATAGAAACACACACTTGATCAAAAAACCAAGTACAGGAGGCAGAAAAAACAGGACAAAAGTAATGTTACAGATATGGAGGAAGAGATAGAAACAGGGAGAGAGTATCAGAAAGAGCATCAGAAAAATTGAAGTTGTAGAGAAAGAGAGAGAGAGAGAGAGAGAGAGACAGAGAGAGGGACTGAGAGAGAGAGAGACAGAGACAGTCAGAGAGACAGACAGAGAGAGAGAGAGACAGACATACCGACACACATACCGACAGACATACCGACAGACACACCGACAGACACACCGACAGACACACCCACAGACACACCGACAGACACACCGACAGACACACCGACAGACACACCGACAGACACACCGACAGACACACCGACAGACACACCGACAGACACACCGACAGACACACCGACACACACACCGACAGACACACCGACAGACACACCGACAGACACACCGACAGACACACCGACAGACACACCGACAGACATACCGACAGACATACCGACAGTCATACCGACAGACATACCGCCAGACATACCGACAGACACACCGACAGACATACCGACAGACACACCGACAGACAGATAGACAGACAGACAGACAGACAGACAGACAGACAGACAGACAGACAGACAGACAGACAGACAGACAGACAGACAGACAGACAGACAGAGACACAGACACACAGAGAGACATAGAGAGTGAGTTGCAGTGTGAAAGCCTCAATGAGAGGTATAGAGATAGACAGATGGCAAGAAAACAATAGTAGTTGATGCAGTCACATTTTTATCACTTAAAATGTCCTGTAATAAAAAGTGACAGTAATATATTTGATTACCTGTGCAAGTTGTGTCTTGAAGATAGTATCCCTCCTTACAGGCAGAACACTTTGCTGCGGTGGCAGCAGTGCATGCAGTACATTCAGTAGCACATGCTAAAAGTTAAAACAAGATATTACCATTAACAGTCAGACATTTACTGATGATCACCTTAGTACGACTTAAAAGTAATACTAATGATAATAGCTGGAATAGCGTTAGCATTACTACTGACAGTAGTTGTCGTTTTGTTACCAGTTGTGCTAGTCACACTACTCCTAGTAATGCTATAAGCACATGCAATTAGGCATCCCAACACTTACCATTGCAAGTCGTGTCCGTTTTGTAGAAGCCATTTCTGCAGCCTGTGCATCCATTCGTGTCGCATGCAGAACATCCCGAATTACACTGTGCTGTGCTACACCCAGAAGCACATGCTGAAACATACAATGAAACCGATATTCAACAGTACATGCAGATTCAAAGAGACAACCGATATTATCTACAAATACATTTTTCACTAGCAAGTCAGTGTGTTTTACAAATAACTAAACACAAGTAATCACACATAATACAACATCTACACTTTCGAGAAAGAAATGAGAGAAAGAGAGACAGACTAAACATAATGATCACACATCATACATTATCAACTCTCGAGACAGACAGATAGACCGAGCGAGAGAGAGAGAGAGATATCTAGCGAGACAGAGAGAGAGAGAGATTAAGGGGAGGAAAATAATAGATGTTGAAATTCTCTCATATACGTATAACTAACAATGGTCCAAATTCAAAAATTGCAGTAATACATTAAATTAGCAGTGCATGTTGTCATTTAGCTAGTATCCCTCTTTGCAAGCAGAACATTTTATTGCGGTTGCTGGAGTGCATGCAATACATTCAGTAGAACAGTCTAAGAAGAAAAAACAAGATGTTACCATCAACAGTCAGACATCTACTCATAATCACCTTAGTACGACTTAAAATTAACACTAATGATAACGGCTGGAATAGCGTTAGTGTTACTACTAACAGTAGTTGTCTTTTTTTGTACCAGTTGTACTAGTCACACTACTCCTAGTAATGCCATAAGCACATGCAAATAGGCATCCAAACACTTACCATTGCAGGTCGTGTCCGTTTTGTAGAAGCCATTTCTGCAGCCTGTGCATCCATTCGTGTCGCATGCAGAACATCCTGAATTACACTGTGCTGTGCTACACCCAGCAGCACATGCTGAAACATACAATGAAACCAATATTCAACAGTACATGCAGATTCAAAGAGACAACCGATATTATAAACAAATTCATCGTTCACTACCAAGTCAGTGTGTTTTACAAATAACTAAACACAAGTGATCACACATCATACAACATCTACACTCTCGAGAAAACAGTGGGAGAAAGAGAGACATAGACTAAACATCAGTGATCACACATCATATATTATCAAAACTCTCGAGAAAGATATGCGATAGACACTGAGAGCGAACGAGAGAGAGAGAGAGATAGTTAAAGAATCAGTGAGAGAGAAAGTCAGGGGCGGAAAATAATAGTAGTTGAAATTCTCTTATATACGTGTCACTAAGAATGTTCCAAAATGAAAAATGCAGTAATATATTAGAGTAGCAGTGCATGTTGTGTCATCTAGAGAGTATGCCTTATTGTAGGCAGAACATTTTGTTGCGTGGTAGCTGCAGTGCATGCAGTACATTCAGTAGAAAAGGCTATAAAGGAAAAATCATTTTGCAAATACAATCAATCATCTACTTAAAGTCAACTCATGACAATATAAAGTAGTACTGTGTGTTGTAGTATTTTTCGTACAGATTACTACTAGCAATACAGGTGTTAGCGAGATATTCATCTTTTTCTAGTTGTAATAATATAAGTCTTCTAAGATATACAACGTAGCAGTTGCGTTAAAGATATGTTGGCTTTTAAAGCAATCTCGTTTTTTTACTTCAATTAATATATAGAAACACATACTTGATCAAAAAACAAAGTACAGGAGGCAGAAAAAACAGGACAAAAGTAATGTTACAGATATGGAGGAAGAGATAGAAACAGGGAGAGAGTGTCAGAAAGATCATCAGAAAAATAGAAGTTGTAGAGAAAGAGAGAGAGAGAGAGAGAGAGAGGGACTGAGAGAGAGAGAGACAGAGACAGTCAGAGAGACAGACAGAGAGAGAGAGAGAGAGACAGACATACCGACAGACACACCGACAGACACACCGACAGACACACCGACAGACACACCGACAGACACACCGACAGACACACCGACAGACACACCGACAGACACACCGACAGACACCCGACAGACACACCGACAGACACACCGACAGACACACCGACAGACACACCGACAGACACACCGACAGACACACCGACAGACACACCGACAGACACACCGACAGACACACCGACAGACACACCGACACACACACCGACAGACACACCGACAGACACACCGACAGACACACCGACAGACACACCGACAGACACACCGACAGACACACCGACAGACATACCGACAGTCATACCGACAGACATACCGACAGACATACCGACAGACATACCGACAGACATACCGACAGACACACCGACAGACAGATAGACAGACAGACAGACAGACAGACAGACAGACAGACAGAGACACAGACACACAGAGAGACATAGAGAGTGAGTTGCAGTGTGAAAGCCTTAATGAGAGGTATAGAGATAGACAGATGGCAAGAAAATAATAGTAGTTGATACAGTCACATTTGTATCACTTAAAATGTCCTGTAATAAAAAGTGACAGTAATATATTTGATTACCTGTGCAAGTTGTGTCTTGAAGATAGTATCCCTCCTTACAGGCAGAACACTTTGCTGCGGTGGCAGCAGTGCATGCAGTACATTCAGTAGCACATGCTAAAAGTTAAAACAAGATATTACCATTAACAGTCAGACATTTACTGATGATCACCTTAGTACGACTTAAAAGTAATACTAATGATAATAGCTGGAATAGCGTTAGCATTACTACTGACAGTAGTTGTCGTTTTGTTACCAGTTGTGCTAGTCACACTACTCCTAGTAATGCTATAAGCACATGCAATTAGGCATCCCAACACTTACCATTGCAGGTCGTGTCCGTTTTGTAGAAGCCGTTTCTGCAGCCTGTGCATCCATTCGTGTCGCATGCAGAACATCCCGAATTACACTGTGCTGTGCTACACCCAGAAGCACATGCTGAAACATACAATGAAACCGATATTCAACAGTACATGCAGATTCAAAGAGACAACCGATATTATAAACAAATTCATCTTTCACTACCAAGTCAGTGTGTTTTACAAATAACTAAACACAAGTAATCACACATAATACAACATCTACACTTTCGACAAAAGAAGTGAGAGAAAGAGAGACATAGACTAAACATCAGTAATCACACATCATATATTATCAAAACTCTCGAGAAAGATATGCGATAGACACAGAGAGCGAATGAGAGAGAGAGAGATAGTTAAAGAATGAGTGAGAGTCAGGGGCGGAAAATAATAGTAGTTGAAATTCTCTTATATACGTGTCACTAAGAATGTTCCAAAATGAAAAATGCAGTAATATATTAGAGTAGCAGTGCATGTTGTGTCATCTAGAGAGTATGCCTTATTGTAGGCAGAACATTTTGTTGCGTGGTAGCTGCAGTGCATGCAGTACATTCAGTAGAAAAGGCTATAAAGAAAAAATCATTTTCCAAATACAATCAATCATCTACTTAAAGTCAACTCATGACAATATAAAGTAGTACTGTGTGTTGTAGTATTTTTCGTACAGATTACTACTAGCAATACAGGTGTTAGCGAGATATTCATCTTTTTCTAGTTGTAATAATATAAGTCTTCTAAGATATACAACGTAGCAGTTGCGTTAAAGATATCTTGGCTTTTAAAGCAATCTCGTTTTTTTACTTCAATTAATATATAGAAACACACACTTGATCAAAAAACCAAGTACAGGAGGCAGAAAAAACAGGACAAAAGTAATGTTACAGATATGGAGGAAGAGATAGAAACAGGGAGAGAGTATCAGAAAGAGCATCAGAAAAATTGAAGTTGTAGAGAAAGAGAGAGAGAGAGAGAGAGAGAGACAGAGAGAGGGACTGAGAGAGAGAGAGACAGAGACAGTCAGAGAGACAGACAGAGAGAGAGAGAGACAGACATACCGACACACATACCGACAGACATACCGACAGACACACCGACAGACACACCGACAGACACACCCACAGACACACCGACAGACACACCGACAGACACACCGACAGACACACCGACAGACACACCGACAGACACACCGACAGACACACCGACAGACACACCGACAGACACACCGACACACACACCGACAGACACACCGACAGACACACCGACAGACACACCGACAGACACACCGACAGACACACCGACAGACATACCGACAGACATACCGACAGTCATACCGACAGACATACCGCCAGACATACCGACAGACACACCGACAGACATACCGACAGACACACCGACAGACAGATAGACAGACAGACAGACAGACAGACAGACAGACAGACAGACAGACAGACAGACAGACAGACAGACAGACAGACAGACAGACAGACAGACAGAGACACAGACACACAGAGAGACATAGAGAGTGAGTTGCAGTGTGAAAGCCTCAATGAGAGGTATAGAGATAGACAGATGGCAAGAAAACAATAGTAGTTGATGCAGTCACATTTTTATCACTTAAAATGTCCTGTAATAAAAAGTGACAGTAATATATTTGATTACCTGTGCAAGTTGTGTCTTGAAGATAGTATCCCTCCTTACAGGCAGAACACTTTGCTGCGGTGGCAGCAGTGCATGCAGTACATTCAGTAGCACATGCTAAAAGTTAAAACAAGATATTACCATTAACAGTCAGACATTTACTGATGATCACCTTAGTACGACTTAAAAGTAATACTAATGATAATAGCTGGAATAGCGTTAGCATTACTACTGACAGTAGTTGTCGTTTTGTTACCAGTTGTGCTAGTCACACTACTCCTAGTAATGCTATAAGCACATGCAATTAGGCATCCCAACACTTACCATTGCAAGTCGTGTCCGTTTTGTAGAAGCCATTTCTGCAGCCTGTGCATCCATTCGTGTCGCATGCAGAACATCCCGAATTACACTGTGCTGTGCTACACCCAGAAGCACATGCTGAAACATACAATGAAACCGATATTCAACAGTACATGCAGATTCAAAGAGACAACCGATATTATCTACAAATACATTTTTCACTAGCAAGTCAGTGTGTTTTACAAATAACTAAACACAAGTAATCACACATAATACAACATCTACACTTTCGAGAAAGAAGTGAGAGAAAGAGAGACAGACTAAACATAATGATCACACATCATACATTATCAACTCTCGAGACAGACAGATAGACCGAGCGAGAGAGAGAGAGATATCTAGCGAGACAGAGAGAGAGAGAGTAAGGGGAGGAAAATAATAGATGTTGAAATTCTCTCATATACGTATAACTAACAATGGTCCAAATTCAAAAATTGCAGTAATACATTAAATTAGCAGTGCATGTTGTCATTTAGCTAGTATCCCTCTTTGCAAGCAGAACATGTTATTGCGGTTGCTGGAGTGCATGCAATACATTCAGTAGAACAGTCTAAGAATAAAAAACAAGATGTTACCATCAACAGTCAGACATCTACTGATAATCACCTTAGTATGACTTAAAAGTAACACTAATGATAACGGCTGGAATAGCCTTAGTGTTACTACTAACAGTAGTTGTCTTTTTTGTACCAGTTGTACTAGTCACACTACTCCTAGTAATGCCATAAGCACATGCAAATAGGCATCCAAACACTTACCATTGCAGGTCGTGTCCGTTTTGTAGAAGCCATTTCTGCAGCCTGTGCATCCATTCGTGTCGCATACAGAACATCCTGAATTACACTGTGCTGTGCTACACCCAGCAGCACATGCTGAAACATACAATGAAACCAATATTCTACAGTACATGCAGATTCAAAGAGACAACCGATATTATAAACAAATTCATCTTTCACTACCAAGTCAGTGTGTTTTACAAATAACTAATCACAAGTAATCACACATAATACAACATCTACACTCTCGAGAAAGAAGTGAGAGAAAGAGAGACATAGACTAAACATCAGTAATCACACATCATATATTATCAAAACTCTCGAGAAAGATATGCGATAGACACAGAGAGCGAATGAGAGAGAGAGAGAGATAGTTAAAGAATGAGGGAGAGTCAGGGGCTGAAAATAATAGTAGTTGAAATTCTCTTATATACGTGTCACTAAGAATGTTCCAAAATGAAAAATGCAGTAATATATTAGAGTAGCAGTGCATGTTGTGTCATCTAGAGAGTATCCCTTATTGTAGGCAGAACATTTTGTTGCGTGGTAGCTGCAGTGAATGCAGTACATTCAGTAGAAAAGGCTATAAAGAAAAAAACATCTTGCAAAATACAATCAATCATCTACTTAAAGTCAACTCATGACAATATAAAGTAGTACTGTGTGTTGTAGTATTTTTCGTACAGATTACTACTAGCAATACAGGTGTTAGCGAGATATTCATCTTTTTCTAGTTGTAATAATATAAGTCTTCTAAGATATACAACGTAGCAGTTGCGTTAAAGATATGTTGGCTTTTAAAGCAATCTCGTTTTTTCACTTCAATTAATATATAGAAACACACACTTGGTCAAAAAACCAAGTACAGGAGGCAGAAAAAACAGGACAAAAGTAATGTTACAGATATGGAGGAAGATATAGAAACAGGGAGAGAGTGTCAGAAAGATCATCAGAAAAATAGAAGTTGTAGAGAAAGAGAGAGAGAGAGAGAGAGAGAGAGAGAGAGGGACTGAGAGAGAGAGACAGAGAGACAGAGACAGTCAGAGAGACAGACAGAGAGAGAGAGAGAGAGACAGACATACCGACAGACACACCGACAGACACACCGACAGACACACCGACAGACACACCGACAGACACACCGACAGACACACCGACAGACACACCGACAGACACACCGACAGACACACCGACAGACACACCGACAGACACACCGACAGACACACCGACAGACACACCGACAGACACACTGACAGACACACCGACACACACACCGACAGACACACCGACAGACACACCGACAGACACACCGACAGACACACCGACAGACACACCGACAGACACACCGACAGACATACCGACAGTCATACCGACAGACATACCGACAGACATACCGACAGACATACCGACAGACATACCGACAGACACACCGACAGACAGATAGACAGACAGACAGACAGACAGACAGACAGACAGACAGACAGAGACACAGACACACAGAGAGACATAGAGAGTGAGTTGCAGTGTGAAAGCCTTAATGAGAGGTATAGAGATAGACAGATGGCAAGAAAATAATAGTAGTTGATGCAGTCACATTTGTATCACTTAAAATGTCCTGTAATAAAAAGTGACAGTAATATATTTGATTACCTGTGCAAGTTGTGTCTTGAAGATAGTATCCCTCCTTACAGGCAGAACACTTTGCTGCGGTGGCAGCAGTGCATGCAGTACATTCAGTAGCACATGCTAAAAGTTAAAACAAGATATTACCATTAACAGTCAGACATTTACTGATGATCACCTTAGTACGACTTAAAAGTAATACTAATGATAATAGCTGGAATAGCGTTAGCATTACTACTGACAGTAGTTGTCGTTTTGTTACCAGTTGTGCTAGTCACACTACTCCTAGTAATGCTATAAGCACATGCAATTAGGCATCCCAACACTTACCATTGCAGGTCGTGTCCGTTTTGTAGAAGCCGTTTCTGCAGCCTGTGCATCCATTCGTGTCGCATGCAGAACATCCCGAATTACACTGTGCTGTGCTACACCCAGAAGCACATGCTGAAACATACAATGAAACCGATATTCAACAGTACATGCAGATTCAAAGAGACAACCGATATTATCTACAAATACATTTTTCACTAGCAAGTCAGTGTGTTTTACAAATAACTAAACACAAGTAATCACACATAATACAACATCTACACTTTCGACAAAAGAAGTGAGAGAAAGAGAGACAGACTAAACATAATGATCACACATCATACATTATCAACTCTCGAGACAGACAGATAGACCGAGCGAGAGAGAGAGATATATCTAGCGAGACAGAGAGAGAGAGAGAGTAAGGGGAGGAAAATAATAGATGTTGAAATTCTCTCATATACGTATAACTAACAATGGTCCAAATTCAAAAATTGCAGTAATACATTAAATTAGCAGTGCATGTTGTCATTTAGCTAGTATCCCTCTTTGCAAGCAGAACATTTTATTGCGGTTGCTGGAGTGCATGCAATACATTCAGTAGAACAGTCTAAGAATAAAAAACAAGATGTTACCATCAACAGTCAGACATCTACTGATAATCACCTTAGTATGACTTAAAAGTAACACTAATGATAACGGCTGGAATAGCCTTAGTGTTACTACTAACAGTAGTTGTCTTTTTTGTACCAGTTGTACTAGTCACACTACTCCTAGTAATGCCATAAGCACATGCAAATAGGCATCCAAACACTTACCATTGCAGGTCGTGTCCGTTTTGTAGAAGCCATTTCTGCAGCCTGTGCATCCATTCGTGTCGCATGCAGAACATCCTGAATTACACTGTGCTGTGCTACACCCAGCAGCACATGCTGAAACATACAATGAAACCAATATTCTACAGTACATGCAGATTCAAAGAGACAACCGATATTATAAACAAATTCATCTTTCACTACCAAGTCAGTGTGTTTTACAAATAACTAATCACAAGTAATCACACATAATACAACATCTACACTCTCGAGAAAGAAGTGAGAGAAAGAGAGACATAGACTAAACATCAGTAATCACACATCATATATTATCAAAACTCTCGAGAAAGATATGCGATAGACACAGAGAGCGAATGAGAGAGAGAGAGATAGTTAAAGAATGAGGGAGAGTCAGGGGCTGAAAATAATAGTAGTTGAAATTCTCTTATATACGTGTCACTAAGAATGTTCCAAAATGAAAAATGCAGTAATATATTAGAGTAGCAGTGCATGTTGTGTCATCTAGAGAGTATCCCTTATTGTAGGCAGAACATTTTGTTGCGTGGTAGCTGCAGTGAATGCAGTACATTCAGTAGAAAAGGCTATAAAGAAAAAAACATTTTGCAAAATACAATCAATCATCTACTTAAAGTCAACTCATGACAATATAAAGTAGTACTGTGTGTTGTAGTATTTTTCGTACAGATTACTACTAGCAATACAGGTGTTAGCGAGATATTCATCTTTTTCTAGTTGTAATAATATAAGTCTTCTAAGATATACAACGTAGCAGTTGCGTTAAAGATATGTTGGCTTTTAAAGCAATCTCGTTTTTTCACTTCAATTAATATATAGAAACACACACTTGGTCAAAAAACCAAGTACAGGAGGCAGAAAAAACAGGACAAAAGTAATGTTACAGATATGGAGGAAGATATAGAAACAGGGAGAGAGTGTCAGAAAGATCATCAGAAAAATAGAAGTTGTAGAGAAAGAGAGAGAGAGAGAGAGAGAGACAGAGAGAGGGACTGAGAGAGAGAGAGACAGAGACAGTCAGAGAGACAGACAGAGAGAGAGAGACAGACAGACATACCGACAGACATACCGACAGACACACCGACAGACACACCGACAGACACACCGACAGACACACCGACAGACACACCGACAGACACACCGACAGACACACCGACAGACACACCGACAGACACACCGACAGACACACCGACAGACACACCGACAGACACACCGACAGACACACCGACAGACACACCGACAGACACACCGACAGACACACCGACAGACACACCGACAGACACACCGACAGACACACCGACAGACACACCGACAGACACACCGACAGACACACCGACAGACACACCGACAGACACACCGACAGACACCGACAGACACACCGACAGACACACCGACAGACACACCGACAGACACACCGACAGACACACCGACAGACACACCGACAGACACACCGACAGACACACCGACAGACACACCGACAGACACACCGACAGACACACCGACAGACACACCGACAGACACACCGACAGACACACCGACAGACAGACAGACAGACAGACAGACAGACAGACATACAGACAGACAGACAGACAGACAGACACACACACACACAGACAGACAGACAGACAGACAGACAGACAGACACACACACACACAGACAGACAGACAGACAGACAGACAGACACACACACAGACATAGAGAGTGAGTTGCAGTGTGAAAGCCTTAATGAGAGGTATAGAGATAGACAGATGGCAAGAAAACAATAGTAGTTGATGCAGTCACATTTTTATCACTTAAAATGTCCTGTAATAAAAAGTGACAGTAATATATTTGATTACCTGTGCAAGTTGTGTCTTGAAGATAGTATCCCTCCTTACAGGCAGAACACTTTGCTGCGGTGGCAGCAGTGCATGCAGTACATTCAGTAGCACATGCTAAAAGTTAAAACAAGATATTACCATTAACAGTCAGACATTTACTGATGATCACCTTAGTACGACTTAAAAGTAATACTAATGATAATAGCTGGAATAGCGTTAGCATTACTACTGACAGTAGTTGTCGTTTTGTTACCAGTTGTGCTAGTCACACTACTCCTAGTAATGCTATAAGCACATGCAATTAGGCATCCCAACACTTACCATTGCAGGTCGTGTCCGTTTTGTAGAAGCCATTTCTGCAGCCTGTGCATCCATTCGTGTCGCATGCAGAACATCCCGAATTACACTGTGCTGTGCTACACCCAGAAGCACATGCTGAAACATACAATGAAACCGATATTCAACAGTACATGCAGATTCAAAGAGACAACCGATATTATCTACAAATACATTTTTCACTAGCAAGTCAGTGTGTTTTACAAATAACTAAACACAAGTAATCACACATAATACAACATCTACACTTTCGAGAAAGAAATGAGAGAAAGAGAGACAGACTAAACATAATGATCACACATCATACATTATCAACTCTCGAGACAGACAGATAGACCGAGCGAGAGAGAGAGAGAGAGAGAGTAAGGGGAGGAAAATAATAGATGTTGAAATTCTCTCATATACGTATAACTAACAATGGTCCAAATTCAAAAATTGCAGTAATACATTAAATTAGCAGTGCATGTTGTCATTTAGCTAGTATCCCTCTTTGCAAGCAGAACATTTTATTGCGGTTGCTGGAGTGCATGCAATACATTCAGTAGAACAGTCTAAGAAGAAAAAACAAGATGTTACCATCAACAGCCAGACATCTACTGATAATCACCTTAGTATGACTTAAAAGTAACACTAATGATAACGGCTGGAATAGCATTAGTGTTACTACTAATAGTAGTTGTCTTTTTTGTACCAGTTGTACTAGTCACACTACTCCTAGTAATGCCATAAGCACATGCAAATAGGCATCCAAACACTTACCATTGCAGGTCGTGTCCGTTTTGTAGAAGCCATTTCTGCAGCCTGTGCATCCATTCGTGTCGCATGCAGAACATCCTGAATTACACTGTGCTGTGCTACACCCAGCAGCACATGCTGAAACATACAATGAAACCAATATTCTACAGTACATGCAGATTCAAAGAGACAACCGATATTATAAACAAATTCATCTTTCACTACCAAGTCAGTGTGTTTTACAAATAACTAAACACAAGTGATCACACATCATACAACATCTACACTCTCGAGAAAACAGTGAGAGAAAGAGAGACATATACTAAACATCAGTGATCACACATCATATATTATATAAACTCTCGAGAAAGATATGCGATAGACACAGAGAGCGAATGAGAGAGAGAGAGATAGTTAAAGAATGAGTGAGAGAGAAAGTCAGGGGTGGAAAATAATAGTAGTTGAAATTCTCTTATATACGTGTCACTAAGAATTTTCCAAAATGAAAAATGCAGTAATATATTAGAGTAGCAGTGCATGTTGTGTCATCTAGAGAGTATCCCTTATTGTAGGCAGAACATTTTGTTGCGTGGTAGCTGCAGTGCATGCAGTACATTCAGTAGAAAAGGCTATAAAGAAAAAAACATCTTGCAAAATACAATCAATCATTTACTTAAAGTCAACTCATGACAATATAAAGTAGTACTGTGTGTTGTAGTATTTTTCGTACAGATTACAACTAGCAATACAGGTGTTAGCGAGATATTCATTTTTTTTTTCTAGTTGTAATAATATAAGTCTTCTAAGATATACAACGTAGCAGTTGCGTTAAAGATATGTTGGCTTTTAAAGCAATCTCGTTTTTTCATTTCAATTAATATATAGAAACACATACTTGATCAAAACACCAAGTACAGGAGGCAGAAAAAACAGGACAAAAGTAATGTTACAGATATGGAGGAAGAGATAGAAACAGGGAGAGAGTGTCAGAAAGATCATCAGAAAAATAGAAGTTGTAGAGAAAGAGAGAGAGAGAGGGACAGAGAGAGACAGAGACTGTCAGAGAGACAGACAGAGAGAGAGACAGAGACAGAGAGAGAGAGACATACCGACAGACACACCGACAGACACACCGACAGACACACCGCCAGAAACACAGACAGACACACCGACAGACACACCGACAGACACACCGACAGACACACCGACAGACACACCGACAGACACACCGACAGACACACCGACAGACACACCGACAGACACACCGACAGACACACCGACAGACACACCGACAGACACACCGACAGACACACCGACAGACACACCGACAGACACACCGACAGACACACCGACAGACACACCGACAGACACACCGACAGACACACCGACAGACACACCGACAGACACACCGACAGACACACCGACAGACACACCGACAGACACACCGACAGACACACCGACAGACACACCGACAGACACACCGACAGACACACCGACAGACACACCGACAGACACACCGACAGACACACACACGCACACGCGCACGCGCACGCGCACGCGCACGCGCACACGCACACGCACACGCACACGCACACGCACACACACACGCGCACACGCGCACACACACGCGCACACGCACACACACACGCACGCGCACACACACGCACACGCACACACACACACACACACACACATACACACAGACAGACAGACACAGAGACATAGAGAATAGAGAGTGAGTGGCAGTGTGAAAGCCTTAATGAGAGGTATAGAGATAGACAGATGGCAAGAAAACAATAGTAGTTGATGCAGTCACATTTGTATCACTTAAAATGTCCTGTAATAAAAAGTGACAGTAATATATTTGATTACCTGTGCAAGTTGTGTCTTCTAGATAGTATCCCTCCTTACAGGCAGAACACTTTGCTGCGGTGGCAGCAGTGCATGCAGTACATTCAGTAGCACATGCTAAAAGTTAAAACAAGATATTACCATTAACAGTCAGACATTTACTGATGATCACCTTAGTACGACTTAAAAGTAATACTAATGATAATAGCTGGAATAGCGTTAGCATTACTACTGACAGTAGTTGTCGTTTTGTTACCAGTTGTGCTAGTCACACTACTCCTAGTAATGCTATAAGCACATGCAATTAGGCATCCCAACACTTACCATTGCAGGTCGTGTCCGTTTTGTAGAAGCCATTTCTGCAGCCTGTGCATCCATTCGTGTCGCATGCAGAACATCCCGAATTACACTGTGCTGTGCTACACCCAGAAGCACATGCTGAAACATACAATGAAACCGATATTCAACAGTACATGCAGATTCAAAGAGACAACTGATATTATCTACAAATACATTTTTCACTAGCAAGTCAGTGTGTTTTACAAATAACTAAACACAAGTAATCACACATAATACAACATCTACACTTTCGAGAAAGAAGTGAGAGAAAGAGAGACAGACTAAACATAATGATCACACATCATACATTATGAACTCTCGAGACAGACAGATAGACCGAGCGAGAGAGAGAGAGAGATATCAAGCGAGTCAGAGAGAGAGAGAGATTAAGGGGAGGAAAATAATAGATGTTGAAATTCTCTCATATACGTATAACTAACAATGGTCCAAATTCAAAAATTGCAGTAATACATTAAATTAGCAGTGCATGTTGTCATTTAGCTAGTATCCCTCTTTGCAAGCAGAACATTTTATTGCGGTTGCTGGAGTGCATGCAATACATTCAGTAGAACAGTCTAAGAAGAAAAAACAAGATGTTACCATCAACAGTCAGACATCTACTGATAATCACCTTAGTACGACTTAAAATTAACACTAATGATAACGGCTGGAATAGCGTTAGTGTTACTACTAACAGTAGTTGTCTTTTTTTGTACCAGTTGTACTAGTCACACTACTCCTAGTAATGCCATAAGCACATGCAAATAGGCATCCAAACACTTACCATTGCAGGTCGTGTCCGTTTTGTAGAAGCCATTTCTGCAGCCTGTGCATCCATTCGTGTCGCATGCAGAACATCCTGAATTACACTGTGCTGTGCTACACCCAGCAGCACATGCTGAAACATACAATGAAACCAATATTCAACAGTACATGCAGATTCAAAGAGACAACCGATATAATAAACAAATTCATCGTTCACTACCAAGTCAGTGTGTTTTACAAATAACTAAACACAAGTGATCACACATCATACAACATCTACACTCTCGAGAAAACAGTGAGAGAAAGAGAGACATAGACTAAACATCAGTGATCACACATCATATATTATCAAAACTCTCGAGAAAGATATGCGATAGACACAGAGAGCGAACGAGAGAGAGAGAGAGAGAGAGAGAGATAGTTAAAGAATCAGTGAGAGAGAAAGTCAGGGGCGGAAAATAATAGTAGTTGAAATTCTCTTATATACGTGTCACTAAGAATGTTCCAAAATGAAAAATGCAGTAATATATTAGAGTAGCAGTGCATGTTGTGTCATCTAGAGAGTATGCCTTATTGTAGGCAGAACATTTTGTTGCGTGGTAGCTGCAGTGCATGCAGTACATTCAGTAGAAAAGGCTATAAAGGAAAAATCACTTTGCAAATACAATCAATCATCTACTTAAAGTCAACTCATGACAATATAAAGTAGTACTGTGTGTTGTAGTATTTTTCGTACAGATTACTACTAGCAATACAGGTGTTAGCGAGATATTCATCTTTTTCTAGTTGTAATAATATAAGTCTTCTAAGATATACAACGTAGCAGTTGCGTTAAAGATATGTTGGCTTTTAAAGCAATCTCGTTTTTTTACTTCAATTAATATATAGAAACACATACTTGATCAAAAAACCAAGTACAGGAGGCAGAAAAAACAGGACAAAAGTAATGTTACAGATATGGAGGAAGAGATAGAAACAGGGAGAGAGTGTCAGAAAGATCATCAGAAAAATAGAAGTTGTAGAGAAAGAGAGAGAGAGACAGAGAGAGGGACAGAGAGAGACAGAGAGAGAGACAGAGACAGTCAGAGAGACAGACAGAGAGAGAGAGAGAGACATACATACCGACAGACATACCGACAGACATGCCGACAGACATACCGACAGACATACCGACATACATACCGACAGACATACCGACAGACATACCGACAGACATACCGACAGACATACCGACAGACATACCGACAGACATACCGACAGACATACCGACAGACATACCGACAGACATACCGACAGACATACCGACAGACATACCGATAGACATACCGACAGACATACCGACAGACATACCGACAGACATACCGACAGACATACCGACAGACATACCGACAGACAGACAGACAGACGCAGACACACACAGAGACATACAGAGTGAGTGGCAGTGTGAAAGCCTTAATGAGAGGTATAGAGATAGACAGATGGCAAGAAAACAATAGTAGTTGATGCAGTCACATTTTTATCACTTAAAATGTCCTGTAATAAAAAGTGACAGTAATATATTTGATTACCTGTGCAAGTTGTGTCTTGTAGATAGTATCCCTCCTTACAGGCAGAACACTTTGCTGCGGTGGCAGCAGTGCATGCAGTACATTCAGTAGCACATACTAAAAGTTAAAACAAGATATTACCATTAACAGTCAAACATTTACTGATGATCACCTTAGTACGACTTAAAAGTAATACTAATGATAATAGGTGGAATAGCGTTAGCATTACTACTGACAGTAGTTGTCGTTTTGTTACCAGTTGTGCTAGTCACACTACTCCTAGTAATGCTATAAGCACATGCAATTAGGCATCCCAACACTTACCATTGCAGGTCGTGTCCGTTTTGTAGAAGCCATTTCTGCAGCCTGTGCATCCATTCGTGTCGCATGCAGAACATCCTGTATTACACTGTGCTGTGCTACACCCAGCAGCACATGCTGAAACATACAATGAAACCAATATTCAACAGTACATGCAGATTCAAAGAGACAACCGATATTATAAACAAATTCATCTTTCACTACCAAGTCAGTGTGTTTTACAAATAACTAAACACAAGTGATCACACATCATACAACATCTACACTCTCGAGAAAACAGTGAGAGAAAGAGAGACATAGACTAAACATCAGTGATCACACATCATATATTATCAAAACTCTCGAGAAAGATATGCGATAGACACAGAGAGCGAATGAGAGAGAGAGAGATAGTTAAAGAATGAGTGAGAGAGAAAGTCAGGGGCGGAAAATAATAGTAGTTGAAATTCTCTTATATACGTGTCACTAAGAATGTTCCAAAATGAAAAATGCAGTAATATATTAGAGTAGCAGTGCATGTTGTGTCATCTAGAGAGTATCCCTTATTGTAGGCAGAACATTTTGTTGCGTGGTAGCTGCAGTGCATGCAGTACATTCAGTAGAAAAGGCTATAAAGAAAAAAACATCTTGCAAAATACAATCAATCATCTACTTAAAGTCAACTCATGACAATATAAAGTAGTACTGTGTGTTGTAGTATTTTTCGTACATATTACTACTAGCAATACAGGTGTTAGCGAGATATTCATCTTTTTCTAGTTGTAATAATAATAATCTTCTAAGATATACAACGTAGCAGTTGCGTTAAAGATATTTTGGCTTTTAAAGCAATCTCGTTTTTTTTTACTTCAATTAATATGTAGAAACACATACTTGATCACAACACCAAGTACAGGAGGCAGAAAAAACAGGACAAAAGTAATGTTACAGATATGGAGGAAGAGATAGAAACAGGGAGAGAGTGTCAGAAAGATCATCAGAAAAATAGAAGTTGTAGAGAAAGAGAGAGAGAGAAACAGAGAGAGACAGAGACAGTCAGAGAGACAGACAGACAGAGAGAGAGAGAGAGAGAGAGAGACAGACAGACAGACAGACAGACATACCGACAGACATACCGACAGACATACCGACAGACATACCGACAGATATACCGACAGACATACGGACAGACATACCGACAGACATACCGACAGACATACCGACAGACATACCGACAGACATACCGACAGACATACCGACAGACATACCGACATACATACCGACAGGCATACCGACAGGCATACCGACAGACATACCGACAGACATACCGACAGACATACCGACAGACAGACACACACAGATACATAGAGAGTGAGTGGCAGTGTGAAAGCCTTAATGAGAGGTAAAGAGATAGACAGATGGGAAGAAAACAATAGTAGTTGATGCAGTCACATTTTTATCACTTAAAATGTCCTGTAATAAAAAGTGACAGTAATATATTTGATTACCTGTGCAAGTTGTGTCTTGTAGATAGTATCCCTCCTTACAGGCAGAACACTTTGCTGCAGTGGCAGCAGTGCATGCAGTACATTCAGTAGCACATGCTAAAAGTTAATACAAGATATTACCATTAACAGTCAGACATTTACTGATGATCACCTTAGTACGACTTAAAAGTAATACTAATGATAATAGCTGGAATAGCGTTAGCATTACTACTGACAGTAGTTGTCGTTTTGTTACCAGTTGTGCTAGTCACACTACTCCTAGTAATGCTATAATCACATAAAATTAGACATCCCAACACTTACCATTGCAGGTCGTGTTCGTTTTGTAGAAGCCATTTCTGCAGCCTGTGCATCCATTCGTGTCGCATGCAGAACATCCTGAATTACACTGTGCTGTGCTACACCCAGAAGCACATGCTGAAACATACAATGAAACCAATATTCAACAGTACTTGCAGATTCAAAGAGACAACCGATATTATAAACAAATTCATCTTTCACTACCAAGTCAGTGTGTTTTACAAATAACTAAACACAAGTAATGACACATCATACATCATCAACCTCTTAGTAAGGTACAGTTGCCACAGGATCACAGTGTCCGAGGAAACACGTAAATTACAACAAAAGAGAGTGCAGGAGCTAAAAGATAGAAGAAATGATGGTGTTTTACGTATTTAGCTCAGATATGTTGATGATGAATAGGCATGATATCATTGTTCATCTGCATAAACCCACACATCAGCCGAACATCTGACACGATCTATTGTCTGTACAGTGCCAGCATGTACTCAGCCGGGTGCTTCAATATTGACAGGTCAATAATGTGATATTGGTCTGTGTATGTATAAAGGAAAGAAATAATGGTCAATGTGTTATTCACCAAACAGTGGTAATTACTAAAGAAAACATATGGCACTAAGTTTCACATGGGTCTGACAATGACCATAGGTCAATATCTTCTTTGTTCTTAAGTCAGGCTCCAAACTGGTACCCAACAATATTGGTGTCCATGCTGGCAGAGTTCAGTTGAGCTTCACTAGAAGATTATAATAATCATTAACACTTTATCCTGGGAGCAACACATAGGGATTTTATTATGGAATACTAGGCTTAATTTAACAAACAAAATATGATGGCTTTTACATTACATGTTACTGTCAATAGATTTCTGTCTGGTACAGTAAGCTCCTTGAGAGGGATTTGTGTGACTTTAATGTCATCAATATGCAAAAACTTAGATTTCATGTATATGTTTATCTCTCGATTCCAGCCTCTTCAGATTGCGGGCAACAAACTTTTAGTGTTCTTCTTTTTTCAAGAAAATTATTATTTTGCAAGTAATAGAACTCCTATTTGTGAGAAGTACCCATCACATAAGACTTTAATGGCTCAATATTTTAATATAAATTAGGCAAATTTTAAAACATAACACAAACAAGTTGTTAAATGTTCCACCTGTATACAATACAATTTGGAAGTGTTTATCAGTTTTCAGACTGATCTATCATTTTATTTGTATATGCCTCAAAGTGTATTTGATAATGATTTATGCACATCAAACAGTTACCTTAAATTATTCATAACTACTAGGCAGTATCTATTTATCCAGTGTTACTGTACTGCATTAGTGTCAGCTCTAATCTAATTTTGAAACTATGTCTAGTATGGCTTGTATTTACAAGTGAAATATAAATTAGTTATGATGGAAATTACTACTTTATTTGTGCATACATAACTTATGTTTTACAGGAGACTAGTGAACAGACAGAGTCATACTCCGGAGAGTGGAGACTAGTGTTTGAATAAAGCTAATTATTGTGATTATGTTTTATATGTATAACACAATGTTAATGTTTTCAGAGAAACAAATGAATTGGAATAGTCTGCAACTACTTGTTATTTAAGACACCCTAAATTTACATTGCTGCAATTTGAACGTGGGGCACAACCATTTTGTCCATCCCTTAACAAAATATGTATGACCACTTGCTCCCATTGTTTCATGTTTTAGGTGTACATGTGCAATGTGCACTCTTCACACATTTTCACACCTGTCTCAGCATTACTTCGGATTTACTGGGGGGAGCAGAACCATGTCTGCCCACCGAAATTCCAGGAGCAGCTGCCCCCCCCCCCCCCCCCCCCACCACGACTGAAACTATATTATGAAGTGGTCACAAATTATGTGATTCATGCATTGCTTGTACTGCACCATGTGATGTTTCGACAATTGCATCAACATTTGATTCCAAGAACATGTTCTGCAATTTTCTCTGAGAATGTGGCAGAAATCTTTCCTCTGCAATGTTATTGGATATACACTGCAGGTCTGTGGCCAAGTACATGTTCATGAGTATAGTGTACACTAATGATGGATGAGTACAATTACAAATATATGTACATTGCTATAAGCTGAGCATGTGTACATTCTTTTTAAGTACTGCTATATTAAACAAAATTAAATAATACAATATTTAAAACTGATTAATTAATCCACCTGTAATTAATATAACTAAGGACAAGTGAATATGCAATGGCAATGTGATCAATGTCTTATGAGGAAAACTGCAAACATCAACACTGAAATTCGTTGTGTTGGCATTCATACCAGTTGCATCCTATGATATTAGGCATTTAGCATGTACATTAAAAAAATGGTTTGACCTTTGACCCGATTCAGCAAAACCATATAACCTCCGATTTCGCTGATTTTTTTATGTTGAAGGATACATATATAGAAAGAATCTGTAGAAGTGCAATCGTGCACAACTGAATACTTCAGGAGTTATGAATTTTAAAATTATTTCTTACATCACATTAATGCTGAAATATAGGCAATAAGTACAGTCATAATGCTCTGTTAGTATGCAAATGGTGGCTAACGTCCTAGAATTTTGTGTTGCTGTTATCACCATTGCTACCCACACATTTGTCATTATGTGCTGGTATAATTAGTGTGTGTGTGTGTGTGTGTGTGTGTGTGTGTGTGTGTGTGTGTGTGTGTGTGTGTGTGTGTGTGTGTGTGTGTGTGTGTGTGTGTGTGTGTGTGTGTGTGTGTGTGTGTGTGTGTGTGTGTGTGTGTGTGTGTGTGTGTGTGTGTGTGTGTGTGTGTGTGTGTGTGTGTGTGTGTGTGTGTGTGTGTGTGTGTGTGTGTGTGTGTGTGTGTGTGCGTATGTGTGTGCGTATGTGTGTGTGTGTGTGTGTGTGTGTGTGTGTGTGTGTGTGTGTGTGTGTGTGTGTGTGTGCATGTGTCTGTGTGTGTGCGTGTGTGTTTGACAGAGTGTACGTGTGTGTGTTTGTGTGTGTGTGTGTGCGTGCGTACGTGTAGTGGTAGCCAATTCGACAGCACCGCACCCCCCATCATTGTGCCTACGATACGTGGACGACACACTCACCATACTTCACGAATACGATGTGGAAGAGTTCACTGAACACATAAACAGCATCGATCCATACATCAAATTCACAACTGAACCTGAGAAAGACAGCAAACTTCCTTTCCTGGATCTATGTACCCGTATTCTGGATGATGAATCAACGAAGATAACTATTTACTGGAAGCCAACACACACGGACCAGTACCTCAACTTCAACTCAAGTCACATCACCCTCTAACCCACAAACGTTCAGTTGTATGCACCATCACCAACATAGCACAGCAGCATAGCTTAATGCAGAGACCCGTCCACCCATCATTTGGATGGGTAAAAACGAATATGGACGGGTAGAAATATGGGAGGACAGGTAAAAAATGAAGGAGCAAAAAAAGGTCTTCCAAAACCAAGGTCTTCCAAAACCATAGATTTTGTTAGTTATGCCTTGAAAGTGAGCGTAAATGGTGTCATATGTGTGTTTGTAGTCCTTTTAGGGTAAAAAATGCATTTAAAGTTGGTGAACTAGCTTAATAGTTAATATCCACATGTCTACCAAAACGTGTGTGACTGGTAATAATTTGTTCCTGCATAAAGCCCTGCACAGCAGTATTTCACCACAGCTGAAGACAGGAAATCAGAACTGGCACACATCCACAATGTCATGAGAGCCAACGGATACCCAGAGTGGGCGCTTGCACCTCCACCATCCAGTGCAAAAAGACCACCTAACACGAACAATAACCCACGAAGACCTATGCTGGGACTACCATACGTGGCCGGATTATCAGAACAGCTTGGCCGGACTTATAAATCACATAACATACACATGTATCACAAGCCGGCGAACACCCTCCACTCGATGGTAGTACACCCTAAAGACAGAACACCTAAAGAACACAAGTGTGGAACCATCTATAACATCACGTGTGACCTCGACATACATAGGTGAAACCAAGAGAACACCCAGCCAGAGATTCAAAGAACATACAAACCTGGATAAACCAACAGGAGATCATTGCCGGGCCACAGGACACTCAGTGTCCATGAAGAACACTAAAGTACTGACCCGTCAATCCAACTGCCACAAGAGAAAAGTGAAGGAGGCTATATATATCAAACAGAGTACCTACCATGAACAGAGTAAGAACAGGGATACCATCTGCCTGCCATCTACAATCAAATTTTCCCGCCGAAATCTGAGGCAACACACGTGACACAAGTACATGAACAAGGCCCGTAGCTGATGGGTCGAAACATCATACTCATCTTCAACAATTAACCTCCAAAGTAAGTTAAATTATACTACAATAAACATGTAAGTTGCTTATGAAACAAGAACGAGATCTGGAAAGTTTCCAGGTATTTATTGTCATGCCAACTTTTGATGACATGGTTTGACCATGACAAAATGGATGGTCGGACTGACATAAAACATGGTTTGCAATATGCACTTTGACTGTTGACTATCCCTATGGCTAAGAGAAGACAACATGATGTTAATGTATAAGGTAGTAGGTAACAGGGACAGAAATTGAGGTAAATATGACCATGACATACTGATTGAACTTTACTTGAGAACCAGTAAGATCTATGCATTAGATATCCAGGAAATGTTTTCTACTCCTTAAAAGTATGGGTAAATAACAGTACACTGTAGTAGATTCACCATGCTGGTTGAGACCAGTAGGCAATATGGACAAATACATGAGTTTAGAATATAGTTACAACCAGCCATAGATTAGAACCAGCCAGTAGCTAACATTACCCAAGAGCAAGCTATAAAACATTTCTTTCAAGATAAAATCCAGCAAAACAGGCTTAATGCATGAAAATGCAGTGAAGACCAAAACAGTGTGTAACGTGGACAATAGTCCAGGCTCTGCCATATAGGCCCGTAAAAATTTCGAGGTAAACGCAGTTTTTCTTTTGATTTGTATTCTACATACCATGCCTTTCAACAATCCAGGAGGTGCTTTTTGAAAATCCGTGGCATAAGGTCACTGGAGCGTGAAATCCAAAATGGCCGCCGCTGACCAGGTTTTCATCTATAACTTTGGATCTAGAAGGGCTAGATAGCCAAACTTGGTATCAATTCCGCCTAGAATTGACATTCCCGACACGCCTGTCATATCCATTTTACGATTTGACGCCATATTTAATGATAAATCCAACATGGCCGCTCATCCACGACGACTGTCCACTGCAGAAACACAATAAGCCGTAACTCTCGATCGAAATGAGCTAGAAACTGGATTTTTATGTCCCCCTCGATGATTGTGATTATTCCCAATCAAATACATATTATTTCATGACCTTTCAGGTTGACCATATAGGTCAAAGGTCAAGTTAATAGGTTAAAATCAACATTTTAAAAGCATATCTGGTCACAAAACGGGATGTAACTGGTATATACATGAGCCAGAGGTCGCATCTCAGTTGCTATCATCATAGTTCTGCTGAGATAAAGTCAAATTGATGAGATTATATTAGCTTTTAAAGGTTGTAAGCGCTATGTCAAGGTCAAAAGGTCGCCAATCCCTTCATGAAGCCCGCTATACTGCGTAGTTGATTTACTTGATGATTTGTGTTGGTCTTCCCTGTGTGCCCCATGGAGGCTTACGTCCATTTGATGGCATTTATCACCATTGCATATGTTCATTTGATGTGTGGGGGGTTCCCGCCAGCCCGCCCAAACCCTGTGACAGATTATACCATTGCGAGAAACGTTATAATGTCCGAATGCAGCTCTCTCAGACGGTGATGCCCGTTTTCTGAGATGATGGCGTGTTTCACACGGTTGCAGATATTCTGAGTCAGTCACATTGGTGGTGGACATGGTATGTTTGGAGTGTTTCACTATGCGAAGATTCTACCACGATGCATTGGTTGTTACATCAGTGGTAGTGAGTGACCTGGATGATGGTGAAGCGAGTCCTGATTTCAATTATCACCGGAAGTCACTACTAAAGATCAATGCCAATCATGGTGATGATTTTCAAGGTGACTGATATTTTCAGTTGAGAGGTTGATCATCTAATACACCTGCAGGTGCTTATGGGCGGGAAGAATGCCGTAGTAGCACGTTCCACGTGTCTTTTCATGCATACAGCCCTTGCTTGTCAAGTACAACACTTTCCCGATTGAGTATCAAGCTAAGTTTGATATGGCTGCATTCAACATAAACATCAAGAATATGTTAAACCTATTCATGTATATCACCATCTCAGATCTGGAGAGATGGTGGTGGCCATTACATGTATCCTGTATGCAAATATGTTGCGGTAATAGTTATACAGGAGTTCGATGGAGGCAATTGCTAGGGGTCGTTCTATGTTAGGAAAACTCAGTTGTTAGAGGCGGAAGTTTCAGAACCCTATATGTGTGACAGCTTCAACTACGTCGAATTAGATATAAAGTTGGAGCAGTCCATCCAGCGGGCATCAAAGAGCCAAACACCAATGTTCGCAGTTGTAGCGGAGTTTGAGCTGATCTCCCATGATATCCTGCTCATACAGAACAACTGTCGTAAGCTCACAGATGAGCGGATGATGGAGCATCATAAGACCGTCATATACCAGGAACTCGGGAGCATCACGGCCGTTATTTGTGATGCCAAAGTCTCCCGTCTTCTTGACTTTGTGCGAGCTGTAGCAAATCCCTTTATTATCAAAGCCTCTGACATCAGATTGCATAACTTCTCTACCGAACACGTAATCAATTATGAAATAATGGATGTGTTCGAGAATGGAGAACAGATACAGACGAGAGAGCTGGTTTTGAAGACGAAGCTTGCAGTAACAATACACAGGTGTAACCTGCTGAAGTGTGATACTGTCGGTAATTGACACCAAATGTAATAGAGCATCCTACACCACCATACTTAAACTGCTCGGACCACAAACTTCGGGACATTGAGATCGCCCGGGTACCTGTAATAATTCCCGCGGAAGTCTTCTCGCATGACGACCACCTCCTCACCAGCCACCTATTTGATGGCGACGTTACCTCTGTCACACGTGGCTCAATTGGAGGTATATCTCATCGATGATGTTGGTGTTGGGATTGAATATAATTATAACGTAGTTCTGTAGTGTCTGACGATACACGATACAACTACTGGAGACCTATCTCATGAAGGGTTGAAACAGTGTCCCTGCCGGAATTTATGCCAATGGTTTGGCAGTACCACAACCTATCATGCTTTGACCATTTCGGTCGAGTTGTAAACAAAGTCCTGTTGGTCGGATAGTTGTATCTTCATCTTGTGTAGCCCTCCAGGTTATTTGTGATAGCTACATTGATGAGTCATTGTGTTAGCAATATAGTCTCAGGAGAGCTCTATCCCAGATGAGTCCACAACGCAGATCGAGAAATGTTGGGTAACATCGGAGAGAAAAAGGATCAGTTGCTGCAACTTATTCAGAAAATAGTGGTTGGTCAGTCTTTCTGTAGTATCGGTTGTGTTGAGTGTCATGGTAGTAAACCAAGAACAAGTTCCAGCACCCCTCCACAGTACAGAGTCAACAGCCAATAGTGATTTTCCAGAGCCTGCACAATTATTGAAAGATGCAGCTGAAAGGATCATCCCTCATGCCATCTGGGCAGTCCAACATGGCTGCCAACGTTTAGTCGTTATGTCAAATGACACAGACACAGTCATGCGTCTACTGCACTTCACCCATGCTAGTCCGTGATAATCTAAAAAACCTCTAATTCAAGTTTAGGACAAGTGAGAAGAGAGAGCGCCTTCCCCTACATCGCGAGTGGGCGAGCACCGCGGCCTTGTGGGCGAGCATCGCGGCCTTGTTCTAGAGAAGGTTCACGCATTCACTGGAAAATATGTCACTAGCAGAATTGGCACCAAGCATGCACTGATGCATTGCAATCCCAATGTATATCTGACTGAGTTTGACGATAGAGCAGAGCTACCGTAAACGGTGAATGCGCAAGTGGAAGAGTACCTCTTACTGGGTTGGGCGGATGCAAGATGTAAGCCATAGGCAAAGACGTTTTATCAATTGCATCTCCAGATCCACACCAGTGTCACTGTTCCCAATGCCATAACCAAAATGCCCCCGCATCGAGTGTTGTGCGTAGACACATCACTAGAGTATTATATTGTTTTTCAAGGGGTTATAGCCAGTGAAGGAAGGCGCCTAGAGATTTGTCATTGTGGGTGGGAAACTGACGGAGGCACCCTCAAACCGTTGACATGTCATAGCTCCCTGTCTATTAATATGATATCCATGTGCAAATGTGGTAATATGCAGTGCCCGTGCAGAACATGTGTGGTGATGTGTGTCATTTATTGCCACAAATCACAAGTTCGAAACTGTCAGAATCGTTGTTAGCTAAAAGTGGGATGGAAAGTTTGTTGTACGTGTATACATGCTAGCTAGATGTATAGTACATTACAGGTGCTTATCGTTATAAATTACTTGAAAGGTTACAATAGTTTTTGTTTGTCATAATATGTTAAAATAGGGTCATTCCGAGTGAACGCAACCAAAATTCCAGAAATTGGTTGCTGTCATCTCTTAGATTTTTGAATAGATCAGTATGGTGAGAGCCTTTGGTGAGATTAGTAAGAATCCAAAATTTGAGCATTCTAGCTTAACTAGTTTTCAAGTTACGGCAGGTTGAAATTTGGGACGGTTTTTCGACAGCTTGTTAATAATAAATAATTTTATTCACATTTCACTAGTCAGTATCTTTTACACTCTTTAGCCTGTATCAGTGAAATTGTGTGGAGTTGTTCTCTATAATATAAAGATTACATAACTACAATTAGAACATAAGTACAGTGTATGGTTAATGTGCAGCAAGTTGATAAACATCATGATTTATTCAAAATATCACATGCTGGAGGGTTTTCAGACCCTGATTGTGAGTAAAATACACACACCTTATATCCAAATTGTACATATTTGGTACCAAAACATAAATATGTGCAAATCTGAGAAATATGGCAGGTTTAGCTGCCTTAATTATGAATATATACATGTGCAAAGATGGTACGTTATTATATTTCTTTAAAAATGACCAACTTCCGACCCAAAAAAGTCGATGAGGCGTAGCTTGTATTATCACAAAACCTTTTCTAGGTGTTAGTTCATTTCTATTACTCAAATAACTATTAAGTCTCAATATCCTTCCGAACTTCCTTCACAACAAAAATGTCATACGTCTGGGTGCCCCAACTTTTAAAATAAATTGCTTGTATATACGAAAGGGTTTTCAGACATTGATTGCAAGCTAAATATAGATGGTTAAATGAACTGTTGTGTCTATTTTACATATATGCATAACACTGCATATTATCAGAGCAAATATGGCATGCCTGACTGTCTTAATTATGAATCTACACATACCCAAATATCATATATTTTATATTTCATTAAAATTAGCAAACATCCTACCCTAAGAGGTCAATGTGGATTAGAAGGTACTGTTATCAAATTTTTACTAGGCATAAACCAGTTCAAAGATAAATTAACCAGTAACTCTCAATATCCTTTCATGCTTCCTTCTCAAGAAGAGTGGGAACCCATTGATACAACTTTTTAAATAAATTGCTTGTGATATATGAGAGGGTTTTCAGACATTGATTGCAAGCTAAATATGAATGGTTAAATGAAATGTTGTGTGTATTTGATATATATGCATATCATTGTGTATTATCAGAGTAATATGACTTGTTTGACTATCTTAATTATGAATCTACACATACCCAAATGTCCTACATTTTATATTTCTTTGAAATTAGCAAACTTCCAACCCTAAAAGGTCGATGTGGATTAGAAGGTATTGTTATCAAACTTTTACCAGGCAAAAACCAGCCCCATGCTTCAAGCAAAACTCCGTAAGAATGTATTAGTACTGATATGCATAAATATGCAATATTTACAAATGTTACCAATAACATTATTATTATGTTTAACTCAAGATCAGTGCTTGAAAACCTGCTCGCAAGTGATTTATTGATATTTTTTCTGTATCTATGGGTCCCCATTCTTCTTGACAAAGAAGCATGGAAGGGTATTGAGAATTATTTATTATTTAGTCTTTGGACTGGTTTAATTTTTTAACTGTGAATACAATTATTTATTTTTAACAAGCGGTCGAAAAACGTCAAAGTCCCAAATTTCAACCTACCGTAACTTTAAAACTAGTTAAGCTAGAACGCTCAAATTTTGGATTCTTACTAATCTTACCAAAGGCTCTCACCATGCTGATCTAATCAAAAATCTAAGAGATGACAGCAACCTCATTGGTTGCGTTCACACAGAATGACCCAATAAACTGTGTGTGCCCGATATCAGATATCATGCATTGACCATCACTTTCAATTCTTGGTTTTCTATATTAAAAGGAGGACACGATTTATTCATATGTTTAGGCACATTTGACCTTGACATAGCGTTTACAACCTTTAAAAGTTAATATAATCTCATCAATTTGACTTTATCTCAGCAGAGCTATGGTAATAGCAACTGAGATGCGACCTCTGGCTCATGTATATACCAGTTACATCCCGTTTTGTGACCAGATATGCTTTTAAAATGTTGATTTTAACCTATTAACGTGACCTTTGACCTATATGGTCAACCTGAAAGGTCATGAAATAATATGTATTTGATTGGGAATAATCACAATCATCGAGAGGGACATAAAAATCCAGTTTCTACCTCATTTCGATCGAGAGTTACGGCTCATTGTGTTTCTGCAGTCGACAGCCGTCGTGGATGAGCGGCCATGTTGGATTTAACATCAAATATGGCGTCAAATCGTAAAATGGATAGGTCAGGCGTGTCGAGAATGTCAATTTTAGGCGGAATTGATACTAAGTTTGGCTATCTAGCTCTTCTGGATCCAAAGTTATAAATGAAAACCTGGTCAGTGGCGGCCATTTTGGATTTCACGCTCCAGTGAACTTATGCCACGGATTTTCAAAAAGCACCTCCTGGATTGTTGAAAGTCATGGTATATAGAATACAAATCAAAAGAAAAACTGCGTTTACCTCGAAATTTTTACGGGCCTATATCAGTATATGGCAGAGCCAGGACTATGATTTACGCCGTCGCGCGCCTTAAGTGCTCAACGCGTACACTATAAAGTAATGCACCGGGCAGCAAGATTCGTGGCCCACAATTACAGCTGGGAGACATCTGGATGCATCTTGGCCTCTGCCCTCTCCTGGCCAACCCTGGACCAGAGGAGGGCTGAGGCCAGACTTTGCACACTATACAAAATAACCAACAATCTTGTAGACATCAATCCCAATCAATACCTCATACCCGGGCACAGCCAAACAAGATCCAACCACCCATACAAATACAGACAAATATCCACCTCTCACAACTATTATAAATACAGTTTTTTCCCCCGAACAATAGCCCAGTGGAACAAACTTCCACCTAACGTGTTTACCCACAACAGTCTTGACGCCTTCAAGGGTGCATTGCAGGATATTAACCTGACAACTGCACCCTTGAGGCACCTCTAATAGACAACATACCCCACCCCCCAGCCCCCCTCCACATCCCATCCCTACCACACCCATATCATCCCCCAACATTAAATTGTACTTTTTCCCACCCACCCCATCCTAATTCCACATTCCCAAGCACACATACTCTTATTCCACTTCCAGATAACATGAAGCCAGCCATCCTGAAACCAACCACCCTCACTAGTACGTGATGCCCCAGTAGGGGTTTTGTACTACAAACCATCAGAATCAGAATCAGAATAAACTGTACGGAGGCCTAAACTGTAGCTCTGGCATATACACAGTTCATAGTTATACCATATGAACGCTAAGATCCTAGTGTCAATGATACACCTAAGCATTTTTAAGATACACCCTAATATATATTAATATTTAATCAATAAAGCCAACGCAAAGTTCACCAACCTTAATCATCCACAATGTAGGTCCGTGAATATACCGTCTTTTCCTTTTTCGTTTTCAAATTAGCGAACGAAAGACGAAAAACGAATTCCTTTTTCGTTTTTAAATTTGCGAACGAAAAACGAATTCGTTTTTCGTTTTTGCATTTAGGAAGCTTCGGCCACACAGCTACTTCGAGTAGCCCTTAAAAGTTGGTAGTTTCAGCGGGATACTGTGGTCGCACTGGCGGCGTTTTTAAAACAAACTCGCAGAACTTGCATCGCCATCGGCGATGTGGTATATCTAAGTACCTATTCATTACACTAAGTAGGTATTTAACGTTTGCTTAAATATTAGTTCAATGTGGGAGCTATATTTATTTGAAGATGTTATTCTAGCTTACAAGTTGTTTTTGCAATTTGTTAATTCAAATACATTTGTGTCCCTAGATCAGTAGATAGTAATTCGTGTAAGGCAATATTATAGAGTGCCATTTTTATTTTAGTTTGGATAAATGCTTCAATTTAGTTATAAGTCCAATTGTTCGAGAACATCTGTTTGCTATTTTTATCAATATGTTAATCCAGTCTAAATGTGCCATTAATGTAAAGCCCAGAATGTTAAACTGGTTATTTCTCTCAATATCTACACCATCAGTTGTTAATGTTAGTTCATCAATCTATTTATTAGGCATTTGTAAGAATTTTTTTTTTTATTAATATTTTAATGATAATGTATAATAATAACACAAGTTTTATTAGCAACTCAACTGAGTTTGATTGACATTATACAATAAAATACAATTAACGCATCTATATGTAGTTTTAGCCATATGTTTATTATATTTAGTTCTTTATTAATCAAATATTTAACATTCACTGTGTTTGTGTTATCTGTGAAAGCTTTAATTGTACTTGTATCATCAAGTATCATCAACATAAGTTATGCTGGCTTTTGGAAAATCATTGATATAATTATTGTAAATAACAATGTCCTTGGGGGACACCTTTTTTTATAGGTAACGTATACCATTGCACCATCTTACAGACTGCTTACAGTTAGTTGAATAGTATTGCTCTGAGCTCCATTCCAATGGCTCCTGGCTATCTCACTGATCGGTTTGCGTTAAACAATAGAGTACATGTTTGTCACACCTGCAACTGCACATATATCCCATTTCAGTTGTTAATAAGCATTCAGGTGATACTGGTTCATATTTTATTGGAAACATGAAATACAAAGATTAAAAATAATTGTAGTAAATCATTAGGCTTACAGTCAAATCCTTAATTATAATGAAATAAGATTATGTGCATTCATGGACATCCCAAAAGGCATGGCTAAACGATAGTCCAGATTCGACTGGCAAACTGCTCAAACTCATCCACCTCTACACAACAATGATAGTAATGTAAGGTAGTAGTTTGGATGCATGCATATATTCTTAATTATATTATAATTTGCATTGACAGGCTAATTAAGAGAAGATACATATCTTAATTAACATTTTAATGTCACTACCAACCACAATATGGCAGCACCAGTGGTGATGGATATTGTTACAGTAGTCTTTATTTTGTGAAACTTCATTTTCATGATTTATTGACCAAGTGTGGATTATAATTATATTTAAATAATTATAATCATCGATTAATAAGTTTTTCCAACGTTATGAGATAAACTATCTCTGTGACACTGTCACGTGTTTGACCAAGCCTTGGTACAGCAGCTGTGAGCTAGGCTGACTCGGGTTTCGAACAACAAGGAGGAGTCATTTAATGTTGGTAAGTGTCAACTTGTTCAATAATACTTTTAAGGTATTATTTCCTCTTTATAATTGTATCACATTGTAAAGTGGAAGACTGTGTATTAACTTAGCTAATTTTGTATGGATGTTTTAAGCAATTATTTAGTTATAAAGGTTTTTCCCATATATGGACAATTGCTTTGAACCAGCACCCCAGGATGCTGGAATTTACCCCCACTGGCTGCATGTAAACAGTAGGGGCGTCCTAATGAGTTTTAAAGTGTTTGTATCTTGCTGGTGATATGACTTGCATAGTCCATAGTTTTACTCATGTTTAGTGAGATACTGTGTTTTGTATTATGATACTTATAATCTACATTATTAGATTATCACACCATATTATGTATTTAGCAATAGTATGTGTTCTATGAAGCTAAGTGGTCAGTATCAGAAGCTACCCAGTGGTCACTAATGACTCCATGATTAATGGGGTTAGCTGGGTAGGGTGCAGGGCAAGTTCCCTAGAGGCTGACTGACACTTAACAACAAGCTGGGAGCCACCCTGGGAAGCTTAGCTAGAGTGTAAACACTGGCCAGGTTTGGGTCCAGACATTTAACAGGTCATTTTGTGTGTATCCTGTATAGTAAATTAGAACTGCATATATGATAACACGAAGTAGTATAAGTAGTATGGAATTGCAATATTTGTTTGAGTAATTATCTTATGTTCTGCTATAAATGACATGTTGCATCATGTTATTGCAGGAAGGAGCCAGACCTCACATGATTGACATATGATGTGAGAGTCATAGGAGTCTCTAGAGCAGTGTTGGGGTGAGCATGGTCATTATAGTTAGATTAGGTAATTATTGCATCTGTTCGATGCACAGACTGGTGTTTGTTAATTTTCCTACTTATGTATTCATGGTATAACTTGTCTTACCATTATATAACTTTATATTACAATATACTGGATTCATTATGTATTTTGTATGCATACTGTGTGACATGTGTTTATATACATCATATTGTATCTATGTATATTTGTATTGTTAGTACTAGACTGACACAATGTTTGTTTGTTTGTTTAGGTTTTATTTTAATTTTCGTCCAAATGTTAGTCCACAATAAAGAACTTATACAAGACTGGAGCCGATTTGTTGTTGTGCAATATCGGACCATCACAGTAATACCAACAATAAAATCTTATTGTCAGAGATAAAGTCCTTACTATGAGTACCACTACCACCACCACATAAATATTTATTAATTTAAGCAATCTACCAGCCAAATGTAAACAATCACTCAGGCATATCTATCATGAAATGCTTGCATGTGTGTACATCTTTCTTGAGAAACTGTTAAAATGTTATTTGTGCACTTACAAGTGTGACAATCGTGCACACTATTGTTTAACGCGAACGGATCAGTGAGATAGGCAGGAGCTATTGGAATGGCGCTCACAGCAATACATCTAACACAATAACATTAAACTAACCGTAAGCAGTCTGTAAGACTAGAAGAGGGGGAATTAGATACTTTACCTATAAAAACAGGCATCCCCCAAGAATAAATTTGAGGGTCATTGACATTGTTATTTACTATAATTATTTCAATGATTTTCCGAAATCCACCAAATTATGCTGATGATACTTAATGATACAAGTTCAATTAAAGCCTTCACATATGACAAAAACACAGTGAATGTTGAATATTTGATTAATAAAGAACTACATATAATAAATGTAAAGGTGTAGAATTGTGATAACATTATAATATTATAATACAGTGGTACAGGCTCCCAAAGGACTAGAGCGGCCGCTATTACATTCTGGTTACTGTAGCCTTCCTGGTAGGGAAGTTTTAAAAAAGGATGTGGGAGTAGCGCGTCATCTGTCACGCCAGGCTTTAAATGCCGGCCTGCAGCACATCCTCTACTTACAATAAAGTAGCCAATGTTAATAAAAAATACACAGGAATATACATGCTCGTAAATCCAACTGGGCTATCCGTAATTGTCCGTCAATGGAATTGAATATTTATTTTATTTTATAAAACATAGCTAATTTCAAAACCCAATGATAGCGACTATTTATTAGTGACAATAGGAGCCTCCTAAGCAAAATATTTTACAAACTAAATTGAAATAACTATTGCATCACATGGTTCCAAAATAAATACATCTACTCTCGATTTTGCCATTTATCGATTATCTATTTGTATCTATAGATAGATCTGTTACAATAATTTATCACAGAAGGTTGAATATAGTTTATTAAATTGTCGGAACATAAAACGCAGCGCCGAAACGACCAATATTCACTTATAGGTACTTAGATATACCACATCGCCGATGCTATTTCTACGCGTTTGTTTTCAAAACGCCGCTAGTGCGACCACAGTATTCCGCCGAAACTACCAACTTTTACCGGCTAACCGAAGTAGCTGTGTGGCCGAAGGTTCCTAAATGGAAAAACGAATTCGTTTTTTGTTTTTCTTACTTCACTTTTGAAAACGAAAAAGGAATTAGTTTTTCGTTCGCAAATTTGAAAACGAAAAAGGAAAAGACGGTATATACACGGACCAATGTAACATTTTACCCGCCGAATATGTTCCAAAGGCATTCATTGGTCGATATCAATGTCAACCGTAAACAAAATTAGTGTGCATAGCGAGAAAGGTGGTGGGAAACGCGCCGTTTTCACAGACCATGTGATCCAGTCAGATATTTCCGCGCCAAAAAGAAAACCTGCGCAGTTTCAGTCTGGCTCAGTGTTGCCAACTGTGCAGTTTTCTGGCGGAATGGGAGACTTTATAAATCAGTTTCAGGCTATGTTCGCCAGGTGGCGCCAGGCGTCACCGGGCCTAGAAGGTTCTTCACTTTTCATTTGTTTTTAATTTGTTTAATACAAATTATAACCATTATGTCGTAATTTGAAGACATGTATTTATAGCACGTCTGAAATGTGAACTGAGAAAACGTTATGGGAGAGTTACAGGAAGAAAATGGGAATTGTTTCAGCAAGCTGTAATGTCAATTTTTTTCTACACGTTTCACCCTTTAATGCTTTATGTTTATTTTTAATTAGCTCAACTTAGCCTCAAGTAGCATATAATTTAACGTTTCTAATTTTTTATTTTCTTATAGTAAATTTCACAGTTGTATTTATTATTATTAATATTAGCTTTAACACATAATAAATAGCTTTATATTTTATTGTACAGCGCTTTGAGCATATTTGGATATTACGCTTTATAAATAATAAATATTATTATTATTATATACTTTTTACCATTTATTAATTAATAGTTTACTAGTTCACAATATATTATTTATCTTAAATTACAATTGAAACAAATATTGGATAGCGGTAGTCATTATTATTATTAATTAGCTACTATGTATAATATTATATATTTATTTATTCTGTAATTGCTTATATGGCCTATAGGTATTTTATATACAACCTGAAATATTTATACACACGCATAGTTCTATTTCTTAACTACATTGACGTATACTATATAACTTACAACAATGCGATCTCTGATTAATTATAGTTTCTGTAGTTCAGTTTCCGTACAACAGTGATTTTGGTATACGTATTCATATGATTTTACTGGTACTTTCATTATATTTATTTCGTATAACTTGTTAACTACCATTGTAAACACTACTGAACAGAGTTTATACTTTCGATTTTAGTGTCTATAAATAAAGTGTCTTATTATTAGTAGTAGTAATTCATTAGAGCAACCACACTTTAAAAAGAAAGCTGTTACCTATATGCTGCACTTGAAGGATCAGTTGTTTGAATCCTACCTGTGATACAGCTACCATGGCAGATTAACTTGATTAGTACACCTTATCTCAGCATAATTCATGCAATTTAATACATTGTTCACGCAAACACGATTCGTTTCAGTTATTGTAGCATATGCATGACGTGATGAAACACCTAAATATGAACATGCTTTGCCTGAAGAGCGTGTGTAGCATTGTGTGAATATATATTACCATTCCATGGATTGATTAAAAGATTGCTATCTGCATATGACATGTCATCTCAGCTGTATACTATTTACGAAGTGTTGAGCCTATAGTGTACTGCGAGCAATAGACTATAACTATAGATACATGCAACTACAATTAATGTTTTGAGTGTTTCATTAAAATATTTATTGAAAGAAAATACAGCTAGACAATTGTTGACAATTCTGGTTTACAATTGATGAAATTTAACCAAGTGCCTTGCATATTACCGTATATTATTTTATATAATATGTATAAATGTATAAGCGTAATAATAATAATATATAAAACAATGATATATAATACATTTTGTTCTGCCATGGCATGGGCAATATACCAGGTACACAGCAGGACCTGATAAAAATCCGTCTGCAAAGAAGTCTTATTCTAACTCTCTTACATACGTGTTAAATGCTGTGGAAACAAATGAACATACGTCAAGCTAGAACGTAAAATTTATATAATTAAGTACCACGAATTTTGACTTGCTTTGAATATTCTGTATGCGACGCGCCCCTTCCCCCGCAGGCACAAATACAACGTGGCAGGTTACATGAAATAAAAGCCGTACTATTGACAGGAAATTTTCACAAGATTGCATCCGTCATAAATAATGTTTTCATTTTATAATCCGTCGGTTTGAAACGAGCCTTACACCACCCTTAACCCCCTGTAAGGCTTGTTATCAGTCACATTCGGTGTTGGCTTCTGTTATTTTCCGTCTGCCTCAGATCGACTAATTGCTATCATCCAAGCATTATATTTCCCTTTATATTTCGGGAAATATTGCTAAATTCGTGACCAAGAGAGCGAGGGGGTGTTGTGGTTACCACATCCGCCTCTGACGCCGGCGGTACGGATTCGATCCCCGGTACATTGGGGACTGCGTATCCCTCGTGAATCGGAGAATCACTTTAATGTCGGTCCCGTCCACAGAGTTAGATCATTAATCTTTCCCCTATAGACTAGAGTGATAAGCTGGCCCGCTGCACTGAAGCCACTGTGGACCACTGGCGATAATTCACTAGCACAGCCATAGCACGGCAGAATGTGCCGTACTCACTGGCAGGATATAGAATAGAACTGGGGTAGGAATCTAAATATTGGTCACTGTGGTTCCTCGGCTATGTGAATAATGATCCAGTGGGATGGGTTGTAGCCTCCAGCTTATATAGTCATTAGGGGAAGGGTTGTGAGCTGGAAATGAGTTTAACCTGAGGTCAATATCCCAGATGGCTACTCTGTCTCTGGCCAGTTCGCTGGTTGACACTGATGTGATCAACGTTAATCCATTTGGGGACATGCTGGCTACAATAGTCTTAGGTCTTAGGTTATTGACTCCAAACAGCCCAAACTTGGGCTAACGCAGGAGTTTGTAGTGATTCTTGTGCGCATGCGTTTGGTATTATGTTTGTTTGTTTGAGCTTGTTTGTTTGTTTGTTTGTTTGTTTGTTTGTTTGTTTGTTTGTTTGTTTGTTTGTTTTACAGGCAATTTAGGTGATTGGGTGTTGTGAAGGGGAGGTTCGTGATTGCTGCTTGAAAAGTTATTGGGTTATCTTTGTCATGGACAGCCATGACGTTGTTTGTATATTGTGACTTATTTATGGCGTTTAAAGAGTGGTGGCGCCACATGTTGGTTAAATTGGTGGTGATCGAGGGTAGAGGGCGCTGTGAGTTTTTAATTACCTGCGCGAGAGCGGGATTTGGTTGGCCGGTGTGGTCGCTAGGGGCAGCACCCGGACACTGTTTACATGACCACTAATTGGTCATCGTATTTAATTTGTCGGTACGATTTAGTGTTGCGTTAATATGTGTATGCATAATTATATTGTACGTTTCTTTCATGATGCAGGAAGAATTACCCAGTTATGTGCCTGTGGTGTACATTGTATCCTGACGCCGATTGTGGGCAAGTACTATGAGTGACTTTTTATATTCATTATAAGTGTCCTATTTTATTGATTGACTGTATGCAACTGTTTTGCGTTGGTGATATGGTTTTAAATGTGTTTTCCGATGGGGATGTAAGGACAAGGGTTAGTCCTATGTCGGACGGTATATATATTGTATATATATTTGCAGGTGAATGTTGTTCCTGTGTTCTATTGTATATATTTTGTGTGTAACGCATGTGTTGTGTTAATTGAGGTCCAAGTAACTAAACATCAGTGAGATGTATTTTCTTAATGACAATGTTAGTCTTGTGTTGGACTGTGTATATATTTGCTGGTGGATGTTGTTCCTGTGTTTTATTGTATATGTTTTGAATGTAACCCATATGTTGTATGGTTACAGGGTCTGCTTCTTTGTGATTCTATATGAATAAAGATTTGTGATACGGGAATCCAACGTTTCGAGTCCATCCATGACATCTTTTTTTAGGTAATATATTGTGGGATCATATTCCAGATGCGAATTGCTCGGGGGTAAAAGGAGAACGCTGAAGTGTTGATGCGGCACCTGGTGGCTATGTAATAGCCACGGTTTTTTGATGGTTTTAATAGGCCTGGTGGTGGTGTGATATTGATTATGTTATTTAAAATTTTGTAAAATGTCATGGCTTGTTTGATAATCCTGCGTTGCTCAAAAGTGGGCCATCCAAGGGTGGCTGTTAGGTCTGTTGTGACTGTTTGACGTCGATGGTCGTTTTTAACAAATCTGGCTGCACAGTGCTGTACCTTTTCAAGATGTTTGATTTGGATAGTGGTGTGTGGATTCCATATAGGAGAGGCATATTCAAGTTTTGGTCGGACTAGCATGTTATAGGCAGTTTCTTTTACATTAGGTTTGCATGGACCGAGGGTTCGTTGGATCATACCTAAGACTTTTGAAGATTTGGAAGTTATGTCAGTGATATGATTCGTCCAGGTTAGTTTAGTATCTAATTGTATTCCAAGATATGGGTGGCTGGAGACTGTGGAGAGTGGCACACCACAGAGGGAATACGAATGTAGTCTGGGTTTTGTTTGTTATTGGGAGATGCATACATTTAGGGATGTTAAACTCCATTTGTTGGACCATGATTGTAGTTGGATCAGGTCGGATTGGAGGATGTTGTTATCTGTTTCAGATTTGATTTTGCGATAGATGATGCTGTCATCAGCAAAGAGCCGTATTGGAGATTGAATGTTGTTGTTTATGTCATTTATATATAGTAGAAAAAGAACTGGTCCTAGAACTGTGCCCTGTGGTACTCCAGATGTAGCGCATGTGTTATTCGATAGGAATCCATTGACTGAAACTCTCTGTTTACGGTGTGAAAGAAATGCTTTTATCCAGTTTTTTGTGTTTCCAGTTATTCCATAGAAGGCTAATTTTGATAAGAAGCGTTTATGAGGGACTTTGTCAAAGGCTTTGGCGAAATCAAGCAGAATGGCATCTATCTGTGTCTTGTTATCTATAGCTGTTATCCAGTCATGGACTGTCTCGATGAGTTGAGACTCACAAGACAGCGCTGACTGAAAACCGTGTTGGAAGTGGAGTATGATGTTGTGTTTGTGTAAGTGTTTCCACATGTTGCTAAGGATAATGTGCTCCATAATTTTACAGAGGATACATGTTAATGAAATGGGTCTGTAATTGGCAGGGTCTGATTTGAGGTTCTTTTTGTGTATTGGTGTTACTAATGCCTGGAGCCAGTCATCTGGAAGTTTGGAAGTGTTGTATGACTGCTGAAAAATGTGTGTGATAATTGGGGCTATTTCTGCTGCAGTCTCTTTGAGGACTCTAGCAGGTAGTTCATCTGGGCCTGTAGCTTTATTATGATTTAGGTTTTTCAATTGCTTACCTACTCCGTCTATCCCAATTTCGAGGAAGTGGATATCGGCGTAGACGGATGGAGCCAGTTGGGGGATGGGGTAGATTTCTGGGGTAAACACGGAGCTGAATTGGTTGTTAAGGGTATTTGCCTTATCGCGATCATTTGTGATTATTTGGCCATTTATTTGTAATGTAGGGACGCCAGTGCATTCTCGTTTGTTTGCTTTGATAAATGACCAGAATTGTTTTGGGTTTGTTTTTAGACTTTCTCCAATGTGATTATTTAGGTAGTCTGTGTATGATTTGGCTGCAGCTTTACTGGCTTGTCTTCTGAGTTCCCTAAACTTTTCCCAGTCTCTGTTACGCCCAGTTTGTTTTGCCTTTTTTTGGCTTTTGTTGCGTTTTCTTTGCATTCTTATTATTTCACGTGTAATCCAAGGAAGGTGCACTTTTGCTTTGGTACTTAGGCTAGGAATATTGCGGTCAACTAACGAAGATTTTCACTGATGTCTTTTGAGTTTGGGTTCATGTGGAAGTATGTTGTTGTTAGTTGATTTATATCATCCTTAAGTTGATCCCAGTTTGTAGATTTGTATTGGAAGATTTTTAGTGGTGGTTTGCTGTTACGGACAGGGTTTAGGTTTACATTAAAGGTCACAGCTTCATGGTCACTCATGCCAGGGGTGGTGTGAGTATTATTTACGATTATTGATGGGTTTGAGGTGAGTATAAGGTCAAGGATGTTGCCAGAGTCAATTCGTGTGGGATTGTTGATCATGTTTTGTAGGCTAAATTCATTAATAATTTCTAGAAGTTTGTTGTGTTTGCTGGCTGTTCTAATGTTAGTGATTTGCTGTTTACTCCAGTTGATATCGGGAAGGTTGAAGTCTCCAGCTATGACTACATTTGGTGGGGTTTTATGTGTTCTATATAGTTTTGTCAGAGATTCGTGCAAGGCTTCAAGCGATTGGAGATGGTCATAAGGGGGTCGGTAATAGGAGGCAAAATAAATGGATTTATTTCGTGTAAAATGAATTTTTGTCCATACTATTTCACAGTTTGAGTCTAGGTTGGTAAGTGGCTCGGCAACAATGTCATTTCGAAAGGCTATGAGGACACCACCTCCATGGATGCTTCTGTCTTTTCGGATGGCGTTATGGTTGGGTGGTAGAAATGAGTAGGTAGGGTAGTTTTCGTCTATTTTGGTTTCAACTAGGAACATGATGTCTGGATTATTTGACTGGATGGTTGTTTTTAATTGGGCTATCTTAATGATGCTTTTGACACTGTTGGTGTTGATCAGAATTGCATTAAGTGTGTTTCGTTTGGTTTTCTTCCTACGTTCAGGGGTTGAAGTGATTTGGGGGTTCGGTCCGAAAGTTAGATCACTAGTTTGGGATGTGTTATTTGTGTTTGTTCTGTCAATGAGGCTGTTAAGTTGTGTAGGGTCAACATGATTAGTGGTCTGAATTTCGGAGATGGGGCCTGGATTTAATTGGATGTCTCCTGATAGAATGATGCACAAAAGTAGGGTGAATGTTGATGCTGTCTTATTTGACCTGGGTCTGTATGGTGGTGGAGTGGTAGGTAATCGAGTAGAACTGTTTGATCTCAGACATTTTAGCTGTGCGATGGTTTTCCATATGGGACTGTATATGTAGTGTGACGTGATAGAGTTTGTGTTTCCTTTGCTGGTTTTGTTGTTGATGTGGTAGATCTCGGTTATGTTGTTATGAGAGCATTTCAGTGGGTGATTAAGTCTACAGGTGGCGTACAGACATGCAATCATGAACAAAGAATATTTGAAGGTGCATTTTAAATGGGTATGGTGCAAGGAACCGGCCATATCAACACTGGGCAAGATGTTTTTTGTGTGTGTGTGTGTGTGTTTGGGGAATACACCGGTTTATGTGAGAAAAGAGTTTACACTAGCTAATCATTTGCATCTACAATCCAATTTTTCACCTTAGTGGTTACCTCAGAAAGTGGTCTTAAAGTGGGAAAATCTAGCTAAATCACCGACACCATGAACCGGCCCATCTTGGACCTTGCAACCAATCACAACCCAGCAGTTTGGAAAAGTAATACGTCAGAGAGTCGTCTGCTGGTTTAGCTAGCTGTCATAACAGAGAGCCAAGCGGTACGCTAAAAGTTGCCTTACGTCGGTTTACCACGAAATCGCGACAGCAATATGCCACACTGTTCCTCATACGCTTATGGTAACAGTACAGTGAAAGACAGTATCACTAAGATGTCTTCTTGTTAACCTTTGAATCGAGCAGAACTGAAACAGTGTTTCGGTGGATTCGTTGGGACAGTCACAGACACAGCGCCGATCCAAGACGACCCAATTTGATTGACCTAACCATCAAAACGACCACCAACAGCCGCCAAACTTATCCTAACGTATGTTACATACACTACGTTATAAAATAAAATCACTTGCATTCCTCTAACGAAGAAAATCCATAAAACAAACGCGCTGATGTCGACGGCAATTTCGATGACCGCTGGCCGGTACCGTAAAATCGCAAAAATAAGTTGGCCTTACACAAAATGCCATTAGACGGCACGTTTGTGCGCGCGAATATTGATAAACTTTACTTACTGCATTCGCATGCGCAAAATAGTTTAATGAATTGTAAATAATATAGTAATAATTAATTATTATCATCACTATGATTTGCAGGAAATTATAAGTTTTATTATAATATAGTATTTTATTTATATAGCGTTACATCCATAATTGGTTGTGGCGCTTCACAACATACTGCTATTAAAAATACAATAAGAAGAGTACTACCCAAAGATAATATTTCAAAATAAATAATGAAAATATGTGTGTCTATGTAATTAACAAAGTGACCTATCAGTATTAAAAAGAACCCATACAAATTCCATAACAACAATAGTGGTAAATTAATGTAAAGGTAATAAATAATTAAGATTGTAAAATAATTTTTATTCAGCACATACACACAGTATACATAAGAAAATATTATTGAAGCTATACATTTTTCTACTCATGAATTACATTTCCACCACCAGATATGTAATAATAATTATTTTTGGACAAAACACTGTATTAATTATCGGGACAATAAATCACTGAAATTTAAGCAGAATATGAATATAATATGGGAAATATATGATGGTAGAAAAAGAAGGTTTTGGAGCATTCAAAAATAATAATATGTTATTGTTTCGTTATCATTGTTAAAAACATCGTTTATATAATATAAGCTTGCATGCTTGCAGTACACGCGGGATGTTTATAGAAATATTCTGAAAATTAACAATGTGCCATCATCGAACAACACGTAATTTTATGCAAACACATGCATTTTTTTTTAAATATTACCTGTGGGTAGCATTCTTCTTATTGCATATATTTTAATAACATCATATTGGGAAGCGCCACAAACACTTATGGATTTGGCGCTATAAGAAAAAAAATATTATAATTATATTATAAGAAAACTTAACATTTTCTGAAGATCTTTGTAATGATAACAATTAATTATTACTTGATTAATTAAACTATTTCGCGCGTGCGAATGCAGTAAATAAAGTTTATAAATATTCGCGTGCACCACCGCGCCGCCTAACGTTATTTTGTGTAAATCTAACTTTTATAGCGATGTTACGGTAACCGAAGAGCCTGAGTTGCCGACGGGATCTGCGATCGAGTTACTTTTGTGAATTTTCTTCGTTAGAGGAATGCAAGTGATTTTATAACATAGTGTATGTATATGTATGTAAGACAAGTGATGAGAAGTTTGGTTTGACGGCTGCTGGCGGTCGTTTTCATGGTTAGGTCGGACAGTACATGTCATTGTTGACACCAGTTGATGCCGTGTCTGCCTCTGGACTGGTTGTTTCTCTTCTCGTCATTTCAATTTCCCTTGGGTCTTCACCACCATGCACATCTGGTCTGTCTGACAACACAGGAAATCTATATCCAGCCACTTCTGAATCCGTGCTATTTCCGTCAGACGAAGAATCAGAAAATCCATGTTATTATTTACGCTCTTTTCTTTTGTGAGCGCAAAGTCCGCCACCCGACGGAGTTGCCAAGAAGTATATTACGACAACCACTGGCCTATCAGTGGCGGCGAGTCTCATACGTCACTGTTTTTCTAAAATGGCGTTTTCCATAGACTTTCTATAGATATATGTTCTACAATTTTTTCCTGCTAAACCGCTGACGTTAAAAATGTGATTGGGGTTGGAAATTGTTAGTTTTTCTTAGCTCTATTAGGCCCATATCACCAAACCGTGGCCTTTGTTTTCCCTTTAATGGTTGAAAGTTGGGTAGAGTTAACAATCTATATGACGCTTGACCGAGTTGGTTTGGGGATGATTTTGCTTTGCGCGATTTTGTTTGTTGTTATTCTGTAGATATTACGTTATTTATGTCATTAACATTAATATTTGTATATCAGCTTGGTTAATACATTTTTTATTGTAGATATGGGCGTAGCTAGCAATATTAGATGTTACTTAGCTGTTTAGTAGGTTGGGTTCGTGCGTCTTTGGCGTCTTTCGTTATTTATGTGTATCCAAGATGGCGGCTTGGCGGGAAATCCGTGGGATGTTCCAAAGTAGCTTTTAGCGGTTATTGCAGCGTTGCATCGTATTTCTAGTTGGCAAGGTGTGTTTAGTAGAACATTCCCAATTGGTGGTGGATGTTCTAGATTCCGATCTTTAGTGTAAATATGCCTTTGCTAAAAAAAAATTGGCCAACCGTTGTCAAGTTTGTTTGTAACCTCACGCATGCGCACAGCCTTTGTGAACTAGCAAGTATGGTTATTTCCTGTGTAGCGTACAACTGTACCAACCGACAGAAAACAGGATCCAGAGTCTCTTTCCACAGGTGAGATTCTGAGTTATACAATATATAGCTTAGGTTATAGTCTGCGAACATATTTATGTTCCACTGCCATTACTTTAGGAAATGAATAGTTTTAAGACATTACAGTCATATGAAAATTGATCAACAATAATACATGTTGGATGAATTATGTACCAAATCGATTTTTAATAATATTACAGTGCATAGTCGTAGTGTGACATATTTTATATTAATCTAATAGCCTAATTATAATATGGTACTATTTTATGACTACTAATTACTGATAATGGGTACTGCCTTCTGCAGATTCCCAGATGAAAAGAAAAGACCTGAATGCCGAGCAAAGTGAAAGGGAAACTGGACATTTTAAGGAAACCTGTTACCATGACATCCCTGCTGTTTTGTTGTAGCTTGTCTAATTTTATTTATTTATTGTTATTACTATTGCCACTATCTTAATATTACTACTTTTATACCTTTTCTACTACTGTTGTTGCTAGTAATGTTGGCAGCTCTGTTTTGTTGTTGTTTTCCCTATTCTCTGATCCACTTTGCATGGTCTGTTTTTAATCTGTAAAATTGTAATTGATTATATAGGTGTGGGTGTTCTCTCCAATGTCTTTGGAGGACGGACTTCAGTTGGTTGATTTTTAAATGACTTTTTTGTAAAACACCACAACAATTGTGGATCTGGTAGAACAACAAATTAAATAGTACTAAGCTGTACTCACCCCTCACACAGCGAGACACTGTATACTAAGTATAAGCCTGTTGATTTGTTTCATACTGGCACATCAGAGAGGCAAATGTTTGAACACATTGTACACAATTAAACAACACTGGCTAACTGATGTCTGTAAATAAATAACGTGATAATTATGTAGAAAACTTGGTGCAGTCCTATGTATATACATAGTCCGATATACATAATACAGGGACTGCAGTTGCCTTTCTGCCGTGCTGTAGCCTGGCTGTCACCAGCCGTGTTGACTTCAAAGTATCATTTGTCAACTGATAGCGACCAAGCTATCTTGTCGTTAGCCCAAGAGTGGGCTGTTTGGAGTTAATAACCTGAGAACCAGAACAGGCATTTATAATCCGTTTTAAGTTACTTGTTTTGAAGAAAAAAAACGGAAGTAGCCAAGCAGGCCCGGTATCTAGCGGATAACTGTATAAACTATAAAGTTGCAGTTGTTGTTTTTTTGGGTTTCTTCTTGTGCACACATGCCGCTATTTTGGGCTAGTTTCAAAACTGGTGGTTTTGATGTCATCTGTTACATTAAGAGCAATCATATTCTATGTTTCATAATAGATACTGTGAACTACCAATTGAAAGCCTCCTAATCTAATGTTTTTGATTCCAGTCTGGCTGTCGCACTTACATTTTTCCGGTCGTTAAAAACGTTCCGATTGACGTTTCTGCGCATGCGCAATAAATGTAAAATCGCCAATGTCCAGCAAAACGACAATCGATTTTCGATATAAATGCCAGGGGCCGTTCGGTAATTCTCATGTGATGATTACTGTGAAGAGTTTCTTAAAATGTCGTTCAATAGAATAAAATAGTACGTTTTTTATAAATCACTGTCACGGATTATGGCACAATACAGTCACGTGATTTACGCTTGCTATCAAAATATGCCTCAAAACATGTTTGCCTCGTGTTAATTTGCGACAAATAACTTACCTGAGAGGTTATATACATCCTAACGAACAACTCGTAGTATTTATGCCATAAATATTTTGTCTTTTCGCTGTACAGTGATGATTTTACATATATCGCGCATGCGCAGAAACGTCAATCGGAACGTTTATAACGCCGGAAAAATGTAAGCGCTACACCGCTACTGATTACATCAATACTGCTCTTTTCTTCCTAGCGCTACGTGTAGTAAAGGGAAACAAAAGTTAATATAAAGTATAACTTCCAACAACAATCATATTTTAACGTCACTGGTTTACCAGGAAAAAATGCAGAACACATAGAATGTACTGCACCTATCACCAAATAAAAGGCACAATCTCAAACAAATTATTGTAAAATCATATTCAGAGATTTGCCTATTAAGAAATTGTTATTCTTGCTTGATGAACAGTATTAATTAATAACTGTATAATTTCTCACGTCAACATTTATTAAACTAGATTATATATAGTAATACACTTTTTGTATAGTATAAGTAGTATCATTAGATACATATTACTCTTTTCTTAGTATTAGCGTTATTATGATATTGTTATTAACTAAATTATTATTATGTACACCATGTACTGTTAGAGGTAGACAGTATTTTGTAATTTTAATGGGCGTCCAGTTGCATCAACTATTTTAGTTATTACTGACGTCCTGGCATTAATTATTAACAAATGTTCTGTGTCTGTTGTATTGTGTTGTATATAATGCGAAATAAAATTTCAAGTTTCAAATAGCCATAGAATGTCTATAGACTACGCCATTTTAGAAACAAAATGACGTAGTTAAGTCTTCTTGGTCGGCGTGAACTGTGCATGCGTATTATAATATGTTACTTTCTGACCTAACCACGAAAACGACCTCCAACAGCCGCCAATCTTCTCCCCACATTTCTTACATACATAAACATACATTACATTACAAAAAAATCACTTGTATTTCTGTAACGAAGAAAATTCACAACAAAAGAAACGAGCAAATCTAGACGGACGGCAACTCCACTACTTCGACTACCGTAAACTCGCTATCATAAGGTAGCTAGCTTTACACAAAATACCGCTAGATGGCGCGTTTGTGCGCGCAAACATTCATAAACCTTACTGCATACGCACGCGCGAATTTTATTAGTTTAATTAATTATAAATAATATCATAATAATTAGCAGCATCACTATGGTCTCCAGAAAATGTTAAACGGCAAACTAAAGCAACGCTTTGTTGATATGGGCCTCATAGAGTTGATAAAAAGTAACAATTTAATATAAAATATATAATTTTAATAGTTTATTTATATAGCGCCAAATCCATAATTGTTTGTGGCGCTTCACAACATACTTTTATTAAAGTATATGCAATAAGAAGAATGCTACCAACAGGTAATATTTAAAAATAAATATTTAAAAAAATATTCCTGTTTAAATTTTAGTCACTTATTGTTCAGATAACTAATAAAGTGTTTTGTCCAAACATTATTATTATTTCATATTTGGTGGTGGACATGTCATTCATAAGTAGAACAAATAGCTTCAGTAATATTTTCTTATGCATAATGGTTGTGTATGTGCTGAATGAAAATTATTGTTACGTCGTATTTATTTTACTATTTTAATTATTTATTACTATTAACCATACCTTTACATTCATTTATCACAATTATTGTTATGGAATTCGTATGTTTATTTATGACTGATAGGTCACTTTAGTTAATTATATAGACACATGTATTTTCATTATTTATTTTTAAATATTATCTGTCGGTAGTTTTCTCTTTATTGTATTTTAATAGCATTATGTTGTGAAGCGCCACAAACAGTTATGGATGTGGCGCTATATAAATAAAATATTATTATATTATCATAACACTTATAATTTCCTGCAAATCATAGTGATAATAATAGTTAATTTATTATTATTATTATGTTAGTTATAAGTAATTAAACTATTTCGCGCGTGCGAATGCATTAAGGTTTTTTTAATATTCGCACGCAGAAACGTGCCGTCTAGCGGTAATTTGTGTAAAGCTAACTTTTTATAGCGATTTTACGGTACCGCTGGGCGGCTGAAGAAGTTGTACTCGATATCTGCACTCGATATTATGGTTCAAAGGGGCGTGAGGCAAGGGGATCCCTTATCTCCGGTGCTGTTCAATTCGGTAGTCGACCTTGCACTTCGACAGATTGATCAGAAGATAGGAATCAGTGTAGGGACGGAAAAACTTTCTTGCCTCGCATTCGCCGATGACCTCGTGTTACTAGCGACTACCCCAAAAGGGCTGCAGACACAGTTTGAGAGAATCGAGCTGGCTCTAGGTGAGTGTGGTTTGGACCTGAATGCGGCGAAATCGGCGACGATTCGCATCGATGTCAGTGGGAAATCGAAACAGTGGGTTTGTAATCCGACCGGCTTCCTTCGTACGAAGGAAGGCCAAGTGATGAGAGCACTTAAGGTCACGGAAGATTATAAATACCTTGGTAATGCGATCAGCAGCGCGAGCCGCACTAAGGGCTCGACGGTGCAGGAATTGCAGCGCGGTATAGCGGAGCTCTCGAGAGCTCCGTTGAAGGCGGAACAGAGATTGTTCATTCTGCGAACGAATCTCATTCCGAGCTTGTATCATACAGCGGTACTCGGTTGTATATATAAGAAAACGCTAAAATTCCTTGATCAAATTACCAGAGCGGCGGTGCGCTCCTGGCTTCGGTTACCACACGACGTGCCTCTCGGCTATTTCCACGCGCACTCTGGAGACGGAGGCCTCGACGTTCCTCCCCTTTCTCTGACCATTCCTCTCTTAAGAACTAAACGAATGGGGAGGCTGGTTGCCTCAAGTGATCCCATTGCCCGAGCGGTGGCCGGACTGCCGATCTTCGCGCGCGAGCGAAGACGCTGGTCCCAGCCGCTCGCGGCGTTTGGTGTCAGCATAAGAGATCGAACAGGGGTACGAAAGGCTATGGGACTCGGCTTACATATGTCTGTTGACGGACGCGGCCTCACAGGCAGCCTTGAGACGGGCTTTGTGAACAAATGGATGGTGTCGGGTGGTCCACTGCTGTCTGGGCACAGTTTCATAAACTGTGTCCGACTAAAGTGCAATCTCCCGTACACCAAAGCTCGGGCCGCTCGTGGCCGCCCTGATAAGCCTGTAGAATGCGACGCCTGCCACAGTCGTGAGACTCTGGCGCACATCTTGCAAACCTGTCCTCGAACGCATAAACCGCGGATCGAACGCCACGACCGCGTAAATAAGTATCTAACGGAGGTAGTTCGGAAAAGCGGCTTCACCACGCGCGTGGAGCCCGCGATTCCAACGCCGGCCGGGATACGGTACCCAGATCTCGTGATTTGGAAGAATGGGCTCTGTGTTGTAGTTGACACGACCATTGTATCTGACCACAAACCCCCTGACGACGCGCACGAGCGCAAAGTCAAATACTACGATCAGCCCGCGATACGGGACTGGTGCGAACTGGTATCTGGGGTCGCCGCTGACGAAGTGAAATTCTCAGCGTGCGTGCTAACGTGGCGCGGAGTCCCGTCCCAACGCTCGGTACGGGAACTCCGCACTCTCGGTGTAACTAAGGCTAATTGGGTGTTACTAAGTGTGAAGACTCTAGAGGGTAGACATGCGTCCTACTCTCATTTCACGAAAGCGACCGTCGCTTTCTGAAGCCATCTATGAAGGCGCGCCATCCGCACGGCAATGCGGATGGTCGGAGTATATACTGCGAGGCCGTTCCTCATCGTCTTGCTCTCGGAGACGGAAAATAAACTGAGATAATTTGAGTACCAATGTCGTCCCATGTTCCCGCCCGGCGGGGGTCGCGGCGCGGAACGCACTCACGTGCTGGTTTTACGGTGTGTGACTCGGGTTCAGAGTCACAGCCACGGGTTACGGGTTACCATTTGCCACATACGCTAGTCCATAGCACGCCCCCGGCGGCGTGTGTGGGACAGTGAGTCTCTCGTTATCCGTGATGATTTGAGCCCGTCGTTGCTAACTTGTACTTTCGGTAGCGTGAAGTCGTGTCGAATCGCGATTGTAACGCCGGTCTCGGGTACAGGGTCATTTGACAATGGGCTTAAGCTGTTAGTATATCGAGTGCAATTATGATTATGTGCATTTCGACAATTTGCTAGATGTAAGTGCTTACCGAACTGTTGTGAAACCACAACGTACAGCAATGTAACATTTGTATTTTTTCACGAGCAATAATCCGTTATAGTTTTATTATTTATTGTTTTAACACCCATTATTACATATATGTAAATCTGCCATCCGAGCAGTATTATTGATATCCCTCCATATGAGTATATTGCTAAAATGATTACAATAATATATAATTATTAACAAAACTTCCCCCAATCGCTTTAGTTTATTTTAATCAGTCGGAAACTGCAATTGTCATAAGTTGTTAGAATATAATTCTTATGTCCTGTCTCCAATCAGATCAGCTCCAGTCGTACGGAGTCTCGCCATATATCGTGACACCTTCACAAGCACTAGTCTGGTGTAAGGCCGCCCTGTTGGCAACATTGGCAGAGCATTAAACTACCAGGGGCTAAAATTGTTGTTCATGGAGCCTGTGTAATCGAGGCTAGCACACAGAAGGTCCTCTATCCTCTTATGCCCAGGCTCTGTGAGGTAGCAGCTCTTTTAACCCCTGACATCCGGCTGGTAGATAAATGTTCTGCCAAAGTTGCCACCAGGGCGGCCTTACCCCAGAATAGAGTAGAGACGCTGTAGGTCACCAAATAAAAATACGACCCATTTGAATAACTAAACCATCGTAAATAATACCATACTGTCGTTTTAGTGATATTAAATGTGTAGTATTTAAGGCTGAGTGAACGACGTAAAGACTGCTGTCTCGGTTCAGCAGCAGATCCGGTCCATGCTAACAAGTAGGCCTAGCGGCTTCTTGCTAACCAGTGTCGTACAAGTAAACCACCTAATCTCAGCCTTGTCAAAAGTACCTTCAACCTAACCCTAACCCAAACCTAAACCCTAACACCAAATCTAAACCTAATTCCAGATAAAAGCAACAACATACGTTGTACGTGATAATTTAGCAGTGAACAATTTGTGTGGTTGCTGGTTCCGTTTGTCAAGTAGGCGTTCGTTGTGGATATATATGTTTATTATAAATAAGCCGTGGCTAGGAAGACGGTCGCTTAGGACGAGTGGTCGCTCATGACAGAGATCGGACAAAACAGGTTTTACTGTATTTGCTAGATTTATTAGTATTATTAGGTGTTTTGTGGCTAATAGGTAATTTTAGTTAATTATAAAAACACCTGCATTTAATTTTATTTTAAAATGTTACAAGTTGGTAGTATTCTTCTTTTTGCATATTTTTAATAGCAACATGTTGTGAATCGCCATAAAGAATTATGGATTTGGTGCTATATGAAATAAAATATTATTATTATATTTATAATTTCCTGCAGATCATAGTGATGATAATGATTAATTATTATTATATTATTTATAATTAATTAAATTATTTCGCGCGTGCGAAGGCTGTAAGTAAAGTTTATTAATATTCGCGCGCACACATAAATACCTCGTACTGTGCGTTTGGATATTTTTTTTGTTAGCTAAAGTCCAAATTATAGACGATTCCTGGGCGTGGTTTCCCACTAGGTCAAGATGCTTTAAAAGAAGCGGACTGGAATATCGAGGAGGACGGCACGATTAATACCGAAAGAGAGACATTGGCGCTCTCCACAGGAAATTATGAAAACGTTTCCCCAATTTTGAATAACTAAATTTCGGCAACTGTATGTCACGGCGATATACAGTTTGCTTTATTTGATTAGACTTCAAAAACCCGGCCATGATTTAAATGTTAACGGTGAGAGAGAGAAGCGAGTGATGTCACACCTGCGTTGTTGTGCTTGTAAATGACGCTGTTATCGTAATAAAAGCAAACGCCGATTGCGAACATGGAAACACGTGTTTGTCTTATTGACAAATGTACAGACCCTTAGCCGTGAGGGAGCAAGCAACAACATGACGAACGACACGGCTTGGCGAGCGACGTGTCAACACATTGTGAGGTAAGACTCCATTGCGTTGCGCCCAAATTACCGATGACGGGGAGAGAACGACCATACAGTGGGCTATTTATTTTTGAAAATCGTGAGGACAACCTAGTACCAATATTTCTGCCGCTGGTCAGGGCACATTTTGCTGCGTCGTGCCTGAACAAATTTGAACTGTTATTATGATTATTTTATATATTGTAAACATTTCGTTAAATTAGCCAAACAGATTCAGTTATGTCCACGATTTCATGCGAATAGTATGTTATCGAATGATTCATTGATATATATATATATATATATATATATATACCATTTTTTCTCACAAAATTGATTACACGATGTTTGAAGATTCATAAAAGAGGCAACATACCATGAGTTATTAGTACCATTAAATATAACGTATACCATAAAGTATATTTTCATGGGATGCACAAACTTATCCACCTTAGTTTCTTCGCGCACTCAACCAATTGTCGACGACCTTTGCGGTGCCCTTGACTATGAGAATGCTTATACCACTGGTTTTGTTGTGCTATCGCGCTTATTTTTTTCCGGTCGTCATAAACTTTCCGATTGTCGTTTCTGCGCATGCGCGATAAATATAAAAATCATCAATGTGCAGCGAAACGACAAAACATTTTTGGTATAAATGCCACGGGTTGTTCGTTAACTCTCCTGTGATGATTACTGTGAAGAGTTGCTTAAAATGTCGTTCAATACAATAAAATATTACGTTTGTTTAAATAACTGTCACGGATTATGGCGCACTACAGTCACTTGATTTATGGTTTGTATCAAAACATGCCTCAAAACGTGTTTGCCTCGTTTAATTTGCGACAAAAAACTTTGCTGAGAGGTCATATACGTCCTAACGAACAACCCGTAGTATTCATATAATAAATGCTTTGTCCTTTCGCTGCACATTGATGATTTTACATGCGCATGCGCAGAAACGCCAATCGGAAGGTTTTTATATTTATAACGCCGGAAAATGTAAGCGCTACAGCGCCACTAAACTCGCTTTTTGTGATGTGATGTGATGTGATGTGATGTGATGTGATGTGATGTGATGTGATGTGATGTGATGTGATGTGATGTGATGTGATGTGATGTGATGTGATGTGATGTGATGTGATGTGATGTGATGTGATGTGATGTGATGTGATGTGATGTGATGTGATGTGATGTGATGTGATGTGATGTGATGTGATGTGATGTGATGTGATGTGATGTGATGTGATGTGATGTGATGTGATGTGATGTGATGTGATGTGATGTGATGTGATGTGATGTGATGTGATGTGATGTGATGTGATGTGATGTGATGTGATGTGATGTGATGTGATGTGATGTGATGTGATGTGATGTGATGTGATGTGATGTGATGTGATGTGATGTGATGTGATGTGATGTGATGTGATGTGATGTGATGTGATGTGATGTGATGTGATGTGATGTGATGTGATGTGATGTGATGTGATGTGATGTGATGTGATGTGATGTGATGTGATGTGATGTGATGTGATATGGTGTTGTGTTGTGTTGTGTTGTGTTGTGTTGTGTTGTGTTGTGTTGTGTTGTGTTGTGTTGTGTTGTGTTGTGTTGTGTTGTGTTGTGTTGTGTTGTGTTGTGTTGTGTTGTGTTGTGTTGTGTTGTGTTGTGTTGTGTTGTGTTGTGTTGTGTTGTGTTGTGTTGTGTTGTGTTGTGTTGTGTTGTGTTGTGTTGTGTTGTGTTGTGTTGTGTTGTGTTGTGTTGTGTTGTGTTGTGTTGTGTTGTGTTGTGTTGTGTTGTGTTGTGTTGTGTTGTGTTGTGTTGTGTTGTGTTGTGTGTGTGAGAGTGTGTGTGTGATTGTTTTGTTGTTGTTGAGGAACTGAGGAAATAACTTACCTGGATCGCCAGCTGTAACGGAGGCAGCCACCAGTAGCGCTGTGAGGATGATGAGCCTCCACCCACCACCAGGCTCCATCTTCACGTCTGCAAGACGGACTACCACTGTCACGTGTTCGTGTCGTGGGCAGTGACGGTGGAACCTCTGTGAAGTAACAGAACATCTTCAAGTGAGTAGGAACACATAAAGTAAACAAGACAACATCCTAGTTTCTGTGCATTCAATAAAGTATTGTAAAAACTACTTTGAATATATATTAAAATAATGCGAAAGACAAAAAAAGTATTATACCTGTAGAGTAGAGAGGGGCAAAGAGCACCCCGTGGGGCAAAACACACCCCACCTAAATCGTAAGATATACGTTTTAGCGGCCCTATCTACCGATTTGTGGAAGCACTATGCCGCTCAAACCATCTTGCTGGAAATTATTTCAGGAAACACCGAAATTGAAGTAAGTTACACAAATTAGCATTAAGGGAACAGCTTTAGGGGTTCTCAGTAACTATACTTGTTATGTAGCCAATTATTCAATTAGTTACATGAAAAAATAGTTTCGTATACTAGTAAAGACGCAATGCGGTTTTTGCCGGCGATAATGCCAAGTAGGTCATTTTTTTAAATTATGATGATGCAATGATTTTTGGGCAAAGCGCATCCCTCCTACGTTGGGCAAAGTGCACCCGATTATTTAACTTTTAGAAATTGTTTATGAACTATTACCCTGGTAATGTTAAATGCTGCAGTAACATATAATGCTACTTACTGATCATTACACATTGTATAACAGTATTGTGTGCATTTAACTTTGGTGTCTTGCAGACATGTTTCGGAAATTTAAATAAAAAACAACAATGGCGTCCTATTCTGACCATTGGATGAACGATGCATTCGCTGCGGTTAAAGGGGGAAGATTTATGAGAGGAGCCGTTTCAAATTAGGACCTACGACATTCCAAAAACACTTCTGTTGAGGCACTCTCGGGGCGAGGTAGCTTAACCTGGACAGTGCCTGGGAAGAAAACACCCCGCTTGATGTAATCACACAACCCACGGTGACATTGAGCCCGCCTCAACCAAACAAAGAACGCCCAGTGACCAGTACTATATATCGCACAGCCAACATGTTGATCTCCTCGCCACATAAGATGCTTACAGACAACATTTCGGGGGGGGGGTGGATGATGAAGAATGACGAATAGTGGCCGTGTATCGTGTGTTGCGAAGCTTTCAGTCGGAGCAGGGAGAAATGGACAGTGTCCAGATTGTAGCAGACACGATGATTGTACCACTTGTGGTCACTATTACACCAGCCACAATTGCGATTCTGAATAATTGAAGGTGGAGTAAGACTGCCCATAAAACAATGCACATATAATGAACCAAATAATAATAATAATAATAATAATAATTAGTTAACTTCTATTGCGCCTATATCCTTAGAAACCAAGCTCAGAGGCGCATCAAAACAAAAAGGATTAATCGATCTCATAGTCGGTAAACAAATCAAGTTGTCATCAGATTGATTGATGCGCCAGGGAGCTATGGTGGATAGGCCAGATTGTACAGATATGTTTTTAAATGACGACGGAATTTAGCAATATTTTCAACTGATTTCACGCTAGAAGGAAGCATATTCCATAGAGTAGGCGCACCCACAGCAAAAGCCCTGATCCCCATATTAGTATTGACCTTTGGTACAAAGAGTAAATCAGAAATAGATGACCGAAGTTGAATAGGTTTTCTTATAGGAGTAAGTAAAGTATGTAAATACGATGGCTGCTTAGAAGAAAGTGCCTGGTAAGTAATGGTTTCCGTTAAAAACTTGATCATTGTGGATGATATATTTGATAATGAACTTTCTTGAAGAAAACACAAAAGTTATCACAAAAACTAAATTGTTGTCACCAGGGGTCGTTATATCCAACACTAAGTGTAAAACGGCCCACTAGTGATAAGCAAATTATTAGGATTATTACCTAGAAACCCAATTTCGAACACGATAATTAAATGATGTTATTAGCGACGAACAAATATATACATATATAATTATATATATATATATTTATATAATTGTTATATATATATATATTTATATTCATATATATATATATACATATATATGTATATATATATATATATATATATATATATATATATATATATATATATATATATATATATATATATATATATATATATATATATATATATATATGAATATATGAATATAAATATATATATAATTATATATGTATATATTCGTTCGTCGGTAATAACACAATTTAATTATCGTGTCAGAAATGTATATATATATATATATAAAGCAAACTATACGTCACATTTCGTGATGTGGAGCAAAGTGCACCCAGGGGTACACTTTGCTCCACGTGACGAAATTTGGGAGATGTCATGGGTGCTCATTAAAAATAAATATTTCGCTGATGTGACGCTGCTGCGTTTCTGAGATTATGATGATATTTAGATAGCGTATAAAACATGTAGCTATGTTAACTATTTCCCCATGGAACGAAAAGAAAGTAAAACATGTTTGCCTCAAAAGTGGTTCCGTAATGTAGGTCCAACACTGGCAAACGCCCGGCGACCATACCGTTCTACGTAAACCCGCAGGACGTCGAGTACCAAACCACCACCAGAATTCCCGAAAGATGAAACTGAGCACTGCTAGTCTGCGATACACATTCACTACCTGCCATAGATAAATCTGAGTCGATCGTAATGCCGCGATCCCGAAAATGGTCGATGTCGGTACGTGCTTACCACATACGTCTGGCCTGCCCAGGCTTGACGACCGTATCAGAACGGCTTCGGTTTTGCTCTCAATGAGAATAAGTCCGTTATCATGATGCCACGCTGTGGCACCTCTTATACAGGCCTCCATTCGCATAAGAGCATTTGTTTGCTCAAATGGAGAAAAGTCAGTGTACAGCTGCGTGTCGTCGGCATACATACGATGTTGTACGTCGTGTTGGTTAAGTAATTTCGTTAGAGGCACAATATAGACGTTGAAAAGCACTGGCCCAAGGATCTACCTCTGTGGAACTAGATGTCATCATGTAGGCCTCATACACATCATTTCCGTACGACAGAGGTCCGGCCAGCAAATTGCGTCCGGCCACGTAAGCATGACGACAACATCACATGCGCCTCGCAATCTATACCGTTACCGTAGACATGCAGTCTATGCCGTAAGATATCGTGGTTGATAGTGTCAAACGCCGCAGTTAAGTCGAGGAGCACGATAAGTACTGCTCGACTAGTATCAATTGATTGGGTCACGTCGTTATGAAAGCGCAACAATGCCGTTTCCGCAACGGTAACTTGCAAATGTTTAAACACATCGTAACATTTCAATCTCATACTGTGAATTGTTGTTGCACACATAAATATCTATATTAGAAAAGTTTGGTTTTATTGGGTTTTACTGCTCACTGTTTAAAGATACCATGTCGCCAATCAATACGGTTAGGCTTTTAGCGCTACCGTAATTGTTTCCAAATAACCTTTAGAAAGCTTTAAACCTAACCCTGCAATTTTCTTCTGCACATGGAACAGTTATGTCTCATCTTTTTGATGACGAATGATGATTACCAAGTCCGCCAATTTAACATGGGTCGTGAATAGTCGGTCTAGAAAATCAAATGTTGTAAGTTACTGCACTGTACACGCAAGTATGAAGAAAGAAAATGTTTTCAAAACATTTTTATCGCGTCGATCAAATCGACTAATTTCAATAGTTATTTCAATCAAGCTGATTTAAATCACTATTGAAATGGAGTTATTTTATTTATTAAAATCATTGATTTGGTTAGTAGAGCGCAATTACTCAGGGGTAGAGCTTCGGACTCTCGACTACGAGAACACAGGTTCGAATCCTGTGCTGCGGTGTTAAAACCTTGGGCAAGTTTTTTCACTCTACATGGCTCCAGTTCACTCAGCTGTATAAATGCGTATCTGGCTCTAGACAGTGGTGGATATGTGTACGGGCAGCCATCGCGCATTAATTGTAGCATGTGGCTGGATGCTTCCCAGAGATGCTGAAATGGTGTCTGAGTGAACAGGTCTCAGGGAAGTAAATTGTAACGCGCTTTGAACGGTCCTGAAGACTGGATATATAAATATTTGCCTTTACTTTTTTAAAGTACTTGATTATTAGTACAATTGTCTATTATAAGAAGCAGGAACGAATCAAAGGGTACACCAACAAATGACGTCCCAAAAACAATGATGACACCTGGAGACCGGATCACGACAAAACGACCTATCCGGAAACACAAGCTGGCAACGTCATTGTCGAACCCCAAGTGTATCGCCGCTACAGCATGTCCCACCCAGTAGGGGAAGGGCGGATAAAGTGGGCCCCTCGGCCCAAGTGGGCCCCCACCGTCACAGCATATTTGGCATGGAATGCAGCTAAAGCAACGATACTAGTATTTACAGACCCGGGGATACAACTCAACGTGGCAGTTGTTTGTTTTGTGCGAATTCAAAACAGTGAGCAGAAATTTGTACTTTTCTTTAAATAACTGATGTGCTTTACAATCACCATATTTTCATAAATGGTTAGGGTAAATAACTGTAAATGTGACCCATGGAGCAATAGTTCATAGTTAATTGAATAAGCTATTTCTATTCGACGTGACTAAACGCATTAATCCAAAAAATGGCTTTCGACCGATAACCTATGGCAGAGGCTAAAGTAGGCCCCATGGGGCTACAGTGCGACTAGTTACACAAAGCGGGAAGTTATGAATAATTTCAGGCAACCCTTACAAGAAAGATATCGAAGCCATGACAAGAAAGGTAATATGTATACAACCAACCAGTTCAAAGAAGAGATGGCACACAACAGCTGAGAAAACGTCAAATAAAATGTAGATTAAAAGGAAAACGGTGACACTAGGCCTTGTCTGTATTTTTCTCTATTTCTTTCTGAATTATACTCCAACAACAGAAAAGGCTATACCTGGGTGAAGTGCAGGGAATATGGCTCGCGGGTTTATGTGTGAGATTTGCGTCGACAATTAAGTGGCATCTTGTAGAATTGTAAGGGGGCCCACTTTGGCCACCACATTTTGCAAACTAATAAAATGGGTCTCTTTTTAAAGCATGTCAGACGTATTATATTTGTTAAGACAGAGTAACAAGACTGTACATGCACTTAGTCAAGATATGTAGCTAGATAGTGTAGCAAAAATGTAACTTTTTAGTACATAAATGTCAAATGAAGGTCAATCGGCGCTTAAGACGCCCACTTTAACCGCCCTTCCCCTATGTTCGTGTTTGAAGACGGGTCGCGCTGAAACTGACATCTATCGTCAAACGCATACATGGACGAGCTTGACGTTGGCTTTCTGCCTGCTCAACAATCTGGTTACCCGTATTACCAACGGCCCAGATGAAACAGATGTCCAAATAGGCACCGACTATGTGACGAACTGGTGAACGTTTATTGTGACATTAGTCAGCTGTTAAATTATCACGTGACTTTAATCATTAGCGACGATATTGGTAAATTTAACAGTTTATGTAGGCCCCTACATATCTTTATTAGATCCTATTTGATTTCGCACTGATACACCATAACCATAATATTTATTGACCCCAAGATTTGTTGTAAATACATAAATTTCATTAGTATATTTATACAAGCATACATACACACACATTATTTAATGTTCACGTACTTAGCCTATACAATAGACCAACAATACATACAACCGTGTGAACTTATAGTAATTATTATTATACAAAATTACAATCATATCATTTTACAAACTGGGGTCGGTAGCTCCCATTTAGACAATAATATCGCTCTCATAGGAGCAACCATAATGTCATGGTAAAAAGTAATATGATCCTTTATACAAGGTGTCTATATCGTGTTTATTTGGAAGTGTTTGTTTGAAGTGAGAAAGCGTGTGGTGATGTGGATGTGTGCTAAAACGTAATGAACATCGGGTGCACTGCTATGACAATATGCGCGTGTTTACGTCACCATCTGACACTCTCGAGTCTGAAGGCGATCCAACATGCGGTATTCTTATACGACCCGGGGGACCCGATAGCCATTGAAAACAGCTTATCGTATTGACACCCCTCACGTCGGTGAAAAAGTGAAAGAGTGATCTTCTCACATAGTTGCACTTCCGTCTAACACTGTTTGAACGTGTAACAGTAGGAGGCTATCCGACATAGTTAGTAAACACCAAACACCAGGGCCAAGGTTAACGTGTCTTCGTACCCCAGTCACGTTTTGGCCGCCACGTTATACTACGTTGCGAAACGTGGTAGAACGTAGCTACAATGTGAGCAAACGTGGAACAACGTGGCTAAAGCGTGATCAAACGTGACACAACACACGTTCAAAATTCGGTTGCATTTCCCCCAACGTACCATAACGTGGCAACAACGTAGTATAGCGTCATATAATGTAGCAAAAACGTGATAGAACGTGAACAGGACGCGTGTACTACATTGTGCTGCGTTTCTGCGACGTTGTGGTACGTTACGATACGTTGTGGTACGCTATGGCTGCGTGGCGGCAGCGAGGCATAACCAGACTTTGATTTTCACAACGGGACTACTGTAAAAGTGTATTTAATAAATGTATATTAGAAACAAACACAACATGTATATTAGAAACAAACACAACGAATTTTGAAACATGCAGCGTGATATTAAAGTGAAAAAAAGGCAACAGTTTAGTGTTATGCACCTAAAAGAGTTTACACTAGCTAATCATTTGCATCTACAATCCAATTGTTCACCTTAGTGGTTACCTCAGAAAGTGGTCTTAAAGTGGGAAAATCTAGCTAAATCACCGACACCATGAACCGGCCCATCTTGGACCTTGCAACCAATCACAACCCAGCAGTTTGGAAAAGTAATACGTCAGAGAGTCGTCTGCTGGTTCAGCTGTCATAACAGAGAGCCAAGCGGTACGCTAAAAGTTGCCTTACGTCGGTTTACAACGAAATCGCGACATCAATATGCCACACTGTTCCTCAAACGCTTATAGTAATAGTACAGTGAAAGACAGTATCAGTAAGATGTCTTCTTGTTAACCTATGAATCGAGCAGAACTGAAACAGTGGTTCGGTGGATTCGTTTGGACAGTCACAGACACAGCGAGGATCCTAGACGACCCGATTTGATTGACCTAACCATCAAAACGACCACCAACAGCCGCCAAACTTCTCCTCACATATCTTACATACATATGCATACACTATGTTATGTAATAAAATCTCTTGCATTCCTCTAACGAAGAAAATTCACACACAAAAACGCGCAGACCTCGAGTACAACTTGTTCGGCCGCCCAGCGGTACCGTAAAATCGCTTTTAAAGGCTTTACACAAAATACCGCTAGACGCCACGTTTCTGACTGCGAATATTTAATTGTTTTACTTCACACGCGCGAAATAGTTTAATTACTTATAAATAATATAATAATAATAATTAATTATTATCATCACTATGATTTGCAGGAAATTATAAGTGTTATTATTTTTATATTGATATTTTATTTTTATAATTGTTCATATATGTTTCTAGTATATCTATGTTTTTTTTTCTTCTGGTGTGTATTTGTTGTTTAGCATTTTAATGTATGTAAAACGCCATGAACAAGTTTAAATTGGATGTGGCTCTATATTAAATAAACAAACAATTTGTTTTATTATAATATAATATTTTATTTATGTAGCGCAACATCCATAATTGTTTGTGGCGCTTCACAAAATAATGCTATTAAAAATACAATAAAGAGAAAACTACCCACAGATAATATTATTTAAAAATAAATAATGAAAATACATGTTTCTATATCATTAACTAAGCTGACTTATCAGTCATAAATAAACATACAAATTACATAACAACAATTGTAATAAATGAATATAAAAGTATGGTTAATAGTAATAAATAATTAAAGTAGTAAAATAAGTACGACGTAATAATCATTTTCATTCAGCACATACACAACCATTATGCATAAGAACATATTACTGAAGCTATTTGTTCTACTCATGAATGACATTTCCACCATCAGATATGTAATACTTATTATTTTTGAACAAGACACTTTATTAATTATCGGAACAATAAATCACTAAAATGTAAAAAGGAATATGAATATATGGGAAATATTATGGTGGTAGAAAAAGAAGGATTTAAAAACAGTAATATTAACATGTTATTGTTTTAGTTATTATTGTTAAAACATCGCTTATGTAATATAAACTTGCATGCTCGCAGTACACGCGGGATGTTTATAGAAATATTGATAAAATAAACAATGTGACTTCATTGAAAAACACGTAATTTCCTTTTTCTTTTATAACTAATAGGCAATTTTGGATAATTATGCAGACACATGTATTTTTAATATTTATTTTTAAATATTACCTGTGGGTAGCATTCTTATTATTGCATATACTTTGATAACAGTATGTTGAATAGAAGAGAATTGTGGATTTGGCCCTATATAAAATAAACTAATAAAATTATATATTTGTATATTAAATTGTTTTTTTTATCAACTTTATTAGACCCATATCACCAAAGCGTTGCCTTAGTTTGCCGTTTAACATTTTCTGCAGATCATAGTGATGCAGCTAATTATTATTATATTATTTATAATTAATTAAACTAATTCGCGCGTGCGAATGCAGTAAGGTTAATAAATATTCGCGCGCCATCTAGCGGTATTTTGGGTAAAGCTAACTTATAATAGCGAGTTTACGGTAGTCGAAGTTGTCGAGTTGCCGTTCGCCAAGATTTGCGTTTCTGTTGTGAATTTTCTTCGTTAGACGAATACAAGTGATTTTGTTGTAATGTAGTGTATGTATTTGTATGTAAGAAATGTGGGGAGAAGTTTGGCGGTTGTTGGCGGTCGTTTTCGTGGTTAGGTTAGAAAGTAACAGATAATAATATGCATGCACAGTTCACGCCGACCAAGAAGACTCTCTGACGTCATTTTGTTTCTAAAATGGCGTAGTCTGTAGACTTTCTATGTTTATGTGTTTTACATTTTTTTCCTGGTAAACCACTGACGTCAAAAATATGATTGTTGTTGGAAGTTGTTACTTTTTATTAACTCTGTTAATCCCATATGATCCAAACATTGACTTTGTTTTCCCTTTAATGTAGAGGCGCCCTCTAGGGAAATCTAGGTATATAGGACTATAATAAATGCTTGTAGGGCCTAAATAAAAGATCAATAAAATCTAGAGTAAGAAGAACACATTTCAGTTTTCTCACTAGTTGCTAACACATATTTAAGGAATACACTAGTTAAAATGCTAAGTTGTGTGACGTATACCTCTGGCGATATAACCGTGTATTGATGCAAAATATTATTTATTCATTTTGTTGGAGATGTGTGATGTAAGTACACGATGCAAGAACGCGGATTTATTTTGGAATACAACTACACCTCTATGAAAACTGAACGTAAACATCTGTCACTATCGGGTATTAGGCTTCAGTTTCAAGTAAGTTTTGTCTTGGAAATATGATCCAAATACCGAACTTGCAGGTGCCACAGCTCTTCTCTTTCCCCCAGATATTATGGCAGATTTGGATTCTCCTTAAGCCGTTTACTCTATATGCCGAATTTCGAGATGTTGTATTAAACATTCACACTTTTGTGAGCCCCTAAAATGCTATATTAGCTCGTCAAGACAAATCTGATAAAAGTTACAAAACTGTACACCTACATTAACATTTGGGAAATCATGCAACAGTCAAATATTTCAGACCAAACATTTCGTAATTACACATTTAGTTTGTTTCCTCTCGTGACTTTCAACACTACAAAAGTCAAAATCTACCTAATTTTTCTGCGACCAAAACGTTTCGCTAAGTAACGACATCTTTGGTTATCTGTTTCCGCTCGTGAGCATACGACTTCTGCGCGTGCCAGATAGAGATTTTAAAAACTATCAAACATTTCAACGACAACATTTTTCACTACATCAGCACCGACATTAACGAAATCCCCGAGTCACGAGGGATGCTCATTCGCCAATGTCGAAGTTTTTTACACCAAATACGGATGTAGTACACTGACGGATCCGGTGTCGGTGGCGCCGGGTGAACAATTACTGATAACGAGTAATGAAATAGTGAAACACCTAATTTTTTTAGACACAAACTGACATCGTTTTGGTCGTATAATTACTAAAATCACAAATACATCCATAGTATAAAGTGCGCTATTATATATATATATATATATATATATATATATATATATATATATATATATATATATATATATATATATATATATATATATATATATATATATATATATATACTCACCCGAAGGCTGGATCTTGTAGTTGACTGTGTCGATCAGATGAATGGATTCTGACTTCGACTCGTTGACGAAATTTGTTCCCCGTAGACAGGACGACGCGCTGTCGGAGTGCCGCTATTGAGCGGCGGTCGGCCTCCTTGTGTAGCGGTCGTTCGTTCTGCAACAGTTGTTTTGCTATCTTCCTTTACAGCCGATATAGCTCGTGATATGTGCACATTGATATGTGACTGGCTGCACACATACCCTTGTGTTGCCGTCGGCCTTTTTTTATATAATGTTAAACTTTGTAATGACGAGACACAAATGTGTTTGTCATCTAGAGAGTTGGTTAGCTCAGAGATCTTTTAAAATCTGCACTCGATGTATGCTGGTATTACATAAATTATTATTAAAATGTGAACATAGAAATATATTACTAATTACAAATAAAGTAGGCCTACGCGTAGAATACAGTTAATATAATTCCACACATTTACTCTAATAGGGTTCACTTTATTTCGAAATACATGGTATCCGTTTGTATTGAGTCGAAATCAGTCACCTTTAGTACAGCATTTAGACTGTTAGTTCATTAACTTTCTCATGGCCATGGTGAAGTTAATGTTTAAGAGAGACAATGCTGGTGTAAACATATAGCTGGTGTAAGCGTATAGAGATAGCTCGTGTAAAAGTATAGGTTATCGCCACTCTCCCCCGGATGAAAAATCTCCCCTCATATTTTACAAGCGGAGTATTTAAGAATGAAAAGTACCTTAATCTACCGTAGCGTGGGTTAACAAAATACTGAAAATGTAACTGCAAAACATTTTACTTGTATGCGTTGACCTACTGCATGAATTGACATGCATAGTTTAATGGATATTTAAAACTGCTCGCGTCTCTGTATGTATGTGTATTCCGGTACTTTGGCATGTTAAAGCTGTACCTAAAACAAACCCAGTGAAAACTGTCATCGCAACTGTGCCTTCTAGTACATGGTTTATGAACTCTGGGGCAGCGGTCCCGAATTGGATCCACGATCCACGTGAATGTACCGCCCAACGCCTTGTCCCTATCAGATGCACGCGATACGAAGATTTTATCCAAACTATTACGTGGTATAATATCACACAACATTTCAAATTCATTGGGCGAAAATTGTGTTTATTCACCTCATATGATTACCTTCCAAACACACAGGTCGCTGTAATAGTCAACATGTCTCCGAATATTAAGCATAGCTATAATTTATTGGATTGTCTGCCTCATTACTACATTTGGTGTGAATTATGTTAACGTAATATCCTTACCATGTCGAGATATTCACAGTTCCGTCCAGTATCTTTGCATGAAGACGAATGACAAAAGTGGAATCTAATTGTTTAAAGTGCACGAAAGAGTGGGCTCTATGGGCACATTTCTTTGCATCCTCGTACTGATATTTGTAATCAAATATCTAATCGCTGCCCATTTATTTGTAAGTCAAACAATCGCAACACGACTTACTGCGTGCACTAGCGCAACGGTGGAATGCCGCATTGGAAGGCTGCGATCATGACAAACTCCCACCGATGGGTAGTTGGGGGAAGGAAACCGTTGCGTTAACGCTGCGTTATCAACATACGAACTTACACCGGCACAGACAAGTGATCCGCCGTTGTCTATTCAGTGCACCAGCTTTTGTTGTGCTGATCGTCGCCTTTCAAAAGGATGCCGCACATCACGCGATGGGGCATTTATCGTATCAGTCTGTTTGGACATGATGTTATTACGACAGTTACATGCCCCTACGCATGCCATTGATAACCAAGAGAGCAAGCGAACATAGATGGAAAGAGAGATAGAGAGGGAGGCAGGGAGGCAGGGAGGCAGGGAGGCAGGGAGATAGAGACAAAGACGGGGAGGAGAGAGTCGGCCATTAGGGTTATGTCCTAAACTAAACGGGTTGGGGTCATTCGTACCACAAAGAATTCATGCGAATAACTTGTGTTGCTTGAACGAGAAGTCTAACTGGCACTAACACAACATCAAGTCGCATTGATTAATTTATATTCAGCTCGTATGTATGTCTTCGACATTATACAGACCATTAACATACAGCTAAATTAGTGTTTATTAAGAAATACTTGATACTACATATAAAGGCCATCACACACCAAACACATTCACAGCTAACTGCATGGAACATGCACTCAGATTAACGTGGCTGGCACAGAAAACAGTCGCTAAAATAATACTGCACTGTGTTTGTCTTAGTAGTAATGATACCTTTGGAAAAACGCACACACGCGCGCGCACGCACGTACGTACACACATAAACACACGCACGCATGCTCACACTAAAACACAGCACATATCCAGCACAGGTAAACAGCATAGAATATTTTCGCAAGGTGATTTGGTTATAAAGTGGCTGTGTATACCTGGTTGATTGTCCGCACGTCAACAACTGGTAATTTGTGTCATTGATGATTGAGTACTGGACAGATTCCAAAGCCCCTGATTATACGTCATGCAGGTGCGCGGGTGAACTTTTCCGCATTGAGGTGAGCGGTTGACATGCCAGGCACGTATTATCTTTTCGTCTCAATTCAATAGCCGGGTGTATCGGCTGTTGTGGGGCGGCCACGATGTCTACAGCACACAGGCCCAGTTAGTCAGTACGGTTAGTCTGACTGATACCGAAACGCTGTTGAAAAATAAAGCAACTGATGAAACATATTATACTCAATGTCGGTATTCCTTGTCTACACCCCATACGTCAGTTGAAAAAAGCAGTTGTTCTAGAGCAAAACAAGAACATGTGCTAAATTAATCTATATTTTGATCATGTTTTAAGGGTGGGTACCGATATGCGGCTGATAGCGGAGTTTGCACTGCCATTGTGTACGAAGGCGACTAGCCGTTGTGACGGCACGGAGGCAGGTCTCCAACGTTATGCGATAAGGGAGTCTATATGACTTGAGGTCAAACGTTCACAGAGGGTCCAGGCAGCTCAATGAGAACACAACTTGGCTACATAGGTATTCCAGGGGACCAGGGTATAATCACTGTGCAAGAACAGATTTGTTCACCGGACATCTGTCCACGCGCCAGAAAGAAAACATTAATAAATATGCAAATTATATTATACTAGTTGTACAATCTTTTGTACGCCCTGGTAAATGGACCTTCGATCTATTTATAACAGGAGCCCATCTTCAATATCACACCGGTCCAACGGCGTAAAAACTGCACAAATGTTTCTGTCGTCCTACTCCGCGTTACACGGTTCATGATTTGGCGTCCGCACACATTGTCTACGTGATCTCGCCGTGAGTTAATTAGCTTCGTTCCGGCGACGACTATTTACTAACTGGGTCTAACTAACTTCGCGTCGCTTGACACATTGTATTACGGTACTGCTCAAACAAGTTTAATGAATGGGTTTGTTCTCTAGGAACATATCATCTTTGTCGCGTGTGTCTAAATGCTTCATTTGACACTATGACCCTATTGTAAGTCTACACTAATTGATGTTTTAATTGCAAGATGTATATAACAATTAGTCTACCAATGGTTGACTGGGAATAGTACATAATTGAACATTTCTTCCCGTTCTATTGGATACACAGTGTACAACCAGGAATTGTATGCATGGTAATAGTTTTGTTTTCATAACGTGCAATCATAAAATAATTATGATGCAGTCACAGGGAAACATCAACGTATTCTCGATGTTTCTCTGTGACTCCCTCGCGTCTTTGGAAAGATCTGCCTTTGTACACACGTGTCGTTGATTCTTTAGATCGATTTGATAACATTTCCACTTACATCTATCCTTTCAGAACAACATTTCGAGATTATTTAGAACAAACTTTCATTAGAGCTATAACACATCGATACGACGAGACTCCTCTTATATTTTAGTTTATTTAATTAGTCAAAACTTACTGTTTAAGATATTTTAAAGCAGAGAATATTTTATTTTAGTAAGTAATGCCTAGCTATTATTTAGCCGATACTTTAGTTTACGTATTTATTTAATCACATGTGTCCAGTGTCGAACCTTGGGCAAGTTCGTTCACTCCAAGCTTCTCTTCACTCAAGTGTGTGAGTGAATACTTGGCATTACATAGTGGTGGATCTTTGTGTTATTAACCAGGCATAACACTATACGGTGCCAAAAATACCGTGTCAAATTGCTCGCTAAAAGCTAGCCCGAGCTAAATTAGCGCCGCATTTTTAGACCCGGCCAGGCGCTGATCAGACTCAACAGCGCTCGTGTAGACGGATTACCCGGGTTATCTCGTAGTGCCTTGGCTCCGCTGTAGATGTCGCAGTGGTCGGTAATCCATTTCTGTTTCAACATTTCCGCGGCATATACCAAGAATGATCTATTAGCATCGAAAAGTGGGTGGGAAATGACTGAACTAGATTACAAATGACTGCAAAATAGGTTGTACATTTGGGGAAGTGCGGATATTCAGGTGTGTTTCAGTGGATGCGTCAGAGACGCCAACATTTACGCCAGGAGCTATGAACTGTCGCCACTAACTAAGTCCAGGGGTACGTGATGTATCCAACTCAGATAACAAATTAATAAAAAATAAAATAAAAAAGGGAAAGATCACAATCAATGAAGTGACATTGACAGGAAAACCGTCGAGTCTCATTACGAATCTAGGTTATCGTAATGCTAGCATCGCTGTCAGCAGTGTCAACGTCGATGTCAGATGTCCCCGATTGATTGGCAGTTACAAAGCACCACTCACTAAAGGTTCCCAATCATTTCGTTTTGCCTATCGCCAATCCTTTTCTTTTATGTCCTGATGTGTAATGTTTCAATAGTTTAACTAGTATGCACAGTCAATTTAATTTTAAAATGCGTACTTGTCTTTTTTTATTCGGCAAAAAAGAATCGTCGTTACACCGGGTATAACTGGTGAAACCATTAGCCGGTGTAGACGTCCTGCCATTTTTGGGTCACGTGTTTTGAACGAGATCGGCATCCTCCGGCACAATAATAAACAAACCGCATGTGCTTTTGCGTGTTGTGACGAACGTTCCGAAGTGTTTCTTCTGTGAAGGTATGTATTACGTGCTTTATCGTAGTTAGCAACCAGGGCGAGTAGTCGTGGGCTAATTCAACAAGAACTGCAACTTGCGAACTTCATTATAGGCCTACTCGGCGCGGATTCTCTAACTTGTTAGATTATTTTTAAAGTTTGACAGTCGGCATCGCTTAGGTAGGTATATCAACAAAAAATTAGAATATATTATATCATCATTTAAATGGTGCCATGTGATAGATACTAGTATGTAGTTAATAACACTTTTTGATTTTTTTCGAAATCTTCAATATTTACGGAGAAATTCAATTTTTAAACCTTAAAATTGCTGCATTTTTGTCTATAGGATTTCGTTCCATTTCTTGTGCACATGCTGCAAAATTACTGCATAAAATAGGTTAGAAACCAATAATAACATTGGAACCATTTAACTTACGCATGTGAAACTAAAAATGGGTCAACCCTTTAGGAAATGTAAATTTTGTGTGACCTTGATTTGACCTTCAAAGTTGACCTAGATTTTATTCTGACCTAGATTTGACCCACAGTATGGTATAAATTCCAATTAAAGGTATAATTTAGGTGACATTGTTTAGGAAATGACCCTTGTTAACATTTATATATCAAAACTGTCAATATAGCAACTTTATGAACACTTTAAAAGGTTATTTGAACTTGACCTAATTATTTGACCTATATTTCACATATGACCTATATACTGGAATGTAATGCATAATTAATTCATAAATTCACCATAAATCTTGATAAACCCTTTGACATGCGATTTATTTTGTGACCTTGACATGACCTTCACAGTTGACCTACATTCCCATGTTTTTCTATATTTGGCCCACTGCATTTACATGAACTTTTTTGATGAGTACATTTCACTGCACGTTACTTCCAGTTGAACAACAGGTGTAGACTATGTATAACTAGTCACGCCATCAATTTCTGCTGATGTCACAGTTCTGTCATTTATTGAAGAATGGAAACATTGTAGTAGCAGTATCTACAATTCCCAAGACTATACTGCAATGTTCTTCAAGTGTATACACTGTTATTGCAAATAAATTCGAGCTGAGCAACGAATGTGAAGCGACTGCGAATGTTGTCAGTTCCTGAGAAATTGACGCATGCGAGCATTGCCATCATTGACATTCACACAGGTTTCACTATATAGGTAATGTGCATAAGTCCATGCGATATGCATTGAAGTTCACAATTTCTCTGTTTTAGTCCATGGGGAACCTCTCCAAGTTGCTGATGAGTCGACCCTTGTCAGGAGCAATGCCTACAATTCAATACATTACAGTCAATACTACATACAACATTACAGAAAATTGTATTACAGCACTTAACACTGTGATAAAAAAATTAAACAGGAAATGGTTTTTTTAACTATCACATGTAATATTAAACTTAGCTGTATATAACTTAACGTTGATATTGTAACTTATCCATATTCTTCACGACCACACTTCCTGAGTGTCTACATGAAATTGAAATAACGAAAATATTTCACATAAAATACCACACAAAATGGTAAATATTATTAATAACATCAACAATATTGTCGCTGTAAACTAAATGGTAAAATGTGAATTACAGGTATTTGGTGGTGTATATTAAAGTGGAAATATTAACTGCCTTTACTTTCTATAATAAAATAGTAATACTGACACACATATAATATACATGTATTAAGTTCTGTTTACACGATTTACTAAAAACCAACTGTTTTAGATGTGGATTGATCAGATTAATAATGTTTTCATGCATTGATTAAAATGGAAGTAGGTCGCACACGCAATCACAAGTAATCGTGATGACCTGCCCTGATGCCGTAAATTTAACTGTTTTGAAAATTCGTGTTTTTCTTAAACTATTGATTATTGATGCAACACATATTTAATAATAACTTTCTACTATTTAACTGATAATCATAACATGAGGATAGCAGATTACATGGCGCGTACGTTGACCGTTGCAAATGCCACGCAATGTTAATGGCGCCTGAACGCATAAATTATGAACAGCGCAGGCCGCAGCTCTGTCTTAGGGCCTAAGTTAGGCCTTAGCCTTAGTCTCCGCCAGATAGCTGACATACACTCATACAGCATGTATTTATACTTTTATATGTATTGAATTTGATTACGCAGGATCTTGTTCATAAGCTGTGTCATTGCGAAAGTACATATCTAGAGAGTGTAGATGACGTTAGGGACGAAATGATAAATCATTGGCTTCGGAACATTGGCAGTACTAGTAGTTAGGCTCCGGGTGATCGTGGGGAGCATCCGTTATCTCGTGCAACAAAACGTCAAACGAATAATTGTGTTTGGTTATCACAATTATTTAAACAGTGTTTTGTGACTCACATTTTATTATGATTGCTGGATGTTGTTGATTTGCATTATATTTTATGCAACATAATTTAGATTTTTATGACAACCATGATGGTGATGAATTTATTCAATATAAAAAATGTAAACATGAACATAAAATGCTTGTATAGCTACTAGCAAGTGTACACCATATGCAAGTATTACACATAACATTCTTGCACTTGTTTCCATTTTGGTCAGTGATGCCTGGCTGTAGTCTATGTAATACCTGATACCTTTCAATTCACATATGCCAGCTGTTCTAATCTTTATCTTTTCATCACAGCAATATATGAATGCATAATACAACTCGAATTATGATATATTAGTATGGGCCACACTACAATGCAAGTGAGACGAGGCAGAGGCGGGGCTAAGATTAATGCAATCACTTGTGTCGGTCAAATGCATGGAAGATACGTCTGATCACTCCAAGTGAATTAAACATTTTAACAAATCAACAATGTATACATTTTCAAAATATTTTAATATGCCCATTTCAATACACATTTGCTTTCATTAACATTTTCATAATATCCTGGACATGGAAAACTAGGATAACCTTTGCAGTTGTGTAATGCATGTTATACTAAGTGTGCCCAGTCCAGTGTCCACACAGGCTTCGGCCAACACCTTTAAAAAAACTATTCAGCATACACAAATAACTCAAAAATCAATTTATGAAATCAATTATTATTCATTCTGAAGAAGGTAGACATGTTTGAATATTTGGTGAAGAAAATATACTGTTGGCATCACAACACCTTATTTTGTCACTTCCAACATTTACTTTGACATGGATACAACCTCCAGCTGAGCCATTAAATGTCAAATATAACATATGTAGTAGTTATTACATGACATACCCTGACACAAAATTGTATATTGAAAATAAAACAGAACATATGAATGCGCTAATCTTGAGAGTATTCAAATAATTCTATGATAATATCTAATATCAGGCATCCCTTATCCCTACAATTAAATATAGCAGGGTAATTTTACTTTCATGTAATGACAATACACACCTAATGAATTACAACCCTGCTTAGATATCAACCTGTACGTGCTGCTGTAGCCGAACATTTCTTGCTGCCTTTTTATGGAATGCTTTAGGTCATACATAAAATATTATGTTATACAGCTGTAGATTGATTGATTACATGGCAATGAACACTCCATAATGACAACTCTAATACCATGATGCCAGTTTTTTTTTACTGAGTTTGAATATATGCTTTTCTTTTCAGGTCAATACTCAACAGGAAACTGAACAGCACCACTAGGTCAAAAAGTTAATAAGCTATAATTTTACTGTCCAAGATCCCGGACAAGATTCCACAACCATGGGCTGTGCAAGACGCTGCAGATCAAATGTCATGTGAATATCAAGCGAGTGATCTCAGTTGTGTGTTGCATCCATGACAGTCTCCCCTGTACCGATGGTGTGTGCACTGACTTCCAGGCCAGTCAGTTACCCAAATTGACTAGAAACCAATATAGATCTGATTAACTTTGCAGTTTGTGGTAGTACGGCGGGTGCCTTGGTCTGGCAAATATGGCATGAGCCTTCGGTCAACCTCTCTCAACACTATAAGATAGGTTCGGCATTCTTTGGTGAACTTCATCGGCTTGGATATCGATGGCATTACTGTGTGAGTTCACTCTCTTTAATGGTAGTGCATGCCAGGTACCTGACATTTTCTGTGCATCCACATCTACCTATGCAAGAAACAAAGTGACAATTAACATGGCTCTCATTTATACAATCTTGTCAGATGAGTCTGCCATTCAAGCCAAACTGAAACTTGTATGCAAACTTGTCAAGAGAAATATGTTTAATAAAACATCAATTTAAGTTCTACTGCTGTAAAAATAATCTATTTACAGCATGTTTCAGTAATATCTATAATGCGTGCATTATGAGTAAACATTACAATTTTAGGTAAATTGTCAAGATTTTGTTGTGTAACAATTGTTTCAGGATTTTGAACAATTTGCCCATGGGTGTAGTGTTTTCAACCTTTTCTTAATTTTCTATTACTGCTTGTTTTTATCTGATGTGCATGTGATATTAAAAATAAATACATATAATCATGTGCAGTGCTTGCCATTATATTGTAGTCAATCTTGTCAAAAAGTTTCAATAAAATGTTTTTACTTTATGTTGTCTTTACTTTAGTCCACATGCGATTCCAACAATATACAATTTATCAAGGACACCCATTATTGCAAAGACCTCATGCAGACAAATAAACTATCATACGCAGGAGCAGGTTCAGAAATAAATTCTAGGGAGCACAACAACTTCCACTGGCATATGAACCAAATTAATATTAAAACTAAGCTGACAATTTAGATGCATATTAACATATATAATGCTTTACTGGTCAAGCGGTTAATTTTTTTAAACATAACCGTGCATAGCTGTGTATGTGACAACAATTGTAATAATTGTTTTACCAGCAGAACTGATTAGTATAAAGAATTGGTGTTACTCGATGGCAGAAGTACCGCACACTTGAAACTCGTTTTATTTTCAGGTCATAGGGAAGCCTGCACCCTTTGACTTTGCATAATCTATCCGTCTACACAAATAGGCAAATAGACGACTGTGACAAATACTGATTACCCTGGGTACACATAATTTCAATGGGCTAATGATGAATAATTTTGAATATGTTGTAAGTTTGTAATTATGAATTAAATGTTTCTTCACCATAATCACATAGTTTGCATATTTTTCTCTGGTTATTCATATGAGATGACCACAAACACAGAAAAATTGTGTGAATGCAGTGACATAGGTGGGCATTAATTAGTGCTTTCTGTAAAGATAGAGTTAGGTATTCCACTCTACTCAATCAGAATGCAGTTGATACCAATCATAGTGTATGATGTAATGAGTATTTCAATATATAATTTCCATAATATTAATTTCTATGTTTGTAACATAAATATGGCAACATATAATTAACCAACATACACCACACTTACATCATTATAAACATAATTAATCAAAACAAACATAACATCTTTCTTGCCATTATACAAAATTAATAGTTTATAAGAAACATCTTTAAAATGCAGTTACTTGTGTCATGATGATATTTTATGACTATCAAATACCAATGATTACCTCCATTCTGGCAAGCTCCAAAAGGCATTCTTTGTACACAATGCAGCATGGTTTGCCAGTGACGTCTTCCACTCTTGTCATAAGTGTCATGTCTTCATCGTCTGTACTCATCAGTCACAATTTCTTCAATGTCATGCACAAGTTCACATGTAGTAACAGGCTGCAGAGTGGCAACGTCTTTGCGGCATCTGAAATAAAACATAACCAAACCAGTGAACATTACTGTGAACACCTCAAAATGGACATTGAATCATCAACACTGGCCCAAGAGGTCCTCAGGTCCTTTGGACTATACAGCCCTGAATAATGAATTTGTAACATTGAATGAAATGGTTTTTTAAATCTTAGTCACTGCTGAGTTTTTCACCACAAAGCACAGCAAATTGTGTTTGTTAACTTGCACAGCACCATAACAGGTCATTAGTGATTTTAAGTAAAATAATATTATAATAAACTGTTACTAAAATCAGTTCATTGTAATGCCATGAAGACTAAGTGAGCTGAAAACCTACTTAGTGTTCCTCACAACTGCACTGTAGGCATACTACAGAAATTTCATCATGACGAAATGTGAGACTAATGTTCAGTTTTTCTTTAATCTTGGTCATAAACAAAGGTTGCTAGTATTAGCGCAGTGGTTCAGGGGTAGAGCATCGGACTCTCAAATAAGAGGACCCGTGTTCAAATCCTGTGCTGCCATGTGAAACCTTGGGCAAGTTTTTTCACACTACATTGTTCCAGTTCACTCAGCTGTATGAATGAGTACCTGGCTATAAACAGTGATGAATATTTGCGTACAAGCAGTCTTCGCGACATTGCCACATGGCTGAATGCTTCCCAGAGAAGCCGAGATGATCTTCGATTGAACATGTCTGCCAGGGAGTAAAGTGTAAAAAGTGCTTTGAGCAATCCTAAAGATTGTATACTGAGCTATATAAAAACTTACCTTTACCTTTAAACCATGACAAAAGTTACAATTTTGTATCATAGTTTTGCATACAAAAAATATACACACATACACCATTATATTTACCAGCGAATCTCTTCTAGTGTGTCATCTCCAAATTGATAGGTTCTATCAGCTGGATCAAGTGCTTCTAATCACACTGGGTCGTCATCATAGGGGATTCTACAACAACATAAATTTTATAATTAAATTATGCACAAATATTGAAGAATACATGTACGAAAAATCAGCTGGAAAAGTGAACTGCAAATGAAATACAAAATAAAATTGAAAGTTTGGCAAAAGCTTTGTTAAGTGTACACAAATAAGAATGGCCACAATGGTTAAAAATCCATCAAACATGTTTTTACCATGGCTGGTCACGAAGAAATTCCATTCGCAATCCAGTCCAAAGTCATCACTGTAGTGATGAATATTAGCAAATTCTTGAAATTTTTGTACTGGGCTGCGGACCCATCACTGGGTAAAAGCAGTATACATGTACATGTAAGTACTGTGACATAAATTGAAAAAATCTACCCATGGTAGAACTGTCACTAAATTACAATTGATACAACTTATATTTGTATGAGAAGTTTTTATAAATTTACTTGATATTTGTGTTTTGTTTGCTTTATGCTTCGTAAACATATCTATACCAGTTTTAATATGTACAGATTCATAAATACGACAAACAGTCATGCAAAACTGCCTGAAAATGTATACCGATATGCATAGATATCTAATATTTATAAACATTACCAACAACATGTATGTTTAACTCAAAATCAGTGCTTGAAAACACGCTCGCAAGTGATATATTGATAAGTTTTGGGTACCAATGGGTCCTCATTCTTCTTGAGAAGGAAGCATGGAAGGATATTGTGAGTTACTTGTTTTTTATGTGTTTGTTTGGTTTATGCCTGGTAAACGTTTCATAACAATATATTCTAATCCACACTGGCCGGTCGGAAGTTTGCTAATTTGTAAGAAATATAAAATATAGCTCGTTGGGTATGTGTACATTCCTAATGAAGACAGTCAGGCATGTCATGTTGCTCTGATAATTCACAATGCTATGCAAAGATATCAAACTGACACAACAGTTCATTGAACCATCCATATTTAGCTTACAATCAATGTCTGAAAACCCTCTCGTATATCACGAGCAATTTATTTTAAAAATTGGGGCACCCAGACAATTTTTGTTGTGAAGGAAGCTCGGAAGGATATTGAGACTTACTAGTTATTTGAGCTATAAGAATGAGCTTACACCTAGAAAAGGCTTTGTGACAATACAAGCTACGCCTCATCGAAATGTTTGGGTCGGAAGTTGGTCATATTTTAAGAAATATAATAACATACCATCTTTGCATATGCATAGATTCATAATTAAGGCAACCAGATCTGCCATATTCCTCTGATTTGCACATTTATATACCAAATATGTACAATTTATGTCTAAGGTATGTGTATTCTGCTAACAATAAGGGTCTGAAAACCCTATCGCGAGTGATATTTTGAAGAAATCATGATTTGTATCAACTTGCTGTACATTAACTGTACACTCACACTGTATTTATATTGTAATTGTATTTGTGTAATCTATATATTATATAGTTCAACTCA
>OZ024855.1:20380216-20382716 GCA_964017155.1 Oasisia sp. SBJ-2009
ACGGATGATACAAGCACCATCGGATAAAACGTCGCTGACAAACTCGCATTCATGCAGTGGCGTAGCCAGAGGGGGGACCAAAGGGGCCATGCCCCCCCCCAATCCCAGTACAAAAATTGGGGTACCGAGGTTCCCCATAACTGCCTGCCTGAGTTATAGAGTCACAAAGTACAGTGGGCTTCAGGATGCCTGTAAGATTTTCCGTCCCAGTCCTACCTTTTCGCAAACAATTCAATATTCTAATAGGATTAAGTTAGGAAATATCCACTTTTGTTGCTGGCTTCAGCATAAGAGTTGACAGAGCAATAAAAATGTTAATATTCTAAATGTACGTGATGGTTAAGGTTTCAAAATAATAGTTGCCCGATTACTAGGCTAGGGTCAAATTATATTTTGTTGTTAGTACTTTCTCGGCATCACTTTAGTCGGGGTGAGTTGACCATGATTTCCTTTTCCATTGTCTTTTTTCTTCCTCTCACTTTTTTCGTACCACGTTCTATGTCAGCAGTCTCTAATTCCTTCTATAATATTTTACATTCTTCTCCCACTCTTTCTAAGTCACTTTTAATTCAATGCCCATCGTAATTTCGGTATTCTTCCTCGCCTCCAATGCCCCTCCAGTTTCTGGGCATCTGGTCTCTTTGCTAGTTTTTTATCTCCCATTTTTTTTCAGATGCATGACCAGCCCACGTATTCCTCACCAATTTCTTGTTAGAATTTTCCTTCACTCCTAACTCCATTCTCATTTCATCCGTTTTCTCTTATCAGCTCTCTTAACTACTATAATAATGCTTTGTTTTTTGCAAACCTGGACCCCTAGGCGAACGGTTTGTAGTATATCCACCCACAGAAACAAAATGGAACGAGCGAACGAGCGAACGAGCGAACGAGCGAACGAGCGAACGAGCGAACGAGCGAACGAGCGAACGAGCGAACGAGCGAACGAGCGAACGAGCGAACGAGCGAACGAGTGAATGAGTGAGTGTGAATCACTCCATTCTGTGTGTATGTGCTGGCGTGTTTGCGAGTGTGAGGGAGCACAAACTGTAATGGGAATGCGTGCGTGCGTGCGTGCGTGTGTGCGTGCGTGCGAGCGTGCGTGCGTGCGTGCACGTGTTAGTTACTCCTGTTTCTATTCTGATTGGTGCCACACATCGACATTTTGCAAGTGCTGATCGATTACTTGTAGTCATAATTTTCCAAACATAACGCTCAATTATAATGTTTGTATGTTAACTGTTTATTAATTCTATGTTTAGTTCTACTACAATTTCTGCCCATTTTTCTATTTATGATATTAAGGTATTGTTGTTCCTGTAACACAGAGATGGAAATACGTTTGTATTCTACTATAGACTTTACATTAACACTAATACAAATTAATAAGAATATGTAAATTTAAATCATTATAACGACTGTATACTTCGTAGCCTCAATTTCGTTTTTCACTTCCGGCCATTTCCATCATCCGTAGAAACACACGTTTTGTCATTCCCGATATATCCACATTGACCAAACGACCAACCTGTACTGCTGCTGTTGGGGTACTTTCACCCACACCTAGAGCAGTTTGACAGGTCCGACTGCCTACTGTGTATATGTAGGTAGGTAGGTAGGTAGGTAAGTAGGTATGTAGGTATGTAGGTATGTAGGTATGTATGTATGTAGGTATGTAGGTATGTAGGTATGTGTGTATGTATGCATGCATGTATGTATGTGTGTGTATGTACGTACGTACATACGTATGTATGTATACATGCATGCATACATGCATTTATATATTAACGCATTTCAGGTATGATGTCATAATGACAATCGTTTTTTGCCGAGTTATTTCATGTCGTATTATGCCATTTCTACTCTAATGGTCAATGTATGGAATCACTAGAGACTTTGTCTAAACATGTTTAATAAAATGTGAACAATTGCTAGATTGCAAACGTGTATTTGGAAATTTTTTTGGAAAAATTGCTAGTATTTTGACATAAGACACTTACGGTTAAATACATTTTCAAAATGTTACTGTATATTTGTTTGGGCACCAACAATTTGAATAATAAATTGTCTGACTAACCACAGAGAAGTGACGTAGAAGTGAAACGCCGCTCGTTGATGGTAGGATATCGCCCATTGTGTAGCGACGACCCGGGGCAAACAAGACGTCTACAGCTCTGACGTAAACACCACTCATATTTCAACGGAAAAGCGATGTTGATTTTGAGGCGTCCTGAAGGCTTACTTTCTCTGATAATGTTTTTTAAACCACCCAAGTTCACGTCTCGCATGAATGCATTGTACTCCGATAACCGGTGACTTCTCTATACAGCTCTCATGGTCGCACTCGGTAGTGAAATTTCCGGTCGCTATACTGATGCAGATTAGATGTTCCCGGGTGCGATAAACATGCAAAATTGTAGGCGAGTTGGCTTGCAGGCCGAGACAGCTGTCTTATCGGCAGTCGCAGAGTCACTTGTGTTAGGGAAAGGTTGGCATTCATCAG
>OZ024855.1:20397716-20427716 GCA_964017155.1 Oasisia sp. SBJ-2009
GAAAATATTTTATTTTAGTAAGTAATGTCTAGCCATTATTTAACCCATACTTTAGTTTACGTAGTTATTTAATTACATGTGTCCATTGTCGAACCATGGGCAAGTTCGTTCACTCTACGCTTCTCTTCACTCAAGTGTGTTAGTGAATACTTGGCGTGGTGGATTTTTGTGTGCGAATAAACCGAGTATATATATATATATATATATATATATATATATATATATATATATATATATATATATATATATATATATATATATATATATATATATATATATATATATATATACATATATACATATATATATATACATATATATATATATATATATATATATATATATATATATATATATATATATATATATATATGTGTGTGTGTGTGTGTGTGTGTGTGTGTGTGTGTGTGTTTTACTGCATCCATCGAACTGCACTGCTTAAGCACGCAATTATCCGGCCATTGCTCAAGAAGCAATCAATCAACAAGGACATACTCAGGAACTACCGCCCAATTGGCAATCTAAGCCACTTGGCAAAAGTCATCGAGAAAGTTGTCGCACGAAGAATTATCTCATCTTTCCGAACAGCGAATGCAAGGTTGTTTCTAATCAGCCTACCGGAAGAACCATTCAACAGAAACAGCATTGTAGTGTGTAACAAATGCCATGAATGCCCCTATGGACAATAGACAAGGCATGGCACTTGCTCTGATTGACTTCAGTGCGGCCTTTGACACTGTCAACCACAATATAATGATCCGGCGGCTTCAGTTGCGTTACGGCTTTGTTGGCAAGGCGCTTGTCTGACTGCAATCCTATCTGGAGGGACGGACCCAGCGAGTTGTCATTCGTGATGCGTCATCAAATACAACACGTGTGACAATTGGTGTCCCGCAAGGTTCAGTGCCGGGGCCATTGCTGGCGACATCATTACATCGCATGGACTTTGTTTTCATCACTACGCTGATGACCTGCAATTATACTGTCATTTTGATCTAACAGCGATAGCATTATCAGCTACTCTACGACGCACGGAGGACTGTTGAGAAGTTGTCAATATGTGGATGGCATCTAACTACATGTGAATGAATAACAACAAAACCGAATATCTGCCGGTAATACCGAAGACTGCCGCGGCCACTGCGCTTGTTGACGGTAGTGTTTTACGTGTAGGGGATGCCACGAGTCCTGCCTCAAGATGTGTTTGTAACCTTGGTGTTGTCATTGATCGCCACCTTGATTTTAAGAAATAAGTTTCGAGCATTGTCAGTGTGTGCTCATTCCACCTCCCCCATATCAACAAGATGGGTCGTTGCCTCCCAATGGCGACTAAGGAACGTGTTGTCAACGCCATTATAACATCACGGCTTGATTATTGCAATTCTCTTATGTACGGCACTTCAGTAAACAATATTGCTCGCCTTCAGAGAATACACAACTCCGCCGCCAGGCTAATATTACGCCGGTCACTTCTTCATTGGCTGCCTATATCACGAGTTTAAACTTCTTGTATTTACTTACAAAGCTGTGCACGGCGATGCCTCAAAATACCTATCAGACCTTGTGTGTCCATACAAACCTACGAGAGCATTGCGTTCTGCGAACAATAACTTATTAACGGTTGTGCGGACACACGTGAAAGCTGGAGATAACTGATTTGTGGTCGCAGCAGCAACCTTATGGAACGCTCTACCTAGTAACATTAAGAAGTCTGCCTGTTTATCCACCTTCAATGCACGCCTAAAGACACAATTCTTCTTACTTTTCTCGCAGCTTAGTTTAATGTTTGTGTACTTTTATCGATATTGTATTTAACTTATTTATATATTTATTATACATAATATACATTTATTCAGCTTAAATAATTCGTGTTATTATATTTATATTTATATTGATATTTTATGTTTTTATTATTGTTTACATGTGTCACTAGTATATTTATGTGTTTTTCTTATGATGTGTATTTATATTTTAGGATTTTATGGAGGGAGAGTGTGTGACAGAGGGAGAGTGAGTGGCAGAGGGAGAGTGAGTGACTGAGGGAGAGTGTGTAGCAGAGGGAGAGTGTGTAGCAGAGGGACAGTGTGTGGCAGAGGGAGAGTGAGTGACTGAGGGAGAGTGTGTAGCAGAGGGAGAGTGTGTAGCAGAGGGACAGTGTGTGGCAGAGGGAGAGTGAGTGACAGAGGGAGAGTGAGTGGCAGAAGGAGAGTGTGTAGCAGAGGGAGAGTGAGTGGCAGAGGGAGAGTGAGTGACAGAGGGAGAGGGAGTGGCAGAGGGAGAGGGAGTGACAGAGGGAGAGGGAGAGGGAGTGACAGAGGGAGAGTATGTAGCAGAGGGAGAGTGAGTGGCAGAGGGAGAGGGAGTGACAGAGGGAGAGTATTTAACAGATGGAGAGTGAGTGACAGAGGGAGAGTGAGTGACAGAGTAAGAGTGTGTAGCAGAGGGAGAGGGAGTGAGAGAGGGAGAGTGAATGACAGAGGCAGAGTGAGTGACAGAGGGAGAGTGTGTAGCAGAGTTCGGCTATATATTGTTGAAAATCCGGACAGAATCGGAATCACAGTAACTTATTCGAACATAACATATACATAACGTATATGTTATACTATATACAGTAAATAACTGTACATACATTTAAAGGCGCAAGTGAGCAGCCAGCCTCACTAATCCTAAAGACAAATGTGTTTATTAGTTTGCACTGATTAAGCATTATTAGCTGCAAGGGCTGACCACTGAAGCGTGACGGATGCGCCTGGCTGTCCACTACAGCTTGTCATGACGGCGCGTGCCGTGGTGAAAGACGAGTTGCTCAATCAATGAGAAGCTACTGGGAGATGTCATTGGGCGTGTTCTAGCCTGGAGGCACGTGTCTGTTGAAACCATAGACACTAACAAGCATTCTGTTGGATTGGAAAGGTGAAACAACTGTGACATAGGGTTATTGGACCTTGTGCACTATGACGTCATTATCTGGGGAAGCCCTTCCGGCGCAATGCATTGTGCATTTTGTACTCGGGAAAATTGGTTGTGCCGCCATTATCCCATGTCAAAAGGCCTGTGTTTTTCGGGTGTCTCGCAAGACCTGACTATATCACAAACTGGCTACCTAACAAGAAAATGTAGTGAAAAAGGCTTCACGGCATATAATCAAAGTTTGCTATCAAAAAGGATATCGTCACAAAGCTGACAGAAATGCCACGGCCAGTAAGTGACAGTATCATGACGATGAGACTACCTCTGAGCAAGGACAACTTTGCTACAATTATCAGCGTGTATGCTCCGACAATGACAAACCCAGACGAAAACAAGGAGGCCTTCTACAACCAGCTGGCAAGTGTGCTCAGTGGCATCCCTCGTACAGATAAGCTACTGCTGATAGGAGACTTCAATGCGAGGATAGGAAGAGACAATGACAAGTGGCCCTTGGTCATGGGCAAACATGGGATTGGGAAATGCAACTCCAATGGCGAGCTTCTACTGGCTCTGTGCTCTGAGTTCGAACTGATAGTGACGAACACCATGTTCAAGCAGAAGGATGAACGCAAGACCACCTGGATGCATCCTCGTTCCAGACACTGGCATATGATCGACTTTATCATCACGAGGTGTCGGGATAAGATGGACAACCACAGTACCCGAGCCATGCGTGGAGCAAACTGCTGGACCGATCAGCAGATGCTGAGGTCAAAAGTGGCTTTCAAAATACGACAAAAGCACAACAGGCAAGGGACAAGTAAGCCGACCAAGCTCAACACAGCAAAACTAAGTACCACCAGCCATAGGGAGAGTTTTGAGCAGGAGATGGACAGTGCGCTCGCCCAATGGGAGGAGAAGGAAAACTCAACACCAGACGAGAAATGGGCAGCTCTGCAGCAGGTCGTGTACAACACAGCAAAGACATATCTTGGCAAGCCAGACAGAAAACACCAGGACTGGTTCGACACCAACGACCAGGAGCTACAAACTCTTATGAGCAGAAGAGACCAAGCCCACCAGAGAGTGTTGCAAACCAGGCGCACTAGATCCACCATTGCAGCATATAAAGATGCCTGCAGACTGCTACAAAAACACACCCGTGCACTGAAGTCAGACTGGTGGGAAAGGAAGGCAGTGGAGCTGCAGAGAGCTGCTGACAGTAACAACATGAAGGGCTTCTACAATGGACTGAAGGAAGTGTGGGGACCCAAAAAGAAGGGACCTGTTGAACTGAAATCAGCAGATGGAATGGAGACCTTCTCTGACAGCAAGAGAGTTGTGGCAAGATGGAGTGAACACTTCCAGAAGCTACTCAACGTCCCTGGAGACATAGATCATGAAGCTCTGGACAACATCCCGCAGCGCATTATCAAGACAAGCCTAGATGAGATTCCAACTATGGATGAGATGGCTAAAGCAATCGCTGGCCTGAAAGATGGCAAAGCACCTGGAGGAGATGGAATTCCTGCAGAAGTATGGAAGCACGGAGGAGAGAATCTGTTCAGTAGACTGCACCAACTAATCACAAATGCCTGGGAGGTGAGTTCTGTACCACAAGCATGGAAGGATGCCAGCATTGTAACCATCTACAAGAAAGGTGATCGAACAGACTGTGTGAACTATAGAGGAATCTCTCTTCTTTCCATAGCAGGCAAGATCTTCGCCAGGATCCTACTCAACAGACTATCTACCCACATAACACCAGAGGTAGTTCCAGAGACTCAATGTGGTTTCAGAGGTAACCGGAGCACCGTGGATATGATATTTTGTCTGCATTGAGCAGGACCGACCACTGTACATGGTATTTGTCGACTTCAGTAAGGCGTTCGATACAGTTGGGAGGACCGGGCTATGGCAGCTACTGAGGAAGTATGGATGCACAGAGAAGTTCACAACAATGATCGAGGCACTACATACCGGAATGATGGCGAATGTTAGTGTTGGAGGGGAAGTCTCGGAATCGTTCAGTGTCACAAATGGGGTCAAGCAAGGATGTGTACTGGCCCCCACGCTGTTCTCCATCTTCCTATCAGCAATGCTCGATGACGCTTTCCGATACATGGGGGATGGCGTCTACATACAGTCCAGACAGAGCGCTGACCTATGCAACGTCGCACACTTCAGAGCGAAGACCAAGACTACTCGGATACTGATGAGAGAGCTGCTATTCGCAGATGACAGTGCACTGGTTGCACACTCTGCTGAAGAGATGCAGAACATAGTGGATGCTTTCTCCAATGCGTCAAAGAACTTTGGCCTGAAGATTAACATCAAGAAGACCGAGGTGCTGTACCAACCCAACTCTACAAGAACCCGAGAGGAGGATATCATGGTTGATGGAAACAAGTTGAACTCTGTTCTGGAATGCACCTACCTCGGAAGCACTATATCAAGTGATGGATGCATTGACGATGAAATACAGAGGAGGATGGCCAAGGCTAGTGCATCTTTCGGCCGACTACACCAGAGACTCTGGAACAACCACCATGTGTCCATGCGGGTTAAAGGCAAGATATACCGTGCAATCGTGCTGTCCACCCTCCTATACAGAGCCGAGGCCTGGACAGTATACAGACGACAGGTGAAAAAGCTGCATGCCTTCATGATGCGATATCTGCGATCGATCATGAGGATAACCTGGATGGACAAAGTGACAAACAAGGAAATACTCGAACGGACAGGGCTGCCATCTATGGAAGATCTCCTGATCAGAAAGAATCTCCGGTGGACTGGACACCTCACGAGGATGTCACCAGACAGGCTACCAAAGCAGGTTCTCTACTCCCAACTGTCTTCTGGTCAGAGAAAGAGAGGGCGCCCTCGTCTCCGGTTCAAGGATACCATCAAAAGAAACCTGAAGCTGAGAGACATAAAGATCGACTCCTGGACATCTCTCTCACAGCAGAGATATAAATGGAGAGCAACAGTCAAGTGATGGAAGCAGTCTTTGTCGCTTCGCGACCGACAGCATGATGATGTGTGAATCCGTCATCAAAGAGAGCCGCAACTTATTATATTACTGGTTATGCCATACTATTTGACAGCAAGCTTCTCGTTGAAGTCAACTTGCGAAGTCACGCGTATGCCACCAGGTTTGACAGTAGCGCCTTCATCTTCGACTTTTTTGTGCAGCTGCGTATGCCATATGTCTTAGTTGTTACAGTTATATAGTTAGTGTAGGTCTCAGGTCTCAGGTTATTTACTCCAAACAGCCTAAACTTGGGCTAACGCAGGTAATTGCAATGGCCCCGTGAATTGGGCACTTATGCAGAAGTCGGACCCACCTCAATTTTGCCATTATAACTGTATTTTTGCCAACATTTGATACTTGAATTTGTTAATTCAATCAATTATAATCAACTAGGCTAAGCCTAGCTGAACAAAACTCTAAAGGCCCACATTGGGCCACAATCGTAATCATGGCGTAAAGCCGGCATGCTTCAAAAATAAAATCAAGATGATGATAAATATGGCTCATGTGAAATTATTTGTGTAGATTTATTTGTTTATGAATTATTGAATCAGGGTGTTGCTTAGTATAATATTGATTTCTCTGTTATGTAGCATCAAAATGACACAACTAGGAAATCTTCTGCCAGGTCAAAAATGGCCGCCAAGATGCCCGCCGTCGCCAATAGAAAAATAACTTTCGAACCAGTGGACTTAGAATCGCCTGTGATACCACTTTTTTAGGTAAACTTGTTTTGAACAAACCATTTTTGGGGGTATTTTTGCAATTTGAGGTCAACATAACAGTTAAAGGTCAAGTTCAAGGTCATGTTTCAGAGATAATGCAACAAAAAATATTAGTTTTGCATGTAATTAACATATTTATGTAATAATAGTGTTCAAGAATGAAATTTGCAATTATGTTTAAACGAGGTCTGAATTTTATAGTTCAAATATATGTTAGATAAACCATGCAACGGTCGAAGCCAAGGTCACGTAATGTCCGATAATCATTTATCTGAACAAGTGCGAACACGATTATTATCCTAGTGTGAGGGACACACACGCGCGCGCGCACACACACACACACACACACACACACACACACACACACACACACATTCCATTGAAATAACTAATTATTAACGTCTAGCAGTATCATGCACGAGCATTCAAAATGTCCCTGTCAATACAGTTAGATGATCTATTTGTTGTTGCAATCATCCTCCCTCTGCAACGGCAGAAAATGGTGCAACTGAGTCCATTAGCCTTGCAGCTACACCTCTTGTTTGCACACGGTGTTTCGCTGCTGCAGCCACATTTGAAGAGCTTGAGCAGCTCAGCAGGAGCTAGGGGACTGTCTGATGGGACGATAGTTGGGTAAAGAGCGGCGCTGCCCTCAGGATGGTACCACCCATGCTTCGTTGGGTCAAGAGCAGGAGGGTCTGTCTTGAGGCAATCCCGCCAGATGGCCACCGCGAGATGACCATGTAGGGCATTCTCTCGGAATGTTGTATCAGTTGGAGGAAGGGAGCAGAGTATTTGAAATATGTTGATTACCTGCTCTCAGAACCTTCACACCAGCCCTCTCATGGGATATGCATTGAACTTCGAAGTATTCATAAGGCAAATCATGTTGGGGTAGAGATGTAGGGGATGGTTTCTCTCTAACACTGTATGTGATTATCTCATGTTCCCCATCGAAGCAAATGGGATTGGACATCTCAGCCTTGCTGAAACGGTGTATCGTGTTAGGGACTGGCTCTACTGGAGATTTTGAATGTGTCTCGATGGTCGCCATGTCACGAGTGGACAACAACCCATTGGTGCTGCTCAGCTAACATAACAATTGTCGACTATGACTTGAACATGTCCTTTCACTCTAGGGGTTGCCGTCGGTCATTGCTAATCTGGACGTATTTTGACACTACCAAGGATTTCTTGAAGCGCAGCAACTCCTCATACGAACAACGGACGAGATAGTCATGCATGTGCTTGACCATCTTCTTGTTGTTGAAGTACACCCCGAGCGCGATTTGGAATGTGGTAGGGTGTTTCTTGATGTCGCTGGTGATGACATTTCCAATTAGGAGAGAAGACATTGTTGACTACGTCACTACGCTGTCCACAGTAAACTATCTACATCGTTTCACAGCATGCTTGTTCGTCTATAGTAGATACAGAATTGTACAGTTTTGCTATGCCGGATTGAGATACACACCGTAGCGTCTGAGTGAGGTAAGAAGGTTCGATAAGTTTGTTGATTTATTACAAATATCATACATCGATTTCTATTCGGCACGCATTATTTTTATCGACTAGCCTGCGTTGATCGCTATGATATAAATAGTTAGTGATAACAATTTGAAAAATGCGAGAGAACTAGTACTTTCAATGATAACTCTTACCTACTTCAAACAGTCGCGACGCGCACGCCGATTAAAAATAACCATTTTCTCCACAGATACGATTTGGCTTATCTATTTTGATATTTCATGAATACATCATTTTGCAAAAATGCAGTGATATTTATTGTTATATATTTGCGTCAAAATTTTATTCAGAATTATGTTTTGCATGTTTGTATCATCTACGTTCCTGCTTTATATATTTAATATTGTCTGTAAACTACATAGTTATTTAATAGAGAATGAACATGACACGCTCTCGATCATTGTAAGGCCAACCATACATGCACTTGCACAACTAAGTTCAGAAAAATTGCTAATCTCTCCTCAGAACCTAATGTCAGTTGTCTTCATTACATTGATCGTGACCTTTGACCTTTTGTTGGATTGCTCATAACAAGTTAACCTAAAAAAGTGGTATCACAGACGATTCTATGTCTACTGGTTCGAAATATATTTTTCTATTGGCGCCGGCGGCCATCTTGGCGGCCATCTTGGATATATCGAATTGCTCAAGGATATCCGCTTGATATCCGCTTGATATTCGTTATAGAGGTCCTAAGGATGTAGAATCCAGCGAGAAAAAAACTATATCAGTCGGTGCAGGGTTAGGCCCAAAAATAAGCTTTGGCGACCTGACTAATATATATATATATATATATATATATATATATATATATATATATATATATATATATATATATATATATATGTATATGTATATGAATATATATATATATATATATATATATATATATATATATATATATATATATATATATATATATATACATATATATATATCTGCTGTAAATTGAGCAAAATAAAAAAATTGATAAATAGTTGATCGCTATGATATAAATAGTTAGTGATAACAATTTGAAAAATGCGAGAGAACTAGTACTTTCAATGATAACTCTTACCTACTTCAAACAGTCGCGACGCGCACGCCGATTAAAAATAACCATTTTCTCCACAGATACGATTTGGCTTATCTATTTTGATATTTCATGAATACATCATTTTGCAAAAATGCAGTGATATTTATTGTTATATATTTGCGTCAAAATTTTATTCAGAATTATGTTTTGCATGTTTGTATCATCTACGTTCCTGCTTTATATATTTAATATTGTCTGTAAACTACATAGTTATTTAATAGAGAATGAACATGACACGCTCTCGATCATTGTAAGGCCAACCATACATGCACTTGCACAACTAAGTTCAGAAAAATTGCTAATCTCTCCTCAGAACCTAATGTCAGTTGTCTTCATTACATTGATCGTGACCTTTGACCTTTTGTTGGATTGCTCATAACAAGTTAACCTAAAAAAGTGGTATCACAGACGATTCTATGTCTACTGGTTCGAAATATATTTTTCTATTGGCGCCGGCGGCCATCTTGGCGGCCATCTTGGATATATCGAATTGCTCAAGGATATCCGCTTGATATCCGCTTGATATTCGTTATAGAGGTCCTAAGGATGTAGAATCCAGCGAGAAAAAAACTATATCAGTCGGTGCAGGGTTAGGCCCAAAAATAAGCTTTGGCGACCTGACTAATATATATATATATATATATATATATATATATATATATATATATATATATATATATATATATATATGTATATGTATATGAATATATATATATATATATATATATATATATATATATATATATATATATATATATATATATATATATATATATATACATATATATATATCTGCTGTAAATTGAGCAAAATAAAAAAATTGATAAATATTTCAGGTATCTGTTCACATCTTGACAGAATGTCATCACTGAGAGAGATGGACATTTTAGTTTAAAATATGTAAAAGGTGCGAAATTGGAAATGCCAAATGTGGAGGACAATCTTCCGGACGACCTGCATAGGTGGCTACGCACACGTGGGTTGTCTGTCTCAATGTCTGAATCAAAAGCATGTCTCATGAAAAGGTAACTAAGGAAAATATCTTGTAAAGCAGTACTGTTCTCTGTCTGTCAGTGTGTTTGTGGAGCCATATCACCAATAATTTTGCTTATATGGGGTTTCAAATGGGAGTTTGTAGTCATTACACTCACAACGCTTCATATTCACCTTTTTCTGCAATTAATCCTCCCACAATTTTATTCAGGGCTGTATACTATCAATACAGTGAGTCAGTGACTGTAACCTTTTCTGTTGCAGTTACTTACACTTACAATACGTTTGCATACATTATACCTATAAGTTTACAAATGCATTATGTTAATGTGACGGTATGTGTCAGGCGGCATGTGTCAGAGTGAAATGTCTCATGACCAATATCTTTTTTCTAAATACATCGTTGATCCGGACTTTGGCTTATGACATTGTGCAAAGTTATGTGGATGACAGAATACTTAAGGTCACTTCTCGGGCATTTTACAATTGGACAGAGACTCTTTCAGATATCCCGCAGAAATTTAACTATACACACATGAATGAATATCTGATGAAGAGAGAAGTGGATCTTTTATCAGCAGATGGAGTCGTTATCGATAATGTCATGTTGCCAGTGGCAGAACAACCACAGCAGAGTGTCTTTGTGTGGCAGGGCGTGGAGGCAAATGCAACCATGTAGGAACAATCTTGTTTGCCCTAGTCGAGTTCCGAGAATCACAGATGAAGACTAGCTGCACAGGACAACCTCAACAATGGCATCTGCCCTCTAAAACAAGCAAAAAGAGGACAAAGCCCCAGACCATTGGTGAGACAATGTGAAAGTATACTATCAATAATAATTGTACTGATCTTGGTTTTTCTAAGTTTCTAAGATACTGAATGAAAATATACTACAAGGATTACTGCATATATTCATTTGATTTTCATTGTATATATATATATATAAGTCAGTAATTTACAAATTTATGAATTTATTGTATTTGTATTTAAAAACTTATAAAGTATTAATAATTTCCTAATAATTTCAAATACTGTTCACGTACATAGGATATGATTATTAATACATTGCAGTTTAATATTATTCTTGACTGAATTCTTAAAAGTCAATTAATTTTAATGAGTCATTTGGCAATTCACTCAGAAGTAATGGTAATAAAACCCCAATTTGCCAGTGTTAAAGTATTTATGTTTGAATTCCTCAAAGGTATTTGTATTTAAATACACTTCAATATATGTTACCCCATGTTTGGCAATAACTGCTTCAGGGGGAGAGATATGATAAGAAACATGTGTTTGGTCGAGGTGAGCATTCGAGGATACCTCTAGATGGATTGGGCGACTACAGTGCTATACAAGATCCTGTCATCGACACTGTTGCTATGAAATCCGGGCTTGACGATGTACCCCATATCATGTGCATAAACCAACTTCTGCAGACCAACTCTAATACCAATGAAGATACAAGTTTGTGGATGGAGACACAGACAAACATGTCACCAGAGGAAATCATACTGTCAGAGTTGCAGGTTGGCAAGTTAATCATATACCCAGGTAATTATAACAATTAAGACATATGGCAAACGCAGCTGCACAAAAAAGTCGAAGTTGAAGGCGCTTTCAAACCTGGCGGCATACGCGTGACTTCACAAATTGACTTCAAAGTTCAACGAGAATCTTACTGTCAAATAGTATGGCATAACCAGTAATATAATAAGTTGCGGCGCTCTTTGATGACGGATTCACACACTTTGATTATATGCCGTGAAGTCTTTTTCACTACATTTTCTTGTTAGGTAGCCAGTTTGTCATATAGCCAGATCTTGCGAGACACCCGAAAAACACACTACAAAATATCCACAATGCATTGCGGAGGGAATTCCCTCGCTATAGTGCACAAGGTCCATTCAACCTTCATTTAGATGGGAACTTTTTGATATTATATACAGGGGAGATCGGGGCATATTGGACATTTCTTAATCGATCAAGAATTTGTTCTTGTCAAAGGATCCCCACATATCTTCCGCAGATAATTAGGGCATAATTAATTGTCCGGCCTATTACACATGTGCAGTATAATGAGTTATATGAGATGTCCTAAAGTGTTACAATTTACTACTATACGGCGCAAGTTGTACCAGGCTGTGGGTTAAACTATAACACAGTGTTTTAGCATTGGTGCAAATTGTAATAATATAGAAAATTACACAATTACACAATTGGAGCAGTTAATATATATAAATCATTTAGGCAATATAAGTAGTTTGCTACTTGACAATAATGATATACAATATAACATGCAAGTCCATAGTTTAGTAAATTATATACAGATATTCACCTTTTAAATACCCCTTTAAACAAAACCGTCTGTATTAGCAAAACACATAATAACATAACCATTTCAATTACACCGAACTGTAGATAATAACTTGTAACTGCTCAAGCAAACATTCGCATATGTAAACACGTGATCTGATTTTGATCAGATTTTACAGTTATTGTGATCATACAAATAATGTAGACGTGCCATCGAGTTATAGCATATCTACTTCATTTATTTACCAAATGGCCTATTTTTGAAAGCTTATAATTAGGGGGTGCCGTTAGAGCAAATATTTTAGGTACCCCCTCCAAAAGATCGAGATGATCTTTCTGAGTGGGGAAATAGCCGTCGTTCGTCATCTGATCGATGCTAAACCCCATGCACTTACATACCCTTGAAACGAAGACCCCTCTAAAAGGCATCCGTTTCTGGAAAAGTATCTCAACTATCATGTTTATTATAACTCAGAAAATGTGACAAATTACTGCCTTAAGTGTTTAAAGTGAGAGTCGTTACTAACAATGGTTATGGCTATAACAATGTATGTATGTATGTATAGTAGCTGGTATCAATGGTTTGGCTACAGTTTTTCACAGTGACAGCTGCATTCGGAGTTATTGTGTTATATTGTAAAACATACTGCATCAAATTGACCACATAAGTATTGATATGGAGCCTCCAGTAGTCCTTTGATAGACGAAACATGTCACTCGTTTTTAGTACACAATGTGATATGTCATGAGCATAGAGAATCCCATTTAGGGACGTTCTATGTAGCTTCCTCATCTATTATGTTGCTGCAATGTACTCATCATTTGCATAGGTAGATGTGAATGGGCCTCCCATTGTCTCAATTATGTCCAAGTCTTTAATTCTTCCCCATCTAATGCTAGATTAGCAATTTTCATTATCATGCAGGCCTGGGTTCTTTAGTTCTTGCTGTCTTCTTTTCCATGGCAACATAATTATTGATATCCTGTCTCATTGTATTACCATTACACACAGCCAACCATCCAGAAAGACCATGGCTGTTGTCGGTCAATCAGATATGTCGCTTTAGATTAACTTCCACTAAAGATGTGTTGCCAAGCTGCTTGCCTTCTGGTCGAGAGCTTGTAGTCTACGTTCAGCTGCCAAGTTGTGGATGGGTGTCTTATTTAGCTTTTGTGTGTCCATGTAGGAAACTGACTAATCCACAGACTCATCGTAGTTGCAAAGACTAAATATATGCCCCATTTGCTTCTGGAAGGCAACAGCCAATTTGGGCCAAATAGTATTCAGGATCTTTAGCCCTTGGGGTCAAACCGATCCTGCTACCATGGTTATGCCAACACATATGTCCTGATCGTACCGTGCATGCTTGAACCCGATGTGTCCCCGTCAAGTATCTTAGCAATCTGACTAGGTTAACCCTTGAATGCAGTATCATCCAGTGCGTGCGTAATAGTTGGCAATTGTTCGCTGAGCGGATGCTTCGGGTAACTAGATAGCATCTTTTCAAAAACTCGATACTGAGAAAAAATGCAACATGGCAGGTAGTACTTCAAAACGGGTGCTGCTTACCGACTTCACAATGCACTCAATCATAGAGGCACTCTCTTTTGTTGTAGTTGCTGTGTCAGATGACTCCCTTGCCGCAACTCCAGTCGACATTGACTGCGTCTTTTTAAGGTACACCGTAAACCGTTGGCCTAGTCACCGTGTCTTGTGACGCATCTATCTGAGTGCACGTCAGCCAACGACCTGCAGTGTCCTCGTGTTATTCGATGGCGCCTGTAGCAACCAAGCTTACCAGTGTGATACATAAATGCTCAACTGCATTAGAGTCTTTTTGATAAACAATAGGATTATGCTAATTTATTCCGTAATTGGAAACAGGGTTATAAGCAAGTGTGCATATGACAAAACCAAAATACAAATAACACCAAAACACGCATAATGACCTAACCAACTACGAACATCATTGTCAAAATACATTATAATTATAATCAATAAGCAAGCATGTGTCGCGTTGTGATATATAGCTAAACTAACATTGGTAATATATATGACTTGACGACACGAGTAATGTGGGTCTTAACGATGGCGGACGAAATGTAGACGAGCCCGTGTCGCTCCCGAAATGTTAATTGTATATCTAGTTAGGAAACAATGAGTCGAATGACAGCCTCGCGAGCTGAACCATGAAATGTGTGTTAAAGTCACAACTTCGTCAAAATGAGTACACTCGGTTTTAAAAGTATCAACGGAAAATTGGGACGCCTATTGCTTTTCAGTACGCGTCACTGTCACGATGCACAGCAGTGACTGATAGGCTTTCTGAGTTTGTACACTACACTGTCTGTCTTACGCAGTACTCGACAGCAGGTATGCCGGATTAAGATAATTCATCAATTCACCGCAGCAAGAGAAAGCAAGACGCTGTTTTCAAACACCGCACAGCACTGAAATATCTGATCGATGCAAATCAGAGCAAATGTATCAAGACTTAACGATCCGCTCAAAAACGGCCTATCGAACGAGACAACTGAAGTGAATGTTGGACATTCATGGAAATATACGGATCAAAGACACAAAACCGATGTCATCCATAAATGAGTGCCTCATGTACTTACCCGTATTGGACAATTACAATAGTAAGTTACTTTACGCTGATTTGTAAATGAACATAACGTTTGCAGTGCCGATTGTACTTCTTTAGTACATGTAACTGTTGTTTTTATATTGTATGTATGTATGTATGTATGTATGTATGTATGTATGTATGTATGTATGTATGTATGTATGTATGTATGTATGTATGCATGCATGCATGTATGTTTGTATGTATGTATGTATGCATGTATGTATGTACGTATATATGTATGTAGGCCCTATGTAAGTATGTATGTATATATGTATGTATTTATGTTAGGAGCAACCTCATAACCTCTTTTGAAATATTCCCTGTCAAATCGGACGTTTCGAGCATGTTTTGACTTTATTCACGGGCAACAGAAATAAAATGCTAACATTTAACCATCACTCTCGCATGACCCTTTTGGTTACAATCTGAGCCCTGAGGGCACGTGATACCAGTACACCAAATAATGACATTGAAAGGGTATGGTTAGGAAACGATATGGTCCTATGCCCGCTAAGAGATGTATGTTGATGAAGCGACTCTGTTATGGCGTGCACAACATTTTGCATTATTTGGAGGGCGTTATACCCGATGTGTCATTAAATTCCCATTTTACCCACCAGTTCTTGCAGGATGGTGATAGTCAAGCTCCCCTTTCATTTGATCACATGACCAATCCACTACAACAAGTTGGCCAATGTTACTTTCTACATTCATTTGCTTCATTTGATCTCATCTTAATTGTATTGTATCTTTTCTTAGGCGTTTTTTGTGTGTATTTATAATACTCCCCACATATTAACTAATTAATTATACGCCTAGATTGACATGACCCAACCTTAACAGTTTCATTTCCCTATTAGAAGACACAATATGTATTTACATGATGGAGCGATCGTAATGCTAAAAACTGAATAAAGTTTGGTTTATCGCAAAAATATGACAAATGACTCATGGATGCCAACCATGCCTGCTATAGATATTATTTGGCCTGCTGCAGCCAGCGCGCTTGAGTGAATTGGTTGTTAACGTGTATCTTTGGTATTTAACCATCAAGAATGCTGGCATATTTATTTAGCTTTCTATTGTGGTGGTGCAATTTGAATCGGTGCTGTAGACTTCTTGTCTGCCCCATACCGTCTACATACAATGGATGCTATTCTCCCACCAACAGCCGGCTCCGCCGCTGTCAGACCGTCCGCAGTGAAACCATGTTTAATGATCCATAGTAAAACTGCTAGTACACAAGCAGTAGAAAATAACAAATCCTATTTAAGCAACCGTAAGGGTCTAGTGTCAAAATACATAATAATTCCTCATATTGAAGATTCGCAGCTTATTCGGATAGGTAGGCATACAAAATATAGCTATTTTTTTTAAATTGTCAACAGAAACTTGGGAAGTGACTTCACTTCACTGACACGATGGTTGGCAGGTGTTCTGTAATTGCACACCACCCTATCTGTCTTGTGTAATACTCGACAGCAGGTGTGTTACAAAGATAAACTCTGACGACGATCAACACGCACCCAGGATAATATGCCTATTCAGTGGCTCGGCGCTTTTAAAGAAGATGACATTGATGCAGTTTCCGAGCAAATTACCTGAGAAGATTTCACAAATTCACTTTACATCAAAGAAGCTGCATAACGCTGCTAGTGGAAAACGATACTCGAACCCTGGAGGACAATATTGACCACCTCGAAAGGCAAATAGATGAAAACGAACAATTCAGTTGAACTGATACTTTATGAGTGGAACAGTTTAGTGAAACATGATCAAGGGGAAGATCTGAAGCAAACAATGACGACACTCTTTAACGAACAAAAACAGTTCTCCTGCAGTTGATATATACTGCACATTAAAACGAGTTGCCTGACTTGCGCGAACAAAGCAAGGTTGCGATAATTCATTATGTTACCGCAGCGAGAAAACGCGAGAAATTGTCTCCAAACAACGAATTACACTGACTTTTCTGAACGTCGGGAACTCAGAGCAAATTTATGAGGGCTTAACAAACCTACGCTCAAAACGAGACTACTGAAAGAATACAATGAGTACAATCTTTTACTTACTCGACCTAGACTTCTAAAATAGTAAGTTAATGTTTACACTGAGTTGAAACAGAACGTTATTTTTGCAATGCCATCTATAGAGTTCAGTTCGTATAACGGCGCTAAGCGTGACATGCGACACGTCGGACATACGCTGCCGTGATCTCTCAATGTCGACCCTTTCGATATAATGAGAATTCGACGACACTAACTGTTATTTATCAATAACAGTATTTGGCTAATTTTATTTAATGGAATGTTAATTATACATAACAATAAACATATTATATTCGATATTTAATAATATGATATTTTATTTTATTTTTTAATAATAATTTTAATCATTGACTCATTTATTTACTCGAATATTAATTTATTCACTTATTTATTTCATGCAACATAGCTGTTGGGATATGGAGTGGCACAGGCGAAACAGACGTGGTTAAGTTATTCACCTCTGAACCACAAAAGAAAGTGCAAATAATAAAAACAACACAGGGAGTTTGCCATGAATGTTTGCATAATTATTTACGTGCGCTATAAATAACTGTGTTGTATTGATGTCGTGTTATTCTGTATTTTTTTGAAATGGTTAATTTGTCTGCCCCATGCCAAATGCATTGTACTCCCGTGAAATGTCCCAAGTAAACTATGTATATCGCAGTTGAATATAAAATTATTGATATGATGTTGTGACACCCGTGACTGGTTATTAATTTTCAAGCATTTTCTCTGGTCACATTTTCGGCAAGACGTTTGTAACTGCCCGGTATTATTTTGTCTAAATAATGTGTTTGTGTTTATTTCGTCTTTGCTCTAATCATAACGTGTGTATGAGTGTCCACATCTGCTTGATTTTATACAATACACTCTTTTATGTTTTGTTTAACGTTCTTATCTTCAACGCAATACATATCACGCTGTAATTAATTTTCACATACTTTAAGACTAGATAATTTCCTACACATAAATTATTATTTCGCAGGGAAATCACTTTGTATGATTTTTATCGTGCCGCTTGAGCATATTGTATAAGTCTGTGTAACGATTTGAAATGTACAGGAAATTCGCAACCGTTACATCACTCGCAGGGATTCCTCATTCCATAACATTTTAAATGTATTCGTTGGTTATAAATCATTGACATTTTATTTCACATTTAATTTCGAACACACATCCAAACGTTTTGTTGAACTATATAAAGCCAACAATGTGGAATATGGCACCACGTATTTGTTTGAGCATAGTAATATAATAAAACACTTGCATTGGTTAGGAGTTAGTCAAACCAAAAGCTTTGGAACATGCATAGAACAAAGATAACGATATGCAGGGCTCCATCATGCCGATTTAGACATAGAACAAGCATTTTCAGTTTGTGTTGTATTTCTGTCATCATTAGTGTAGAGTTGAGTAGTGTACATTGAAATATATAATATATAACAACTTCGTTTCTGTTCCCTTTTAAAAACAACCGGGAAACAAAATGGTTATACGACATGTTTACGTTTTTCTTCTCGGAAACAAATAATGTACAAATAGGTTTAAGATATCTTAGAGACAGCAAGAACTTGTATGAAAAATGTTTGATGAAAATGTCTGATGTGATGAAACTGCCGTAATTAAAATATACCTCGCCAGCTGGTTTGGTTTGCATTGATTTAGAAATTCACATACATTGTCGTAGTATTGTTCTGAAAAATGTAGTCGGTATAAAAGTGGATTATGATTATTAATGATAATAATATTAATATACTTTTAAATACTTACATCCAGAATATAACACGGCTCAAGGATGAAAATATATGAATACACAGGCCTACACAATTCTGACCGTTCGTCAAAATATATAAGTAGGACATTCCAGTCAGCGTACATAATTGCGTCGACAGTGTGGTTGCTGTATAAATATTCTAAGACACCATATTCCACCAACTAGCCTACATAATATTAATATATTTGCGGGCTTCAGCTGTGCAAGAAGCATGGTCGCGCATACTCCGAGAACGTGGAATTAAAGCACATAACTTGACTGACTGAACGAGTAACGTTGTACGTGTGGCTATGTGAACAACAACAACACATATACATACACACATAAATACATACATACATACATACATACGTACATACATACATACATACATACATACATACATACATACATACATACATACATACATACATACATACACACATACATACATATATATATATATATATATATATATATATATATATATATATATATATATATATACATACATACATATATACATACATACACGCGCATACACACACATACACACACGCACACACACCCACGCACACACACACACACACACACACTTTTGGATTCACGCTTGGTAATTCTACTACAAGACTCGTTGGGATACGAGATGGTTTTAAGATAAGGTGTGTGTGTGTGTGTGTGTGTGTGTGTGTGTGTGTGTGTGTGTGTGTGTGTGTGTGTCTGTGTGTGTGTGTGTGTGTGTGTGTGTGTGTGTGTGTGTGTGTGTGTGTGTGTGTGTGTGTGTGTGTGTGTGTGTGTGTGGAGGGGATATAGGATAAAATCCTAACGAAAAGCTCTTTTTGGGTATTTGTCCTAGTCGTGTGACCTTTGCGAATTGCACAGTGAGTAGGTCTGTAACTCTATGGCATATCTACATATTTTGTATAGTCACAATTAAATCAGATCAAGTTTTTACAAATGCGAATGTTTGCTTGAGAAGTTGCAAGTTATATTCTACAATCAATGTAATTGAAATGATTATGTTATTGCGTGTTTAGGTAATTCAAACCATTTTCTTAAATGCGGTAAAGAACTTGTTTGCGAGTAACGAACCGTTTTGGTCTCATGGACAAACTATCATTCGAAGTCATTAGGCTCACATGACATTATATATATATATATATATATATATATATATATATATATATATATATATATATATATATTTGCATATATTATACTAGATCTATTATATAATGACATACAGGCAAAAACACTTATTTGAACAAATTAAGAGACTGAAAACATTATGTTGGCCAGTTGTCAAATATTTACCCACACCCGCCCTTTGAATCGATACGAAGAAACCAATGTTTTCAAGTCTGTCAGACCGCTCAGCTCGATACGGTACGCTGGTCTGCCAAGTGCTGATGTAAGCGATAACTATCCTCGAGGCGGTATGCCTAGGTATGTATGGCGTGCGGTTTCATGCGCTAACAGTCATGGTTTGAGAACAACAGTCATGGTTTGAGAACAACAGTCATGGTTTGAGGACAGGGTGTTTATAATACTATTTATGAATAAGCCAATGTTAAGTAAAGAAAGTTACACAACAGTAGGTTGTGGTCACCAGAAGGAAGGTCATCAAGCACAGAACGAAAGTGGCAGAGAAAATAGGTGTGTTGCAACAACTGTTGTTATGTCTAGCTACATACACAACTATGATTGACACAATTTACAACAACGAAAATGTTGTCAAAATAAAGGATAGCAAGAATAAACATTAAGGCTATATTACCGCAAAGTACACGAAAAATCCGTTCCCAGCGGCGCATGAGTGACGGGTGATGCATTCAGGAACGTGTCTGTGTACCCGAGTGCGGGGCGTGATGGGGTCTGTAAACCACTCGTGAGTTATGTATGTAAAGTTTAAAATGCCTGTGTATATCACAATACAAACAGTACACATACTGGACATTTAAAAAACGACTCGTGCTACAACACAACCTGTCCGGGAAGCAATACTTAGCGGATCCAAACTTTGTTCTGGGAGATAAAGTAGCTTTGTTGACGCGTTCTCTTCTGATGAGTGCCATCCATTCAGTGAATAAAGTGAATAATTCCATACACGTTGTGTTCTGGCTGAACAATTAATATTTACAAGAGTGATACAAACGTCAAATGAATCACCCATGATGGTTACTTTCAGGTGTACTACCCGGGGCTGGATACCAGCAGATGGCACCAAAGCAGCAGCAGCAGAGAATGCCGACACCAAACAGCTATCCTGGACCTGTAAGGGCAGCCAACACAATGCCAAATGCGAACTTTGGTGGCGGCCCACAATCACCACCTTCACAAGGATATGCAAGGGGCCCTGCGCCCCGGGTAGTTGGCGCTGTAAACCCACAGCGGTACGGTCAGCCTCCACTTAGTAATGCCCCAATGTCTTTCACTGGTCCGCCTGGGGTTGCTTCGCCACCACGAACCATGTTCCAGCAATCGCCACCGCAGGCACCTCTGGGTGCCAGGATGATGATGTCACCGGGTGGACAAATGAGTGCAGCGCCACGCCCACATGGGGGGCAGGCAGGAATGATGCCCACTGATGGACTCACACAAAGCCAGTCATCTCCATTGCCTTCGTCACAACCACCACCAGTTGGAACGAGAATGTCATGGCCACCGACTATGAACGGGTTATCATCGCCCCCGAGTCTTATGTCGCAACCCCCTGTGAGAGGTGGAGCTCCCCCAATGATGAATGGCCCTGCACATATACCACCTGCGTCTAGGATGCAGGGTCCTCCTCCACCCAGGGTTGGGGAAGTATATCAGAAACCACCGTCAACGTTTCCAGGCAGAGTGTGAGACCATATAACATTTTAATTTTATAGTTTTAAAGAGTGTTCAGGAGGTCTCGTCCAGGAGCAATAAGATGTTGACTCGACGCCTAAAAATTAAAGAATGTTTGTTATATCGTAGCAGCAAAGACTCTTCCATCACTCCCGGAGCAGAACTGACATAGGAGACGATCAACCGTTTGTGTGCGTGTGTGTGTGTGTGTGTGTGTGTGTGTGTGTGTGCGTGTGCGTGTGCGTGTGCGTGTGCGTGTGCGTGTGCGTGTGCGTGTGTGTCTGCGTTTTTCTTTAGGTGTGCACAGTTGCATGTGGAGCGTAATAAGGAATAATAATAGGAAGAAAAATTACTTCATATGAGCCGATATCCTTGAAAATCAAGCCAAGAAACAAAAAATATGGGATCAAGCAATCTCTCGAAATAGTTAATTCCATACTCAAAAGAAATTATTGGGAATATTCTCACCCTTTCTTTACGCGCTTAAGATTAATGAAATGTAATGATGTATATAAACTGGAAATTGAAATATTTATGTATAATTATGTCTACCTCATTATTTATCCGATATTTTGCATATACCCATGACATACACATTCACGAAACTAGACATACCTCACACATATGTCCTATTGCTTCTTACAGTAAACTTTTCTAACAGTTTTTTTTATGTAAAGGACCATTGATATGGAACAGAATTCCGTTTACCATCCAGCAAAAAAGCATAACACGTTGTTTTGCAGTATCACTAAAAGCAATTGTTGTAAAAGGGTATGAAACGCTAGCTGAAGCTTGTTCAATATAAAATACTTGTTCATATACGTATGTAATTATATCCTTGTCATTGCCAGTAGTTGGTTTCACTACACGTTTGCTATACATGTTAATTGAACATTCATTACAGAATATTATTGCTACGTTTTACATACCTGGACAGGTATAAAAAAACTATACGTATATGTCACACGTGAAATTACTATTATAACATTATTGTTTATACAGCCATGATAAGGTTGGCAGCGTCCAGTTTAATTTATGAGAAATGGTTTCATAATAATAATTATAATCTATACCAACTGATAACAGCCTTAATTGGCTCCGCTGTCTGCCCGGAATCGTACATTATATGATTGATTGTTACAATTTTAGTTTAAACATACTGTTTGCATATGTGCTTTGTACGATTCCAAAAATAAATATTCATTCATTCATTCATTCATTCATTCATTCATTCATTCATTCATTCATTCGTTATCGTAAACAATGCGCGAGTCTTCGACGGATGGATGAAAGTGTTAGGAAGTTAACATGGACAGGCAGCATTAAATTGACAGACGTGTAGACGCCGACGATAAGAAACTATATTTCCCTCTAACCTTACACTGGTAGGAATATAATTATACACAAACAGAAATAGCAGCAGCCCCAAATACAGAGAAACAACAGCAGCTAATAGCCGTCTACATTTCTCGTGCCGCAGAAGGCCAGAAGTTGTAGTGATATTATTGCTGTGAACCATTTGTTGGTGTAAACTTGTAGTAGGTAGAAGTTGCACGATTTGTATGAATATCCATTTGAAAGTGAGATAATTGCTATGTTTGTGGAAAACAAATCTATGGCATGGTCCATTTACGTATACATTAGACGATCTTAGATAAGCTGTAACGTTTGATCAATGAGACATATTATTTGTGGTTTGCAAGATGCAGCCTGTTTGGTGTGATCTTTAAGCAATTTCTTAGTTCGATCGGGGGCGAACGTGTTAAGGAGAGGGGTGTGATAGTGACCCCCCCCCCCGCCTGCGATTGTGACACCCCCTGCGGGTCTCCGAAACTGGAGAGCGGCGAGAAGCAGAGCGAGTGGCTGTATACTATTCTTCTTGCGATTATGGATGCGCATCAGCATTACTCACCACTGGATCCATTGCTTCCGTGTTAACGAAATCTAGTGTTGTACTGCTGTAAACTGCAAGGAACATTCGACCAACAACTATATCGCCACCACGAGAGCAGCCGTGTAGCCACACGGTTAACTACCCGCAGTGAACTTTATTAGTTTCGCTAGAGGCGGTGCTGGCGTGCCAGAAATGGTTGCACTTTGAGGTTTTATAAATATGTCTTGTACAATTCAAGACTAATCATTGCTGGAGTAATCTGGTGTGGTGATAAAGCTTTTGTATTGAAAACTTATGACGGTTTGTTGGAGCTTGTTTTTTACCCGGCAGGTGTTATGCTTTGCGGTTTATTTATCAGTGCATACTTCGCACAAGCGAAACGGGAATAATGTGTTTTCATCAGGCTACTGCGACGTTTAGCACAATTACATTTTAGACACACCAAAGTGCTAGTGGCAACGACTGTACTCAGTGCTAATACATCTCATAACCAGACTGGATATGGCGATTCAAATTTGGTATTGAAAAATATAACTGTACGATTGTTGGCAAATGTCCCTTGAAGTGGAGGTTAGTTGACAATTGTTTATTTAATGAAGAATCACTTGATATACTCGGCAATGTATCTGATCGTGAAGGAAATAACGCTAGCCATGTCATTGATAGATTAATAACATGCAGATAATCGTTTAATGTGTTTGGTATTGCTGTTTTTTATACCCAGGATCTATTCCTGATGTTCAAATATACATTTATGAATGCATACATCACATTAATGCACGGCTTTGTATGTATGAGCAACTGCATTATTAAAGCGCTAAACATTGTTAGTGTCCAGGATGTTACAATTATACATCTGTTATCCTTATCTAATAGACTACTGACAGTTTGTGTGTGTGTGTGTGTGTGTGTGTGTGTGTGTGTGTGCGTGCGTGCGTGCGTGCGTGGGTGAGTGTGTGCGTGCGTGCGTGCGTGCGTGTGTGTGTGTGTCCGTGCGTGTGTGTGTGTTACCATGTGTGTATGTAAGTTTTTGTGGATGGGTGGATGTGCGCGCGTATGCGTGCATGCATATATGTGTGTGTCTATGTTTGTCTTTATGTGTGTGCATAGTTGCGTTTACAGCGTAATGAGGAATAATAATAGGAAGAAAAATAACGTCTTATGAGCCGATATCCTCGAAAATCAAGCTCAGATAAAATCATGGGATAAAACAATCTCGTTATCATAAACAATGCGCGAGTCGTCGACGGATGGATGAAAGTGCTAGGAAGCTAACATGGACAGGCAACATTAAATTGACAGACGTGGTGACGCCGACGATAATTGCTCCATTGCTGCATGCAAAACTATCGTTCATGGTCTAGTGACATCGAAGCTAGACTACGGCAATGCTGTGTTATTTGGCATAAATGGGCGATTGCTGCAGAAAATACGAGTGCAGAACTCGGCGGCGCGTGTGATTACGCATCAACGATGCCGTGACCATCTCCACATCACGCCTGTGTTAATAGCGCTTCACTGGCTGCCCGTTCCATGGCGCATAACCTATAAGATACTGGTGTTGACCTTCCGAGCGTTTCACAACCTAGCTCTGGAATACATCGCTGACATGATCGTGGAATACACGCCGAGTCGCCACCTTCGCCGTCTCCTGAGAGTTCCACGCCACAATCTACTGAATCTAGAACATTATGGCCTGCGTGGTTTTTCTGTGACGGCGCCGCGCATGTGGAACGACCTGCCAGACAGTCTGCGTCATATAGACTCATTTGAACTTTTTAAATCGAATTTAAAGACACATTTTTTTAAACCGCATTTATAAATTACTTGTAGTTTTTTTTTCACAATGAATTTATTTTAGCCGTAATTATTGTTTCCCAAACTATTTTAGTGTATTGTTTTAATATATTATTAATATAATATATATATATATATATATATATATATATATATATATATATATATATATATGTGTGTGTGTATTTTTAATTAATTATTTGTTTTATATATTTATTTATTGCTGATAACCTTAGCTTATACACTATGAGTTTTAGAAACTATACTTTATTAATTATTTAGTATCATTTAAACAACTTGACTTTTTAATTGATTAATCATATTTTATACATTTATATGTTACAAATGTTGTATGTACGCGCCTCTGAGCAGAAACGTTTTCTGGATATACGGCGCTTTATAAATAAAAATTAGTATTATAAGAAACTATATTTCTCTAATTGTACACTGGTAAGAAGATAATTACACACAAACAGAAAAAACAGCAGTCCCAATTACAGAGAAACAACAGCAGCTAGTAGCCGTCTACATTTCTCGTGCCGCAGAAGGCCAGAACTTGTAGTGATATTATTGCTGTGAACCGTTTGTTGGTGTAAACTTGTAGTAGGTAGAAGTTGCACGATTTGTATGAATATCCATTTGAAAGTGACATAATTGCTATGTTTGTGGAAAACAAATCTATGGCATGGTCCATTTACGTATACATTAGACGATCATTGATAAGGTGTAACGTTTGATCAATGAGACATATTATTTGTGGTTTGCAAGATGCAGCCTGTTTGGTGTGATCTCTAAGCAATTTCGGAGTTCGTTCGGGGCGAACATGTTAAAGAGGGGGTGGGTGATAGTGACCCCCGCTTGTGATTGTGACACCCCCTGCGGGTCTCCGAAACTAGAGAGCGGCGAGAAGCAGAGCGGGGAGCGTGGTCGAGCTTGTTTGTTTGTGTTGGCAATTTTAGCGTGTTATTAAACTGTTTAAGCCAAATTGAAATACGTCGTTAAATATATATATATATATATCACAGGTACACAAACGACAGACCAAGCTTATATTCAACCTTCATACGGGGAATTCGTTCGGACTTGGTGGTGTAACTACTGAACATCATATTTTACAGTAAATCATCCCCATTACTGTCTATATCCATAGCCTGCGTGGCTGTATACTATTCTTCTTGCGACTGTGCATGCGCATCAGCATTATTCAGCACTGGATCCATTGCTTCCGTGTTAACGAAATCCAGTTTTGTACTGCTGTAAACTACAAGGAACATTCGACCAACAATTATATCACCACCACGAGAGCAGCCGTGTAGCCACATGGTTAACTACCCGCATTGACCTTTATTAGTGTCGCTAGAGGCGGTGCTGGCGTGCCAGAAATGGTTGCACTTTGTGGTTTTATAAATATGTTTTGGACAATCCAAGACTAATAATTGCAGGAGTAATCTGGCGTGCTGATACAGTTTTTGTATTGAAAACTTACGACGGTTTGTTGGAGCTTGTTTTTTTACCTGGCAAGTATTATGTTTTGCGGTTTATTTATCAGTACATACATCGCACAGGGCGAAACGGGAATAATGTGTTTTCATCACGCTACTGCGACGTTTAGCACAATTACATTTTAGACACACCAAAGTACTAGTGGCAACGACTGTACTCAGTACTAATACATCTCATAACCAGACTTGATATGGCGAATCAAATTTGGTATTGAAAACTATAACTGTACGATTGTTGGCAAATGTCCCTTGAAGTGGAGGTTAGTTGACAATTGTTTATGTAATGAAGAATCAATTAACATACTCGGCAATGTGTTTGATTGTGAAGGTAATAACGCTACCCATGTCAATAATAGATTAATAACATGCAGATAATCGTCTGGTGTGTTTTGTATTGTTGTTTTGTATACCCAGGAGCTTTTCCTGATGTTCAAATATACATTTATCAAAGCATATGACATCAATGCACGGCTTTGAATGCATGAGTAACTGCACTATTAAAGCGCTAAACATTGATAGTGTCCAGGATGTTGAAATTGTCACCAAGTAAAGGCGTTTTTAATAATCACTTCAGATCTACAACTGAGATTCCTATATATAATGTGCATGTCGACTTGATTAGACACCTTTCATTCACCGAAACATTTATCATCAATATTCATATGAACGTCTTAGAGCACCTCTTAACCACTGCATTGTAATAACGCGCGCTCGAATGCACATACCCACCATGACAATGGTTGTACTAGATATAAATGAAATTATATTATTAATAAATACGGTAATTCTTCTTTCCCGTAATGGTGATGAATCAACTAATACTTATTTGCGTGATAAAAACGCAGTTATTTGGTTATTATTACCAGTTAGTGTTTTAGATTGTTGTAACCAAGTGGGCGACGCATCAATAAATAACGTAATGCGTGTGAGCTGGTTTCCGACCAGTCGATGCATCATTGGGTGACAGCACAGACCCATTACATTGTGTAATGACGCGGCAACGTCTTGGCGATTCAAATTGAAAACACATGCACCGACGTAGGTCGACACATCCGTACATTGTAGGCTTACTTCTGGCTATATAGGTCCATCATTAGCAAGTTCCCTTTAGAATAATTCAACTAACGTGTTCTGTTTATTATGTGAAGCTTACCATCAGAGTCAACTAGTGTGAGTGCAATGGCGAAACAATTATAGAATCATGGACAAAGAACAGTGTAGAAGAGATGGGATCTCAGCTGCACGAACGGCTGAGAACAGAGCCGACCACCGGGCACATACTCGCACACAAACAGCGCCTTTAAAGACACTGTAATGCGAAAACACCCAGAATGTGGTGTGATCATAACTGGCGATTTCAACCAGTTGCGGGATAACTTTATGAAAACCCACTATAGATTTGTCCAAGTAGTTAATGTTGTAACACGTGGACAGGCGATATTAGACAAAATATGGACGAATATGGAGGAGGTATACACCCCACCTGTTACTATCTCCGAACTGGGGTCATCGGACCATAACATGGTTTTGCTTAAACCTAAAGCGAAAAGCTCAGTTGATACTGGATGCGTGACACGGTTAACCGTAAGGTGTATGGGGCCAAAAGAAAAAGCCACATTCAATATGGCTTTATCAGCCATTAAATGGGAACCCCTATTTAGGCTTGATTCATGTGCAGATCAATATTCATATTATCAAACGGTTATTAGCAACCTGATGGAAATATGCTTTCCTACTAAAGTTGTTACGAGGCATACGGCTGATAAACCATGGGTTACAGACTGGTTCAGAGACTTAGTTCGTAAACGACAGCGAGCTCACATGAGTGGTGATATGAATCAAGCAAAAATATTGCGTAATAAGGTCAACCGAGCCGCGTCGAAACTTAAGTATAATTTTTACCAAACACAAATTGCAGCAATGCATGAATCGGGATCCCACGATTGGTGGAAGCATATGAAAACAATAATGGGACTTAAAACAAATGGCAATTCATGCATGCAAGGTCTAGCTAACAAAACAACGGATGGTGATTGTGGCTTACTGGCCAATACAATGAATGATTTCTTTGTGTCTGTGAGTGACCATTTGCCTCGGTTAAATAAGAACCACAAGGTGTTCGACGTTAACGAGGAACTGCCGGATCAGTATGTGATAAGCGTATATACTACTTTTAAAGCCTTGGAGAGTGTTAAAGCCAACAAGGCTACTGGGCCTGACAACATACCTGCATGGGTGTTAAGAAACTATGCAAATGTTCTCGCCCCTCCATTAACTGCTATTTTTAACAATTCACTAAGAAAAGGTGTACTCCCTATGGAATGGAAAATGGCCAATATAATACCGTTGCCAAAAACAAGCCCCCCTGTGTCTATTGAAAAAGACATTAGACCAATTTCACTAACTCCAATAGCTGCCAAGGTGTTTGAATCAATAATAATGAAATGGGTGGATGAAACAATTGAAGGTGAAATTGATGCTAAGCAATTTGGAGGAATTAGCGGAACGTCCACAACAGATGTTCTTGTCGAACTGGTTCATATGTGGTATAAGGCGACAGATAAATTGAATTCTTATGTCAGAGTTGTAATGCTAGACTTTAGCAAAGCGTTTGATCTTATTAATCATCATTTGTTGCTAGATAAGCTACAATCGTATGGGTTGCCCGCACATATTTTAAGATGGATGGCAACATTTCTATTAGACAGAACTCAACGAGTAAAAATAGGAAATGAATATTCCCATTCTGGTCATCCCAATGGGGGAGTACCGCAAGGGACATTGTCTGGACCTAAATGTTTCCTTGTTTACATAAATGATTTAAGAACGACTGTTCCACTATATAAGTATGTAGATGATAGTACGTTATTTGAAATATGCGACAGAAAGGGTGTATCTGTCATTCAAGAGTCGGTTGATATTGCTGCTAGATGGACAGAAAAGAATGACATGAAAATT